>OY997272.1:25093097-25443155 GCA_963921465.1 Triticum timopheevii | reverse complement strand
ATTATGAAGATCATCACACGGGCAAGATCAGTTCACTAGTTGTGAGTTTGTGTCTGGAGGTCGAGATAGGAATGTTCAAGCTCATAATTTAGCTATTTTTTGTCTTCAATAGATGTGGATCGCCATATGTGGGCTGGGTTTACCCTATTGACCCTTTTGTAATTCCAATAAACCTTTCATTTGATTTATAAAGTTTGTTTAGTACTAAAAAAAAAGGCCATGAGTTACTACCGGCGACAATGCATGTGTAGCCGATCGGACGCGAGGATCATGGTAGACGGGTGATGAGGAGAGGTTTCGTCGATGTCCCACCAAATGATGATGGACGAGACTGTGTACGTGATGAGATGTAAGGGCGCACCTCAGGAACATAAGGTGGCTGACAGCAGTAGATAGACGCTTGACACAATCCCCCCCCCCCCCCCCCCCCCCCCCCCCCCCCCCCCCCCCCCCGAGAGAAGATTGGATAGAGCGAGTCTGAGCAGCAGGGTGGCGTGAAGAGTGGAGAACGAGTTGAAGGGTTGCAATGGTAACAAAACCATACACAAAAAGATGGGCCCATGATAGGCACCAGTCGGCAGGCCCAAATTTTGGCCGGTCGCCACGCGGCTGCACGATACTTATGTTTGTAACCACCCATTGAGCTGCTACCTCTCTCGGGCCGGGATGTTCTTCTTCCTCGCGGTTGTTCCCCCTACTCCCTGCTTGCTCTTCATCCCGTGTAGTCTCCCATTTGCACGGTCCCGTCGCGTCATGCCGGCACAGCTTGCCTGTAAGCAAAAGATGTTGCCTCCGAGATCGCTGTCGAGGAAACCTAACAGCCGGATGAAGCTTCCATCGTAACAAAAATTATTGTCGACGGAACCTTTTGCGGTTGTAGGTTGCAAAAAAAAAACAGGGCTCGCCCTCGCCGTGGCAGAAAGGCTCCAGTCGATGCAGCAAAAAGATCGACGCAACAACTTCTAGTCCCGGCTCGGGGATTCGCCTGTAGTAGCAAAAGATCGACAATGGTTGCAGCAAAAAACATAGCCGCAGGTCTTGTCAACGTCATAAAAATGGATGTAACAAATCACAGGGCCGGTAGTAGTAAAACCCAAAAACAATTGTAGCAAAAATGGTTTCGGCAAAAAAACATGGCAGCGAAAATTTGGTTAGTTCCAGCAAATCAAAGAAGGTGGTAACAAATAGGTACACTGCTTCCGGCAAAAACAACGTGGTAGCAGAATTTGGGTTGGTTCCAACAAAAACCGAAGACGTTGGTAGCAAAATTTAGAGCTGGTTCCAGCAAAAAAACCTTGCCAGATCTCCAGCATTGTTGCCGCCATCTCCGGCACCGGCAGTTGCTGACTGCAGCACTTTTCACCGTCGACACAAACAGTGCAGAGGGGGAGGATGGTGCCGCTCCCATGGTCAGAGACCCTGCCGCGCCGCTAAAGGCTGAACGGAATGGGCGGATCCACCAAAGACAAACACAAGCAGTACCCATGAGATCCTCTGGAGACACACGTCCACACACCCTCTGACGACGCAAGAAGCACCGCCGTGACAGAGCCTAAGCGGGGAGGATCTTATTCTATCTCCAGGAAACCACCACCGCCTCGGCTTCCTGAGCATGTCACAAACCCTCACAAAACTCAAAAAAAAAACCTAAAAATAAGAGCCCTCCCGTTGGCAAGGCCCGGGATCGACCACGCCTCCATGGGCGTAGGACCATAGGAGAGACGAGGCGGATAGGCGACGACGAGATAGGGGAAACCCTAGCTGAGCTCTTTGGTTCATATAGCTGACCAGTTTCATCTCCAACCATTGACCAGTTTCACTTCCAAGCATTGACCAATTTGACCATTGAATGGTTCGAAAATGCTTATGAATTCCAAAAAAATTCACAAATCTGAAAAAGGTTCAAGATTTTGGAAAACTTTACCAATTTGAAAAAGGTTCATCATTGCAAAAATTGTTTAAAAAATACAAAAAAAGTTCATTTTGAAAATAGAGTTTACATGTTTGTGGGAAAAGTTCACGTAGTTGAAAAAAATCATGATTTTGAAGCAAAAAAGTTCACAGAAAATGATTTTTTCATGAATTCGGACAAGTCCATGAATTCGAAAGCAAAACTCAGATTCAAAAAGGTTCATGAATTTTTGAGGCAAAAAGGTTAATAAAATGTTTTAAAAGTTCATGATTTTCTTTGAAAATTAAATTGACTAATATTCATGAATTTTGGAAAAAAAATAGACCATGAATCCGAACAAATTTGTTGCATTTAAAAAGAATGGGAAAAAGAAAAAAACCATGCAGAAAAGAAAAAATGTTGGAAGCTTCCCAAAGCCGGCCTAAAAGCTTCTAGAAGCTTCCCAAAACCAGCGAACAAACTTTGACTTGAAAACTCTTAATGGGCTAACCCATGAAACATCGATGTGTGTGTGTGTGTGTGGGGGGGGGGGGGGGGGGGGGGGGTGCATTCGCAAAAAAAAAACGCATCTAAAACCTGTCCCCTCATATTAGTTTTTTTTCCTCTCGGGGTGATCATTGCGGCGCCATTGAGAATTTTCTTCCCTGTCGTGGGAGAGTCCTAAGGGTTTGGCTCGGACTATCTTTTTCAAAGAAAAAGAGATAGATGTGTGAAAAAAGGCAACCACTCCAAAAATAAACAGAAGCGCGAAGAAAACTCTCCAAAGGTACGATCACCTTCAATTGTAGTATTTTTCTAAACAAAAATAGATAGAAGTGCAAAAAAAAGCAAGTCACTACATGTTTGCACGGATTTGACGGTTAGGAAATAGAAGCCATGGTTGCAGGGTGAATAAATAGGTGTCGAGTTTCCAGACAGGTCCTTGGATAAATGGGCCAAATTAGGTAGATCTAAGATTTGATGGTTGGAAAATACTACATGGTCCGTTACGGCTCCAGCGGTTGCTTCCAATTCCGCCCTGCGTTTGGCCAGCCGCCCCACCATCCCATCCCGACGCCGGCCATGGCGGCCACGCCGGCCACCACCAGCCCCCCGCGCCCTTGCCTGCTTCCGCCTCCTCCGGCTTGCCTGCCGCTGGATTTCATCCCGCAGGTTGTTTCTGCAGGCGTGTCTTCGCTGCCGGATCAGGAGGGCGCCAGATCCAGGTGGTCCGTCCGTTCGTCTCCGCCCCAAGGCCAGATCCCAGGGGATGCGCCGGAGGTGCTGGTGCCGGAGACGCCGCTCGAGCTCCAGGGAGCCCAGCCGCGGCTGGCTTCCATCATCGTCGTCCCGCCATCTCGCGGCCATGGCGCCTCGTCCTCCTCCTGCAGCGGCTCCTCGGCGGATGCGAGGCGTGATGCTGATGCGGCCGGCGAGGGATGGCAGCTTGTGTGCTCCCGGCGTGGCCCGCGCCTCCCGCCTCCTCCTGCCCCGGCCCCTGCTCGGCGTCCCCTTCCTGCCTGGATGCACGGAAGATGTTGCCGCTGCCTATTTCCGGGTCATCGTGTTGTCGTCTGCCGGGATCCCTTCAGGTGCTCCCGCTGCCTCCGGCCAGGTCATCGTGCTCGAGGATGCACCAACGCATGGCGTCCGCTCAGTGACTTGAAGACCCTGCGGCGGCCTGCGGCATCACCACCCGTGGCTCCCCTCGCTCTCCGGCCACCGGCTCGTGGTTGGCCTGCTCCTCCGCAAGCCCAGACGCCGCCCTCGTCGGCTTGGCCGCAGCTCGGTGACGCTGCTCTACGGGTGGGAGGTTCCACTGTTCCGGATGGTTTGAAGCAAGCACCTCTCTGCTCAGGTCACGCGGCGACTGTTTGGCTCGCGGTGGCGCAATCCGATGCTTCTTGCAAGGCCGTGGCAATGGCCCTTGCGTCTGTGATTGGCGCGAGCATCGCGGATGTCAGGATGGTCCATCAATTTGTGGACAATGTTGTTGCCGATCATACAGTCTCTCGTGATTCTTCCCCGCCCAAGCAAGCGCCTCTGTCGACCGTGTTGGTGGCTGACTCTACTGCGAATGAAGCTCTCTGCATTTGCTCTCCGGCTAGGCCCGTGCTCCCTTCGTAGACTTCATCTGCATCGCGCCCTCCAGGATTTGAGGCCTCTCCCTTGATGACCTCCGCTACGCAGACTCCGCCCTTCATCACCGACGCTTGCCGCACACCATGCAGCGTTGCAGCTGAGGATGACTGCTACCCTGCTGCTGATTTGGTTGTGGTGTCCCGTCACCGCTCTGCCGAGCTTGCCCCGGCCGTGGGGCATGCCGCGGTGCTCCTGGGCTCTGGCTCTGCAAGTGGGGACGCGCCACGCGCCGTTGAATCGCTGCCCGTGCTTGCCCCTCCTTTGGCCACTGATGGGCACGGCCGGAGCCCGGCGGGTCCGACGCCTTCCCTAATGTCCAGTGGTCTGTTGCGGCGCACACCATCGCCGGTGCGGCTGCGCAGGGCTGCCGTTGCTGCTGGTGGTGCGGTGGGCTTGAAGTGCCTCGCGCCACTTCTCGAAGAGCGCCAAGACGCCATCCTGCCCTCCCCTACCCCAACACCCATCAGGGCGCCAGTGGCTCGTCGGAAAACAATGGCTGGGATCAACATCTCCAAGACCGGTGGAGGCTTCTCCATCAGCAAACCGCGGGCTGCAGGCCGCCCAAAGCCGCCTCCGGCGGCCAGGGCGGCTGAGCTGCTACTGTGCCGCACCTTAGGCATTGTCAAGGATGGGGAAGACGTCACTAACTCCGCGATGGATGCCTTCGCGGAGCGATTCAAGGAGCAGCTGCCGCCTGAAGTGATCGTGGCCATGCGAGGGCTGTTTAAACTTGACAACGACAGCGCAATGGATGTTGAGGAGGCCCTCATTGCGCATGGAGGGGGAGGTACTCTCGATCTGGAGACGAGTGATGCCGGCACCGCGGCTCAGCAGGCGGCCACCTGACTGCTCGTTGGCTCTGTCCAGCTGGGGTTCTTAGTCTCAATATGCGAGGGTTCATGAGGGAGCAGCCGCCGTCATCGTGCACGAGGAAGAGCATGCCCCCGGTGGAGACACGGTGAAAGTGCAATCATGCCCTTAATCCTATTTTGATGTTGATGACAACATGCATTTTTGGAACTAATCATGTTATCAAGTATATCTCAGGATTATGTTTCAAGTGCTATGTGTGTGGATCATGACTACAAGCAAAGAGGTATATATTACTCAAGAGCGGAGAATACAAGACAAATGGCCTTGGCCCTTTATTTTCATTTTGTTCTTGAGTATAGGGATCCCGCACTACTAAGAGGGGACCGTTGGATAGCGTGAAAGACTTGCTCAAAGTACACAAAACACTTCTTCTATCATCTTTTTAGTTTTCATCATGTGTGCACAGTCTATTTTGTGTCTGTGAACCTGCTGGACTAGCCTTCACAACTGACCGGACTTCCGGTGCTCACCGGACGTCCGGTACATCACAAACAGAACACTTATTAACGGATGTCCGGTTTCTCCGGACGTCCGTTACATCCCAACAGAACATATATTAACGGATTTCCAGGGTCACCGGACGTCCGGTCAGCGGTCGGCCGTTACTCTCCGGACGTCCGCTACCTGTGCTGTGTTCACGGTCAGATTTGTACTCCAGCGAGCGGACGACCGGTTGCCCGACCGGACGTCCGGTCCGATCTATGTCACCGGTCGTACGGTACCCACCGGATGTCCGGCAGACCCTGTGCAATAAGTGACCAAACGGCTAGTTTTTCCCCACCTCCTATATATACACCATTCCCTCTCACGGGATAGGGTTGACCATTCACTTTGAGCCTCACAAGAACACTCCTCACTCTCTCTCTCATTCATCCACACTAAATCCTAGATTCCCTAGTGTTCTAGGAGCATTTTGAGAGAAGTTCTTCAATCAAGTGATAGATCCACTTCTTCCCCTTCTGTGCACCAAAGGAATTCGTGACTTGAGCAAGTTTTGAGCATTTCCCCATCGGTCCTGTTACTCTTGGAGGTTGGAGACTCCTAGGCGGTAGGAGTCACTCGGAGAGGAATCGAACTTTGTGATTGCCCTCGGAAAAGTTTGTGAGGGTTTGGAGACCACCCCAAGGTCTACCACTAGTGGTTGAGAAACGCCTTTGTGGTGTTGTCTCAAAGGGAGAATAGGGTGAGCCTTCGTGGCGTAGGTGTGCCTTCGTGGTAACATCCGCCCCTCTAACGGTGACTAGCTTCCCTCCAAGGAAGTAAACATCGGCATACATCCTCGTCTCCCGGAGTTGCGGTTATTCCTAACCCTAACTCTATACTTGTGGTTACTTGTTGTGATTGCACTTACTTACATCTTATTGTGCTTGCTCACTTATATGCTTGTGTTACTTGCCTAGTACTTTGCACTTACTAGCAATTGTTAGGCTCACCTTTATATTCCGCTCTATTGCCTAAAATTGCTTAGTAATAATTAAAATTTGTAATTGTACCTATTCACCCCCCCCCCCCTCTAGGTCCATCTCGATCCTTTCAATTGGTACCAGAGCCTCGTGCTCTATTCTTGTGGCTTAACCGCCCTAGAGCGAGATGAACCCGGATGGGACTCCCCTGGTTGTAGATCCTAAGGATAAAGGTGAGGCTTCTTCTGAAGTCAAGACCTTTACGTCGGAGGATCTAGAACGGGCCCTTGCTAAGCAAAAAGAGGTGCATGATGCTTCTCTTGAGGCCTTGGTCCAAATGAGATTAGCCACGTTGTCCACAGTGCTTGCACCACTCTCGGGTGGTGCTGCTTTGAGGCCAACTGTGCCTACTCCATCACTTGGTCAACAACCTCCTAGCAATGAACACGCCAGTGTTCCTTGGCTTTATGCAAGACCTCAGGTTGAGAAACCAAGATATAACCCTCAAGGCAAACCTCCTTTACTAAGTGCCACTTCTGATTTTGCCTTGTGGAGAGTTGCTATGCAGGATCATCTTCGACATGGAAATGACGAGATGCTGGAAATCTTGGAGTATGGCTATCATGTGGTTGATCCAAAGAACCCCACACCAAGAGAAATATATGACAAGAACCTCCATGACACTGCTATCATGTGTATAAGGAGAGGCATGGATGAAAAGCAAAGGAGACCATTCATACACATCACAAGTGCCAAGGAACTATGGGAAAGTATCATACGATCCAAGACTGGCACCTCTACCCTCCGGAGTGCTCAATATGAAATTGCCAAGGGGCAATTGCAAAACTTTTGTATGGAGAAAGGTGAAACCCCCAATCAACTCCATGAGCGCCTCATGACTCTCACTGCTGATATTGAGTCGTGCGAGTGTGACAAGACACAAGATGGATTCAACATGACTAAGAGATTCCTTGTGGATAAATTGCTTCATGCTCTTGCTCCATATCACCATCAAATGGTGTGGGACATAAGACAACACCATACTTTCAAGGAAATGACTACATATGACATCATATCCACCTTTCAACTATTTGAAGAGTCAAAGGCTAATGCCACAAAACATCTTGCCATGCATGGTTCCACATCATCAAAAGTCATTCTTGCATTGAAGGCCAAGCATGTATGTGAAGATGAGCAAAGTGAAGAAGAAGAAGAAGATGATGATGATGAAGATGGTGATGAGATTGAATCCGACGAGGGCCCGTCATATGAAGACATGGCTCTCTTTGTCAAGAAGTTTAGCGCGGGAAAATTCAAGGGAAGATTCCAAAAGAAGAAAGTAAGAAAATGCTACAACTGTGAGGAAACCAACCACTTCTCAAATGAGTGCCCTTATGAGAAGAGAGAAGATAGACCAAGGTTTCCCAAGACCTTTCCTAAGAAGAAGTTGCCAAATCCTTTGAACTCCAAGCTCAAGAAGAGAGATGGGAAAGCAATGGTTGCTCAAGAAGAATCCGATCCGGATGATGTTAGTGGTGTTGCCAGAGTTGCTCAAGATTCGCAAAACACATTGAGGCTAGTCAATAAGAGTGGTGAAGTTGTCACCTACAACTACATGAAGGATTACAAGGGCAACGCTCACAAGTGCCTCATGGCGAAGGCCGTGGTAGAAGATGGAGAGGATCAAAACTCTCCTGACAAGGTCAAGGTAACCCCACGATCAAACCCTCCTCTTCTCACTCCTCCTATTTCTAGTGATAAGTATCTTGATGCGGAGGATAGTTATGAGGATGATGATCTAAATGATCCTATGCTTGCTAAACTTAATAAATTCATGTGGTCCCTCAAAGGAAAGAAGCTCACTATGTTTCGTATGCTTATGGAGATGGTGAGTAAGCACACCATCACCATTAAGGAACTCGAAACCCTCGTCACCGAGGAAAAGGAAAAATGTGAAATCCTTGAGCGGAAAGTTCAATATGAGGAAACACGAAATGATGAACTATGCTTAAAAATTGGCACAAATATTGATGTTCATACTAAAGATCTTGCCTCCTTGAAAAAGGCTATTGGCTCTTGTGAAGAGTTGATGAATGATAAAAGTAAGCTTGTGAAGTCTCATGCTTCTCTCTCTAAGGATTGTGAGCTTCTATCCATGTCCCTCAAGACTAAGGAAGAAGAGCTCACCCTTCTTACAAAGAGTTTTGAGACGCTCAAACTTACTTATCTTGAAACTCTAGCTAAGGCCTATTCATCTCCTATTATAAATGTTGATGCTTGTTCTACAAACTCTAGTAGTGAGCTAGCATCTATTCTTGAGGAAAATCGTTTTCTCAAGGCTCAAATTGAGAAAGGGCTCATGACATGTGCTCAAGGGCAAAAGAACCTTAATGAGGTGTTGAGCCAACACAATGAAGTGTTCGCCAAAGAGGGACTCGGGTTTGACCCAAGCACAAGCAAGAAGAAGACATTCTCTCAAAAGTGCACCACTCCTTTGAAAGAAACTTTTGTACGAGAAGGACACAAGGATAAAGGTAAGGTTGCTAGTGGGAAGGCCACAAGGGGCATGCCCACTCTCAACAAGCCAAAAGAGTTCATGCCTCCATCCTATGTACTTTGTAAGACTAAGGATGGAGAAGTTTATGCAAAGTTTGTTGGTCCTCGAAATGCATTTCGGTTTTATGCTATTTGGGTCCCTAAGACCCTTGTGACTAACTTGAGAGGTCCCATTGCAAGATGGGTGCCTCTAACCAAGTAATAATTGTGTGTAGGTTGCCTTCTCCGGTGGAGTAAAATGGGTGGTTGATAGTGGATGTACCAATCATATGACTGGAGATAGCAAATTGCTCTACGATTTCATGGAAGCTATTCAACCATTTATGAGCATTATGTTTGGTGGAGGATCAAAAGGACAGGTACTTGGGTTGGGGAAGGTGGCTATCACAAATGACATGTCTCTTGCAAATGTCATGCTTGTCCAATCCCTTAAATATCATTTACTTTCTGTTCGTCAATTGGCATCTGTTGGTTATGATACACTATTTGGACTATCGGATGTGAAAGTCTTTAAGAGAGATACTCTCGAAGTGGCCTTTGTTGGAGAGTTGGATGGCAACCTTTACACGGTTGATTTCTCGAAAGAGAGCAAATTCCATGCAACTTGTCTAATGGCCAAGGCCGACAAGGGGTGGCTATGGCATCGCCGGCTAGCCCATGTCGGCATGAGAAATCTTCAAGATCTCTTAAAGGGAAATCACATCCTTGGACTAACAAATGTCTCTTTTGAGAAAGATCGTGTGTGTAGTGCATGTATAGCCGGGAAGCAACATCAATCAAAGCACCCACCCAAGAATATTGTGTCTACTCAAGGCCTTTGGAGCTCCTTCATGTGGATCTTTTTGGGCCTCCTTCATGGGATAGTCTTGGTGGGACAAAGTATGGACTTGTCATTCTTGATGATTACTCAAGATATACATGGGTGTTTTTCCTCAAGTCCAAGGACGAGACGAAGATCACTTTCATTGACTTTGCCAAGCAAGCACAACGCAAGTTTGACAAAGAAATCTTGGCAATAAGAAGTGACAATGGATCTGAGTTCAAAAACTACACCTTGGAAGAATTCCTTAGTGATGAAGGGATTGAGCATCAATATTCAGCTCCATACACTCCTCAGCAGAATGGTGTAGCCGAAAGGAAGAACCGCACACTTGTGCAGATGGCAAGGTCAATGTTGGATGAATACAAGTCACCACATAGTTTTTGGGCCGAAGCTGTCAACACCGCATGCCATGCATCAAACCGGCTCTTCCTCCGCACTATATTGGAAAAGACTCCATATGAGCTTCTAACTGGAAACAAGCCAAATGTCAAGTACTTTCGTGTATTTGGGTGCAAATGTTTCATCCTCAACAAAAGAGAACGGTTAGGAAAATTTCAATCCAAAACGATTGAGGGTATATTTGTTGGCTATGGATCAAACTCACACGCCTATAGAGTCTACAACAAATCCAATGGATGTGTTGTAGAAACTTGTGACGTGGTGTTTGATGAATTTAATGGCTCCCATGGGGAGCAAGTTGATCTAAGTGATGTAGGTAAAGAAGATTCTTCTCAAGACATTTTGACCATGGGTGTTGGTGCACTTCTTCCTATGGAACAAGAACCTCATGATGATGAAGAAGAAGATGGAAGTCTCACACATCATCAAACTACTTCAACATCCATACCACCACCAGCTCCTATTGTTCAACCGATACCCTTAGCCCAAGTTGAAGAAGATGATCAAGTTCCTCCTCATGACAATCTTCAAGAACAAGAACAAGAAAATCAAATCATTGATGATGAACCTCAACAAATGCAATATGAACAAGAAGATCTTCCTCCACACATTAATGATCCATATGTTGAGGATGTGGATGATGGACATGAAGTTGAACCTCGTGAAACCCTTACCTCTATCATGCCACGAGTGGCCGGTCGTGTTGATGTTGACAATATACTCACCGGCATATCGGAAGGTAGGGTCACTCGTAAACATTTGACCAACTTTTGTGCTCACTTTTCTTTTGTGTCTAGTTTTGAGCCCATCAAGGTACAAGATGCATTGATGGACAACGATTGGCTAGTTGCTATGCAAGAAGAGTTTAATAGTTTTGAACACAACCAAGTGTGGTCATTAGTCAAGAGGCCACCTACCGAGCACAACGTCATTGGAACAAAATGGATTTTCAAGAACAAACAAGATGAGAATGGTGTGATCATCCGAAACAAGGCAAGGTTAGTGGCACAAGGGTACTCACAAGTTGAAGGTTTGGACTTTGGTGAGACCTTTGCCCCCGTTGCCCGTCTTGAATCCATTCGCATCTTACTTGCTTATGTTGCTTTCAATGGTTTTACATTACATCAAATGGATGTGAAGAGTGCTTTCCTTAACGGTCCTCTACAAGAAGAAGTATATGTATCACAACCACCTGGGTTCGTTGATCCTGATCACAAAGACTATGTGTATAAACTTCATAAGGCTTTGTATGGCCTCAAACAAGCACCTCGTGCTTGGTATGATCATCTTAAGAAGTTTTTACTCGATGATGGTTTTGTGAGAGGGGTGATCGATCCCACTCTTTTTACTAAGAGGGATAAGGGTGATTTGATCTTATGCCAAATCTATGTAGATGATATCATTTTTGGTTCTCCTAACATTCATTTGTGCAAGAAGTTTGCGGACTCAATGACCAAGAATTTTGAAATGTCACTCAATGCGGATTTGAAGTTCTTCCTCGGATTTCAAATTCAACAATTTCAAGAAGGAATTTTCTTGTCTCAAGCAAAATACCTCAAGGATATCTTAGAGAAGTTTGGTATGTCTGATGCTAGTCCATGTAAGACACCAATGCCAACCAAAATAACTCTCACTGAAGACACAAACGGTATCCCCTTCGACCCATCTAAATACCGCTCTATGATTGGTTCATTGCTTTATCTTTGTGCATCTAGACCAGACATCATGTTCAGTGTATGCATGTGTGCTAGATTTCAAGCTTTCCCTAAGGAAAGTCATCATAAGGCGGTTAAGCATATTCTTAGATACCTTGTTCACACCCCAAAGTTGGGCCTCTGGTACTCCAAGGATGCTAAGTTTGATCTTATTGGGTACACGGATGCGGATTGGGCTGGAGACAAAGTGGATCGTAAGTCCACATCCGGTGCATGTCAGTTTCTTGGACGATCATTGGTGAGTTGGTCCTCGAAGAAACAAAATTGTATTGCTCTCTCCACCGCAGAAGCTGAATACATTGCTGCCGCCAGTTGTGCAACTCAGTTGTTATGGATGCGGCAGACATTAAAGGATTACGGTATCACCTATAGAAATGTGCCTCTTCTGTGTGATAATGAAAGTGCCATCAATATTGCTGAGAACCCCAAAGATCATCTCCGCACCAAACACATTGATATTAGGTATCATTTCTTGAGAGATCATGTTGAAAAGGGTGATATTCACATTGATCACATTGGTACAGATTTTCAACTAGCAGATATCTTCACCAAACCTCTAGATGAAGCAAGGTTCTGTCGACTTAGGCGTGAACTTGGTATCTTGGAGCTTGACAACATTATGTGAAAACTAGTACTCATGCATGCATTGTCATAATGTCCTGTCTCTATGTAGGCATATACTTAGGGGGAGACACTCAACTCATGTGTTCTCTCTCCCTATGAAATGCATAAAAAGAACAACCACTCTCAAAGCTACCATGTTCCTCTAACTATGGTGCTTTCAATGATGGCGTAGTGATTATGGACCCAAAGTTAAAATCTTTGCAGTGTCATGTCACGTATACGCATACATGGTGGTATCTGCCACCGCATTGTCATTAGAACAACTTGTGAGAAGTATGTGAATTTATTAGTGTTGACTTAGGAAACTCAGTGTTTCACCCAGGGTGTCATTGCATCCTTACTACCTATGTCACTCATCATCTCTCCAACATTGTCATTAGCACCAACTATGGCACTCTAATCTTTCTCGGTATAAATACATAAAAAAAATCTGCCGCCGGACGTCCGTCAGTACCGGACGTCCGTCAAATCCTCTCTGGTGCTCTTGTACCGGTCGTCCGCTGTATCCGGACTTCCGCTAATTTTTGCTCTGTGTAAACGCGTCGGTCGTCTGTTGTTACTGGTTGTCTGCTACTCCACTCAGGCCCCGGACATCCGGTTCACACCGGATGCCCGGTACATTTTTTCGCCCGCATATATATATACTGTGGTGTGCGGTCCAGTCCTTCCTAAACCTAACACATCCCCACTCTTCGTGTCGCCGCCGCCACCACCGCCACCACCGCCGCCGCCTCTGCCGCCGCCGCTCTCTCTCCTTGCTGCTCTTCACGGGCTGGGCCCCTCGCCGCCGGGACCCCGGTGGCTCCCCTTTCGGCGGTCGTCGGGCCTCCGGTCGCCCCCTTCTCTCGACCCGGCCGGCATCGGGGGACGATTCCTTCCCCGTCGCATCCTCCTCTCAACCTCTCGAGGTAGCTACTACTATTCTCCTTCCCCCCCCCCATTGCTCTAACTTTCTTGCGCTATGGCGATTGTTAAAGTGTTGGAGTCTCCTCCTTTGCTAGGTAGCCATGCCAAGGACAAAGCTCTCTGCTCGCAAGCAGGTCAACGATGGGGGCTCTCGTCCGTCTCGTCGTGGTGGGTCCGATGATTCGCAGGAGCATGCTCGTCCTCGGAAGCGTGCCGCTCACCCTCCCAGCTCCACTAGCGCCTCTTCGTTGGAAGAATCTGACTACGAGGATGAATTGGAAGAAATGGAGGAACCCGCTCATGTTGCTGTTCGCACCACTGCACCCAAGACTGGAACACGTTGGCCCACATTCAAGCCTCCTTCTCCTCCAGTTCAACCTCCAGGTGCTGCCCGTCGCATCTCTCTTAAACCTCCACTCTCTCACGGCCGCCCCATCAAACAGTTCAATAAGGTTCCCATCGCTTCTTACCTTAAGCTTCGTCATGATGTAGATCAATTCACTGTTCTTAGCGATTCACAGGATGCTCGTTTTCACACAAATGTCCAAGCCGACATTTTCACCACTATAGTCATTCCTAAAGGTTTATCGCTCCATTGGTGCATCGACTTAGAGCATATCCGCACTCATCTGGCGAAATATCCGGGAGCTATTGAACTAATTGAGTCCTCGAATCTTGCTGCACCATTTGCATTCCAGCATGATTATAACTAGGCTGCAGTTCATCAATTCTATGCCACTTGTTACTTTGGTCCTGATAAAACTGTCACTTGGATGACCTCCGACACCGTGCTCACGGCATCCTATGATCAATTTGTTGCTGCACTTGGTTTTCCTGACACAGGGTTCAAAATCCATAAGGATGACCCTAACCATAGGCCCAAGGGCATAGAGGTCTGTATGGATCTTCTCAAGCCCATCAGTGAAATGTCTAGTGAGGAGAAACAAAAGGGCCTGAATCAAGTTTCAATTTGGCGCTCACCCTTCTACATCATTTTTCAGTGTGTTATTCGCACCATTTATCCCAAGATGGGTGACAAGGGGTCATGTAACCGCTACTGCATTAATCTCATGCATCGCCTCTATGCGTCTCCCAAAGGGAAGATAAATATCCCTCATTTTCTGTGGCATGAGATCCGTCTGGCTTGTTTTCAACACAAGCGAGCCTTTCCTCATGCCCCCTTTCTTCAGGCATTTATCGAGAGTGTTGCTCCGTTTCCCATTGCCCGCACTCACTTGCATGAACGTTGGATCATTCCATCTCACATGGCGGATGATTGGGTTCCCCAGGACTCTGTTGCTCCTGCTCGTCGTACCCCGACTAGTGTTCCTTCTTCCACCACTCTGTCTACTTCTTCCAGCTCCGCACCTTTTGGTCGCATCTCTCGCTTTCTTGGGAAGGCCCACTCTGCTATGATGAAGATGTTTACCTTTCATTGCACCCAAAACCACACCGTTGTCACACGCTTGGTCACTTCCAAGAATGCTCTAAAGGCTCGTCTGCGAGACTCCGGAGTTTACGATGTAAGTGACGATGAACATCTTCCTGATGCTCCACCTTCTGATTTCGGTTTTCCTTCGGGTCCCGAGTGGGCTGACTTTCTTGATGAGGCTGGTGGTAGCAGTGCTCGTGACAGTGATGATGATGATGCCCTTTGATGCTGCTCTGATTCCTCCTTTTTGGTTATTTGCTGCCAAGGGGGAGTAGGCACTTATTTATGTACCATAGGCACCTATTTATGTAATGTGATGATGCTATGTTATTAACTTGTTATCGAACTCATGCTATGTTAGTAGCCTACCTGTTATCTATATTATATGCTATGAGTGTTGAAGGACTTGGGTATTGAGTTTCGGTGTTTTTAGTCTCGGTGGTGTTGGTATCATATTAAGGGGGAGTCCCTCTCATGCTTATCTTTAGTTATTGCACATAATGAGGGGGAGCTCCACATCATATTCTTCGATACTAAATGTTTTTACTTCTTTCGATATTCAAACACTATTTAAAAAAAGTGCATGTATGTTGTCATCAACTACCAAAAAGGGGGAGATTGAAAGTGCAATCATGCCCTTAATCCTATTTTGATGTTGATGACAACATGCATTTTTGGAACTAATCATGTTATCAAGTATATCTTAGGATTATGTTTCAAGTGCTATGTGTGTGGATCATGACTACAAGCAAAGAGGTATATATTACTCAAGAGCGGAGAATACAAGACAAATGGCCTTGGCCCTTTATTTTCATTTTGTTCTTGAGTATAGGGATCCCGCACTATTAAGAGGGGACCGTTGGATAGCGTGAAAGACTTGCTCAAAGTACACAAAACACTTCTTCTATCATCTTTTTAGTTTTCATCATGTGTGCACAGTCTATTTTGTGTCTGTGAACCTGCTGGACTAGCCTTCACAACTGACCGGACTTCCGGTGCTCACCGGACGTCCGGTACATCACAAACAGAACACTTATTAACGGATGTCCGGTTTCTCCGGACGTCCGTTACATCCCAACAGAACATATATTAATGGATTTCCGGGGTCATCGGACGTTCGGTCAGCGGTCGGCCGTTACTCTCTGGACGTCCGCTACCTGTGCTGTGTTCACGGTCAGATTTGTACTCCAGCGAGCGGACGTCCGGTCCGATCTATGTCACCGGTCGTCCGGTACCCACCGGAAGTCCGGCAGACCCTGTGCAATAAGTGACCAAACGGCTAGTTTTTCCCCACCTCCTATATATACACCCTTCCCTCTCACGGGATAGGGTTGACCATTCACTTTGAGCCTCACAAGAACACTCCTCACTCTCTCTCTCATTCATCCACACTAAATCCTAGATTCCCAAGTGGTCTAGGAGCATTTCGAGAGAAGTTCTTCAATCAAGTGATAGATCCACTTCTTCCCCTTCTGTGCACCAAAGGAATTCGTGACTTGAGCAAGTTTTGAGCATTTCCCCATCGGTCTTGTTACTCTTGGAGGTTGGAGACTCCTAGGCGGTAGGAGTCATTCGGAGAGGATCGAACTTTGTGATTGCCCTCGGAAAAGTTTGTGAGGGTTTGGAGACCACCCCAAGGTCTACCACTAGTGGTTGAGAAACGCCTTTGTGGTGTTGTCTCAAAGGGAGAATAGGGTGAGCCTTCGTGGTAACATCCGCCCCTCTAACGGTGACTAGCTTCCCTCCAAGGAAGTGGACATCGGCATACATCCTCGTCTCCCGGAGTTGCGGTTATTCCTAACCCTAACTCTATACTTGTGGTTACTTGTTGTGATTGCACTTACTTACATATTATTGTGCTTGCTCACTTATATGCTTGTGTTACTTGCCTAGTACTTTGCACTTACTAGCAATTGTTAGGCTCACCTTTATATTCCGCTCTATTGCCTAAAATTGCTTAGTAATAATTAAAATTTGTAATTGTACCTATTCACCCCCCCCCCCTCTAGGTCCATCTCGATCCTTTCAATTGGTACCAGAGCCTCGTGCTCTATTCTTGTGGCTTAACCGCCCTAGAGCGAGATGAACCCGGATGGGACTCCCCTGGTTGTAGATCCTAAGGATAAAGGTGAGGCTTCTTCTGAAGTCAAGACCTTTACGTCGGAGGATCTAGAACGGGCCCTTGCTAAGCAAAAAGAGGAGCATGATGCTTCTCTTGAGGCCTTGGTCCAAATGAGATTAGACACGTTGTCCACAGTGCTTGCACCACTCTCGGGTGGTGCAAGGAAAAGGCTTGGATTCACGTCCAAAACCCTAGTCAAATTCGGATTGGTTTTGTCCGAAGTTTCCAAAACTGTTCGGTTTAAACTGGCTGTACCTTGCGGGTAACTTTTGAGGTGGTAAACGACCTCGGATGGAAACGAGCCCAAAAGCAATCTTGACCGTTTCGACGAGATGAATAACTTTTATGTTGAATGTTTTTTGATTAGAGTTAATCTTTAGGGTCAAATCTCTCGTGCAACACAGGCTGTTATTCGCGCTACCCATCAGACAGGGTGTCTGGTGGGGCGCCACTTTTGGCTCGTGATAGTGCTGTATTCGGATGGCTCTAACTTTTGCATACAAACTCAGATTGGAACGATTCTTATATCAAAATCAATCGTTTCGACGAGACGAAGACAATCCATGTAGATCATTTTTCCATACGAGGCAGTCTTGGGGGCGTAATGTGCCGAATAGTGTTCTGAATACAAAATCTCAGTATTTCGAACACAACTTCGGCCTTCGAGATGAGATCAGATGGCGATGGCCCAAACTTCAAAGATGTTCGTATCGACAATACGAAACTTTTTCATGTAGAACACTTCTCCATTTGAGGCCATTTTAAATAAGTTCTTGACTGTGCAAAAATCTGGTGTCAACACATGCCCCCCTGTTTTTCGGCAAAGCCTGTGTGCCGAAAAATAACTTGCACATAGCTTGCTCTAAGGACGATGTCAACACTCCATCGGCCATTTTGGCATATTCTTAGGACGATAAGTTTATATTGGCCATTGCTTGTGTGAATATTTTGACGCAAGCTTGGGTGAAACTTTCTCAACTTCCTTAACAATCCGATGATAAAGTCCCATAGATATGTATCTCAAGGTCATCCTCCGAACCATATTATTCACCCTTTTGCTAGGATTTTGCTGATAATCAATAATAAACTTTCTCCAATCCTTACTTCGCCTGCATAAAAGTTTCATTAGTGGCCGAAGCGGTGGGCTTCGGTTCGGCCTTACCTATGTTGACAAGACCTAGCATCGGCTATTGATAGAAATAATACAATACACCATGGTTAACATAGTAGCCGGATGCTTGCTGTGCCAACTCTTTCGAATTGTCATGTCTAGATATATGAAGGATATTAAAGCAACCCAAGGTAAATTTTGCATCTAGACATATCCCAAGATAAACTATAAGTGATTCGTCAAAACATTGATAACCCTTGTATATTTGTTGCACTACTTATAACGAATCACTAAAAGCCTCAATCTGTATAGCACCTACAGCAACCAAAAGCTCCAAACCGAATAAATTTTCATATTCGGCTTTTATTATTGTGAAAACATATTTTAAGTTGTATGAGGCTTGTTTTGGTCTCCTATTGAACTAAGGACGATGTTTGGATACCACACCAACCATGCATTGACATAATCTTAGGACGATAAATAAATATCGGCCATTACCATGTAAACTTCATCCAAAGCACATATAGCCGAAATAAACAAACAAAATGACAAATCAAGTATTTCGGCCCTTTGGATCAGCAACAAACTTGTAGCTAATCAAATGCATAGTGATTTGGCAATACCCTTTCATGATGTAAGAAATTATATTGCATCCATGGATTAAAATAAGCCCATTGAGGGTTACCAATCATACCTGATGACGAATTCCATGGCATAGGCATTAATGGCATAGTTGCAGAATATGGATAATGTGTAGACCAAAGATGTTGAAACCTTCAGCTTGGTCCTTCGTAGTTTTCACACTTTTCCTTCTTCACCTTTGCCGCACTTCTTGTAATGGAAGCTTGCACATAATTCTTATTTTGAGCACTTCCTTTGGGAACCCATGCCATGTTCCTTTCTTCAAGTTCTTGTGCCCTAAGTTTTTGTAATTTCTTCTTTTGCCAATACGATAAGCCAAGCGGGCATCTCGGCTGTGATTCTGTTTTGACCAATGGCAATTCCTTTTTGGCCTTGTGCACTCTCAAATTCTTTTCTTCAGATTTGGCACTTCGATTCTCAATAATTGGTTGCTTTGTCTCATTGCCTTTAGTAGCCAATGTCAACACTTTAATTGGCTCTTTTTCATTTGAGATCAAATCTGAAATTGCACTCTTACGACCATCTCTCTTAATGCGGTAAACCTGCTTGACCACCTCTTTCTTCTTCCTTGAGCTCTGGACCGATTCCTTATGATTGAAACGGTCTTTGAAGCGTGATTGTTCAAATGTTGATCTCCTTGGAGCTGCATAGTATTGGTGAGATGGTCTAGAATAAGATGGAGAATGTGCCCTTGTATCATACCTGTCCCATGATGAATATGTATCTATATGAGCATAGGGAGGCATCCACGGCATTGGCGGCCCAAAATAAGGATATGAATATGTTGCATTAAAATTATCACTTTGCCAATACCAATCCCCATATTTCCGCCTTGGGGGTGATCTTGGTTTCTTTGCATGATTTGGCCGATAAGCATTCTTATCTTCACTCTTCTTTTGATATTTATCCAATAGTTCAGCGAAGGTGATTTTTGATCTCTTACACTTGCGCTTATTTCGGCCTTTGTTTCCTTTGGTTGTGCTTGCACCAATCATTTGATTTGCTTGTTGCCCCCCAGTCCTTGGCGTCTCCATTGTAGCTTCGATGGAATTCTCGCCCTCAAAATTATGTTCATTATGCTCTTCAACAACTTCTTTATTTGAAAGCTTCACCCCCATCACCTGCAGTTTTTACCTCCTCTTTAAATGGATCGGCTTAAAGCAGCCGATGCAAAAACTTTCTGCCATCGAGACCAATCGGAATAGACTGGTCATCTCTTGGTGTCTCAACAAATTTCAATCGTCCTTTATCAATGGCCGATTTAACTATTTGACGAAACATATTGCAATCCTCAAAATTATGTTTGAACGAATGATGCAACCTACAATACATTCGTCCTTGAATTGATGGCTTGACATGGTGATCAAGAATTCTTATGTAATTATTTTTCAGCAATAAATCAAATATTTGGTCACACATGCTTGAATTGAAGGTAAACTTCTTGCTTTCTAGCCGATCTTGCTGTGTGAACGGCTTTGAAGATAAGCAAACGAATGGTTCAGATTTAGAATCTTCCCATTCGGCTATACATTGTGTTTTCCACTCTATCTCCGGTGTCTTTGGATAAGATATTGTATTAGCATCGGATTTCTCAAAAGAAATTAACCTTGGCTTTAAACTTCCGATACGAAAATATTTAGAACACACATGTCTCAATTGAGACAAAGTGCAAGCCAAGTAAGAAATAAGCAAAGCTACCCAACTAGATATGAACTTTAGATAAAGCAACGGGGAAAGCTGTGGCCACAACAATAAGTCATTATCGGTCTTTATAAATGGTGCAATGGGTTGACCGATATAGTCTATAACAATTTTGTTGCTAACAAGTAAATTAGCCTTCTTCATTGGTCTTTCAAAATTACTTATGACAATTTTTCTTATAGAAGCATCGACAATAAAGTTGTGACCAAATCGGAAGATAGGCAAGTCACTTGCTAGACATACCTCTTCAATTACGTTGGGAGAGCATGATGGTTGTATCACTTGAATAATACTTTGTTCCACTTTTGAATGACTCTCCAATGCCTTGGCATCCTCTTTTTCTTTGATAGATTCGGTACACATACTATTCGATTCGGCTTTTTTAATAACCGAATTAACTTTGTTATCCGAATCACCACTCTTTCTTTCTTTGATTCGCAAGGTTGCTTGTTCTTGTCTAAATTCAGCAAACATTGCATCTAGTCTATCTTTAAGCTTTTTTCGACCAATTTCAGCCCAATCTTCATCGGATTGCCCCCCAATACTTTGAGACGCTTTCGACAATGGTGTGTTGCCAAAATTCTGTAATTGTGCAGGGGCAACATGATATGCTACGTTACTAGGTAAAGACACATGCGCTCTGGTAGAATTCTCACTTATTCGGCCATGAGCATGAAGGAGCGGAGCCGAATCACGAATATCTACATTTGTGTATGGTGCCGAAAAATTCGTAGCATGAGGTGTAGCATACGATGTTTGAGGGTAATTGGCCGAATAACTAGTAGTGGCATGGCCAATTCCCCTATCCACCGGCACGTTCGGATTAACATACTACAAGTTATTTGCCGATGAATAAAAAGTTGAAACACTTTGTTGCATACTATTGGAAGTTCCTACATGGGGTGTCTCAACATGATTAACCGAACTCATCATGTTGTTCATTGGCATATAGATTTGTGGGGTTGCCGATGCATGGGAGTTGGGATACATATGTTGCATGTTGCTAAAATTATATGAAGTTGAAGCATGAAGATTATTCTGAATCGGCTGTTGCACATAATTAGATGCATGATTGATAAAACTAGGGCTAGCCAATACAATATGCTCATTAGACGATCTAGCAACAACATATGTATTATTTGCATCTACATAAGTGAATTGGGTATTCATGTTACCTTTGTAGATTGCAAACCCTAGATGACGATCTCTACGTAGCAAGAACGGGCTGGAGACCGTTCAAAGCTTCGTCCCAAGCGGTGTCGCCAAAAAGTGTGTCCCCAGCGGAGTCACCAAAAAGTGTGTTCGCACACGAACACGTCACCGTGTACCTCCAACGCCGAGGGTGATGCACCGCAGCTCACGTCGAAGGAGACCCGTCCGGAAGCGCGGTACGCAAGACAATCCGACTGGCTCTTTTGAGGACCCGAAACCCCACACACCCGGGAGGGACCCCGTCTGGGCGCGCGGCGGCTATGGGCTGCCCTAGGTCGACCTGATCGCCCCTAGGGCCTCGAGGTTCGCTGCCCCGCAACAAGAAGAACGAACAAAGAATGAGGAAGAAGAAGAACGAGGGAGAGAGATAACGGTAAAGGTAAAAAGTGGTAGATGATTTGTTCGATTGTGTGTTGTTCAATCGGCCATCAACCCTCAGGTATATAAGAGGCGGCTGGACTTCCCTTGCAAGGAAAAGGCTTGGATTCATGTCGAAAACCCTAGTCAAATTAGGATTGGTTTTGTCCGAACTTTCCAAAACTGTTCGGTTTAAACTGGCTGCACCTTGCGGGTAACTTTTGAGGTGGTAAACGACCTCGGATGGAAACGAGCCCAAAAGCAATCTTGGCTGTTTCAATGAGACGAACAACTTTTATATTGAACGTTTTTTGATTAGGGTTAATCTTTTGGGTCAAATAGCTCGTGCAACACAGGCTGTTATTCGCGCTACCTATCAGACAGGGTGTCTGGTGGGGCGCGCCACTTTTGGCTCGTGATAGTGCTGTATTCGGATGGCTCTAACTTTTGCATATGAACTCAGATTGGAACGATTCTTATATCAAAATCGATCGTTTCGACGAGATGAAGACAATCCATGTAGATCATTTTTCCATACGAGGCAGTCTTGTGGGCGTAATGTGCCGAATAGTGTTCTGAATATAAAATCTCAGTATTTCGAACACAACTTCGGCCTTCGAGATGAGATCAGATGGCGATGGCCCAAACTTCAAAGATGTTCGTATCGACAATACGAAACTTTTTCATGTAGAACACTTCTCCATTTGAGGCCATTTTAAATAAGTTCTTGACTGTGCCAAAATCTGGTGTCAACAGACCCATCGACGCCGATCGGGATTAGCGGCGCTGCCATGGCCGCCTTCTTCTTCTACCACGCGCGGGGATGCGCGGAGGGTTTTCCAAAGGTATGTGGACGGTGGGCGTGTGTTGTTTCGATCCGACAACCTATTTATTTAGTCCCAATTCTTTTGGCAACTTATGATGGTTTCTGGCATATAAATCGTTCCCTTCCTAATTTATTGTTTTACAAATCGCCATTCATATTATAGTTAGGATTTTATATAAAAATTGAGTCTTAGGTCATCTTCAATGGCAACCCGCAAAAATTCTCTCACATTCGTCTACGGACACGGATACGGGATGACGCCATCCAACGCTAGCTGCATTTCAAACCACATTTTAACTGACGGGACGAAATTCATACAAACCGGCGGATATTCATCGAAGTTCAGATAGAAAATAGCACAAATCATTTATACATAGCATAAAAATTAAGGGTCCTTGTATCTGCCACACGTGTGACAAGGGAGGAGGCTGCCCGCACGTTCGGTCTGGAGGGGTAACGACCGAACGATTTTCGTTTGGAACGATCTCCCCAACGCCCGAACAGCCTCGAGATCGCCATACAGGACGTTTCCCTATGAAACTAAAAAAGAGCCCAGTAACCAAAAAAAACCAAGAACCAAAAAAAAAGCCCAGTTTTCGCTATGATATGAAAAATAAAATACCAGCCCCTATAAAAAGCAGAAAAATGCCATCGGTGAAAAAAGATTTTTTTATGACCCAGAAGAAAACATGACATGGCAACTCCCATCATACATACAAAGATTAAATTGCCATGGCAAATTCATAAGTTAAAAATGCCATGGTATTTTTCATGGGAAAAATAAAGTAAAATTTGCCATGGAAAAAATGGTAGTAAATTTTGACATGGCAAAAATGGATTAAAATTTGCCATGGCAAAAATAGAGTAATTTTGCCATGGGAATAAAGTAAAAATTTCCGTGGCTACATAAGTATATTTTCCATGCTATATATAAAAAAAATCATGTTCTGGAAAAATATAAAAAAATTCATCATATTTAAATTAAAATTGCCATGCCCTATATAATAAATTTGCCATGTTAAAAAAATAGTAAAATATGACATGTCAAAAAAAGTAAAAAGTTGCCATTAGAAAGAAAATGTTGAAAAATCCCACTTTTGGTTTGTGAATTAAAATATTTTTGCCGTGTCCTATGAACAATAATTGCCATGCCCGTTAAGTTTGACATGACAAGATTTGAATGTTTTTGAACATAATAAGTTGCCATGTTTTTGAACATCTACAGCTTTGCCATGTTTCTGAACATGGTAAAGTTTCCATGGCAAGTTTACCGTGTCGTTGAACATAGTATGTTGCCATGTTTTTTGAATATCTATAAATTTGTGATGTTTTCGAACATGGCAAAGTTGCCATGGCAAGTTTGCCGTGTTGTTGAACATATTAAGTTGCCATGTTTTTTGAACATCTACAACTTTGCCATGTTTTCGAACATCTACAACTTTGTCATGTTTTCAAACATGGCAAAGTTGCCATGGCAAGTTTTCCATGTTGTTGAACATATTAAGTTGCCATGTTTTTGAACATCTACAACTTTGACATGTTTTTGAACATGGAAAAAGTTGCCATGGCAAGTTTTCCATGTTGTTGAACATACTAAGTTGCCATGTTTTATGAATATCTATAAATTTGTGATGTTTTCGAACATGGCAAAGTTGCCATGGTAAGTTTGTTGTGTTGTTGAACATATTACGTTGAAATGTTTTTTTTGAACATCTACAACTTTGACACGTTTTCGAACATGGCAAAAGTTGAACATACTAAGTTGCCATGTTTTTGGAATATCTATAAATTTCGATATTTTCAAACATGGCAAAGTTGCCATGGCAAGTGTGCCATGTTTTCAGATAAAGAATGTGCCATGGCAATCACATGAAAAAGTCGGATGTGGCAAAATGCCATTGTTTATGAACAAGGATAGAGATAAAACTTGCAATGGCTAATGCATATACAAATTTGCCATGGAATTTTTTGTCAAATTTGCCATGAAAAGATAAAAAGATCACAAGTCTAAAACCACTCATCAAAAAATATTTTGATACTCATTTAGAAAAATTGAGGACCACATGTTTACATTGGTACTCATACTAAAATGGCCGTATGCATCCCTAGTTGGTGCAGAGGCCGGGGAATTGAAATTCTCACCCAATTTTCTAAGCTCGCGACCGCCTCCCTCTGGCGACCCCCTCGCGCCGCCACCCAGGGCGACGCCAGCGGGACCTAATTCCTCGCGCCGCCAGCCTTCCCGCGAGGCAGATCGCTGACGCCGGCACTGGCCGCGATGGTGGCGGCGCCCGACGCCTAAAGGGCTAGGGCAGGAGGGAAGCGACGGAACTCCCATCAGGCGGCTGGGGCGCCTCATGCGGGGTCTTCACACGGCAGCCACGGCGGCGTCCTACCTATGCGGCGGCAGCCGGCGAACCCAAGGCTGGCGAGGTCCTCCGGTCGGATTCTCCGCTATGCGATGGGCGGCGCGGTGGTCGTGGATCTGGCGTCCCAGCCAGATCTGTTGTAATTCGGCTATGGCTGGTCGGCGGCGTGTGATGGGGTTGGGGTGGGGCGGCCGGAGGTCCTCAACCGGCTTTTTGACGGCACCATACATCTTCATGGGGAGGTTTCGCTCGGTTCCAGCCAGCCGTGAGATCGGGACGACGTGGCTTCCGGTGAAAATCACACCTGATTGCGGTCTTGGCGGACGATGGCGGCATCGCGGACATCATTCCCTTCTCGAGGCATCGTAGTTGCAGGTCACGTCAACCTGATCGGGAAGTTCCAAGGGAAACCCTAGATCTGGTTCTTCCGGATCTGACGATGATGGTGCTTTCGGTGTCGTTCTCCTTCCTGGGGGCATCGTTTTGGAGCAAGTGCTGGTTGAAGGGGGCAAGAGGAGGAGCAGTGATTTATCTTGCCCGTTGATGACGGCGGATCTCGGCGGCGTGGCGTAGTGGAGACTCCGCGCCCGATGCATGGAGATGGACTCGCACAGGAGGGTGACGCTGTCTGGCGTCATGGTGGCATCGATGGCAGCTAGACTGGGCAAGGTAGATGCAACAGTACAGATCTGAAGATGGATTGGTGGCGGTTGGCTACGGCGGCCTCATACCCGGCAGGCGTCCTGGTTGAGGACCACGCCGGACTGGTGGGTGCCCATACCCGGCAGGCGTCCTGGTTGGGACCTCAAGTCTTAGATGTTAGGTTTGGCTGCGAGGTCTCTTTGGTATTAGGCCCAGGCTATCAGCGCCCCTTCATCAACTGGATAGGAGTAGCGACAGATGTTGCTTAGACGGTGGCTTTAGTCTTACTGTTGTATGACTTTGTAAGGTCTTGTGTTAATAACTAATAAAATGGTTGTATGCATCGTCCAAATGCAAAGGCCGGGGGTCTTCCTCCTTTTCTAAAAAACAAGTCTGAAACCACAAAAAGTTCACAAATCTGAAACATGGTGCTCTCTCGTTCATCACCCTACAAGCAGATTCTAACTAGTTTCGGTGTTATATGAAATTAATCAAAGGCGCCAGACGGATCACATGGTGCAATAATCTAGCAACATCCTACAGAAATTAGTAAACCCACATGAGGATTTCAGTAGCAACAGCAGAGATCCATCGGTCGGTGCACACAGGGGGGGAGTGTTACCCCGAAGATGGACGGGAGGGTCGTGGTCCATGGCGGCGCGCTCGCATCAGTGTGGGACGTGCCTGTCCACGTCGCGCTGGGCGCCGCCAACAGCCACCGCATCTCAGCCCTATGGCCGGGCGCCGCTCAAGCTAGGTCGTGACGGCCTCATCTGCATCAGCATGGGACGCACCTGTTCGCGTCACTCCGGGTACCGCCAAGAAGCCGCCGCATCTCGGAGCATCTCCTCCGAGCTCCTTTCCCACCTTGGCTTCCTCGACGCGGCTCCTCCGTCGAGCTCACCGATGCTAGGCTCATCATCTCCCTGCTCCTCGCCTCCCCCGATGGCGGCGTGCTCCATCAGCCGAGCTCAGATCCGCCCACTCCAGCTTCACCCACCATGGGCCTCCCATCCTGCCGACGACGGGGCTCTCCTCTACAAGAACGATCGAGGACGTCCCCTCGACCTGGACCTCCTCTTTGTCGTTGAGGTAGTCGAGGACCTCCACCTGCTCGTCCCCTCGGCGGCCATGGGGAGCCGCACTGACCCAGCATCCCCTCGCTGTCACCCTCGCTTTGGTCGACGTCCAGGAGCTCACCATGAGGGATTTGAGATGTGGTGGTGAGGAGTGGGGGAAGACGATACGACTGTGGGTAGGGAACTGATACGGCTGTGGGTGGGGAAGTGGAGTGGGCTCTGTGCGGGCGGTGGGAGGCAACTGAGTTGTGTTTAGTCATGCGGCACGTTCGTCCTTGTGACCGAACGCTCAATTGATGATGTGGCTGGGACACGCTTCAAGATCCATGCTTTTTTCATCTGATGGCTCTAGACGCGTTTGGACGGTGTTGTGAACGCCCACACGTGTGGGCATTATCATTTGAGAAAATTAATAGGGTGAGAGATGATGGCCGAGGGGGGACGTCCGTACTTCCGCCGCCGGAGCCTCCTCCAACGCTAGCGTCTAAGGCCCTGGTGGCGCCGTGATCGGCAACACGATTGCATCCCGGCGGATCCAGCGTCGTGCCGCCATTAGATCATGTGTGGGTGGATCAGGAACGCTGGGGGATTCGTTATGTCGAGAGATCGGGGATCTGGCTGGATAGATTTCTTCATATCAATCCTTCGTCACGTTGATTGACGCTGCGAGATCAAGAAAATGACATCCTTGTCGGACGATACCTCAAGGAAGATGAGCAGATCATGGAGAGTTCGTGCTTTGTCATAAATATTTTTGAGGTTTATATGTTCTCTCAGATCGTGCAGGAGATACGGGCCGATGCGGATTAGATCGAGCTCGTCGACTTGTCGTCGAAATATTCAGAGATGAAGCCCGATCTGCGAGTTGGGGCGGTTTTGGGTCCTGGCGGATGGGAGAGAAGATGAAGATGATGAAGTCGACTCGCCCGCTAGTTCCGTGGTGTCCGAGGTAATGCCGGTCGTTGTGAAGCGGCTCGTGGCGGAGGCGCCATCAGGGGAGCGCCTGGTCAGTGCAGCACAACGAGCCAGGGTAAGATTAAAGGACCATGACGAAATGATTCCAGGAGATCGGTGGGGGAGTGGATCAAGCTGTGGATCAGTCCAATCCCTAAGGTAAACCGACCAACTGTTACTTTATCTGATTTTTTGCCGGATTTGTGGACATTGATTACGAGAAAGAAGAAGAAGAACAACAACAACAAGAACAAGAAGAAGAAGAGCCGGCCGGTGAGGCAGTCGCCGGCGCCGGCCGGCGGAGCCGCGGAAATTAAGGCGTCCAGAAGGACGCGTTTGAATATGTTGCTGGGCCAAGATGGGTTGGCAGCAACATCGGCTAAGTTAGGCTCCAAAGAAACTGGGTATTTGGCCCAGTTGGAGGCCCAGTCGATTTTATCGAATGTGAATCATCGGTAGGGTTGCATGTATCGGTATTGGACAGCGTGCCTCTGCATGAGCGTACGAAGGCTAGGGTTCCTCACATCGCTAAACCAGGTTTTCCATCGTTAGGGGCTGGTCGCGCTATGAGGATCAAGTTGGCGTCTCCCCCGAAGGCCATGACAGGACGAGGAGGCTAGCCGCCGTCGCCGAAGGTTGGACCGCCATAGCCTAAAGTTGCACCGCCGCTGCCTTGAGCGAGGATGGGCAGCATCTGAATCGCGCCGAGAGTGACCATCGACCCATGGCCCCCGCCAGGGACGGTCGGACGTCGGCCTCGGGCACCAACGCACATGGTGCGGGGCGCGGACGTGACCAGGGACCTGGCCAAGTGGTTTATGGATTCTCTGACAACAGCTGAAACCCTCCATGTGGTCAGTGGGGTGACGACGGTTATGATGTATACAGAGAGGGGTAGCACCGCGGTTCATCCTCCTCGTGCGGTGGTCGCGGCTACGCCTGGCAGGGAGACGACATGGTCGGTCACGGATTCTACAGCCCCCCTGGTAACTTTGTGGAGGGTGCGTCTGGTCCCAATTGCTGTCATCATGGGACCTTTCATCCTAACCGCGGAGATAGGGAAGGTGGTAGGCGGCCACCTCTGTCGCGGCCTCGCCCGTCGCCCGCTGCTACGGCCACAACTCTGCTGGAGACGGAGAGCACTACGACTGAGAATGCTGTGGCGATGGGACCAGCATCGGCTCCTCCTGATCTGGCTGTAGACTCGACATAGATGCCCATTGTGGCTAAGGGTGGGCCGCTTGTAGTAGACAAGGCGGCGGACATGTCCAAGGGTGAAAGAGCCTCGAAGTGGTCACGAAAGAAAGAGAAGATGACTTGTTACCGTTGCGATGTGACCGGTCACTTCGTCGCTGACTGTATGACGGGGCCGTGTGACTTATGTCTCAAACCGGTGCATGAATCTGGAGAGTGTCCCCTTATGTTGGGACCGAAGCCAGGGGTAACTATTTATGGGGTTTCTTGCCAAGAGTTAATGTTCTTTGAGTCACCTGGAGCCACAACTACAACTCATACGACAGAGAGTTCGACTATAGGGGTGGTCACACTAACTAATGGCTCCTTGACGAAGGCGCAAATTGTGCAGCGCCTTAGCAAGCTTGCTACTGGGAACTTTCAGTGGGCTCCTATCAAGATTGAGGATCACTTATATAAGGTTGATTACCCTTCGAGGGAGGATTTGAACCGGCTCCTTAAGTTTGGTATGTGCAGGGTGCCTAGCACTTCGTGTATACTCGAGTTTGATGAGTGGAAATAGCAGGAGCCTAAGGGTTTTGCGCTCCCTAAGACTTGGGTGCGTTTTTTGGGGGCTCCCCCTAACCTCTCAATGATTTTCAAGAGTCTTGGGTCTCTCATTGGTAAGACGGAACGTGTGGATATGCCTTTTACCTGAGCACATGGCGTTGCGAGACTGCTCGTCAGTGTGGTAGATATAGATATGATCCCGGATGTAGTCAGGGACGCATGCGGGCTTGATGTATAATTTGGACATTGAGTCGGAGGATACTCCTATGTTTCAGGAGGTGAATGGAGATGTTGATATGGATACGACTGAGGGTAATGATGGCTCGGGGAGCAGAGAGAAGGAAGAGGAGCGCACGTCGCGTGATGACTCTCATAGGTCTGGAGGGAAGTCTACGCTGGCAGCTGAGCCGGCAAAGGGAGGGTTGCATCCTTCCACTCCCATGAATACTCTGAGATTTGGTTTGTTTGGTGCTTCGTCATCTCCCAATCGCCTTTGGGGGGATAAGGTCGAGTGATACGTCTCCATCGTATCTACTTTTCCAAACTCGTTTACCCTTGTTTTGGATTCTAATTTGCATGATTTGAATGAAACTAACCCAGACTGACGTTGTTTTCAGCAAAATTGCCATGGTGTTATTTTTGTGTAGAAATCAAAGTTCTCGGATTGACCTAAAAATTTACGGAGAATCTTTGTGGAATAAATAAAAAATATTGGTGGAAAAAAGATACCAGAGGGGGCCACCCAGGAGCCACAAGCTCTGGGGGGGGGGGGGCCTACCCCCCCCCCCCCCCCCCCTCAAGGCGCGCCTCCCAGGCTCGTGGGCCCCCTGGAGCTCTGGGAAACCTAAGTCCAACTCCATATATACCTATTTACGTAGAGAAAAAATAAGAGAGAAGGATTCATCGCATTTCATGATACGGAGCCGCTATCACCTCATGTTTTTCATCGGAAGGGCTGATCTGGAGTCCGCTCGGGGCTCCGGAGAGGGGAAATCGACGCCGTCATCATCATCAACCTTCCTCCAACACCAATTTCATGATCCTCACCATCGGGAGTGAAAATTTCTTCGTAGGCTTGCTAGACGGTGATGGGTTGGATGTGATTTATCATGTAATCGAGTTAGTTTTGTTAGGTCTTGATGCCTACTATCGACTATATTCTGAGATTGATGTTGCTATGACTTTGTTATGCTTAATGCCCTTCACTAGGGTCCGAGTGCCATGATTTCGTATCTGAATCTATTATATTTTCATGAATATATATATAATAATACTATTCATCACCCAGGATGCAGAATAAGTAATTCTTCACCCGAGGTAATCTTATGATCGCTTCATAAATAAATTATGTTTGAAATACAAATAGTTACGTTCATATTGATTCAATACGTAAAATTTGGTATAAAAAAGGTGATATGACCAGAAATATCGCATTTTATATATGTTTTACACTATGTTTTTACGTTCATAATTTTACGTAACATTATATATATATATATATATATATATATATATATATATATATATGTGTGTGTGCGTGTGTGTGTGTGTGTGTGTGTGTTCTTCATCCGATCTTGCAACTTGTAGACACCTATAAGGAGGCCTTAATATCCCTTAGTTTCCTTATGGAAGGACCCCACTGATACGGGAGGGTAGGACAAAAGATGCCATGCAAGTTCTTTTCCATAAGCATGTATGACTATATACGGAATACATGCCTATATTACATTGATGAATTGGAGCTAGTTCCGTGTCGCCCTGGGTTATAGCTGTTGCATGATGAATGCCATCCAACATAATTACACATCACTGATCCAATGACTACGAGATTTTCACATATTGATCTTTGCTAAGTTACTTTCGTTGTGCTGCTGTTACAATCACTACAAAAATGCTATTACTACTATTACCACCGTTACCGTTACTTCCATACTACTTTGCTACTAAAAACTTTGATACAGATATTAATTAAGTCTTTCAGGTGTGGTTGAATTAACAACTCAACTCCTAATACTCGTGAATATTCTTTGGCTCCCCTTGTGTCGAAGCAATAAATATGGGTTGAATACTCTACTCTCAAAAACTGTTGCGATCCCCTATACTTGTGGGTAATCATCGAGCTTGATGATCCTTCGGAACGGGTGTTACCGCCAATCTTGATGGCTGGTATTAGTCTAGGACAGGCGATCTCTAAACAACACCCTGTTTCTGCCTCGCTTTGGGAGGCTACCCTGCCTGCGGTCGGGGGAGAGGGGCGTCGTGGGCAGGAGCCCCATCGCTCTCCCCCCCCCCCCCCCCCCCATCGCAAATCTCTACTTCGCTGAGTAGTTCGCCATCTCTACGGGTGGCGTCTCCACCGGAGGCTGTGGGGGAGGGGCATCGAGGGCAGGAGGCCCGATAGTCCTCTCCCCTGACTTTTGCTGCGCACCCTGAGGGGTGTACGGCCGAGGTTGGGTTGAAGGGGAGGGGCGGGCAGGAGGCCCTCACCCCTCTTTCTCCCATGGCGACCATCCGGCAACCACTCCTCTCCCTCTGTTCTTTGTCAGCCTGAGCCTACTAAGGATGGCAATTTTACCCATGGGTACAGGTACCCGCGGGTACCCGCCCCGTATGAACAGGGTATGGGCACATTTTTATACCCATGGGTAGTACCCATACCCTACCCGCTAACTCGTGGGTAGGGCATGGGTATCATCCTATACCCATGGGTATACCCACACCCTACCCATTTATACTAACACATGGACCAGCAGTTCGCCCTATGCAGCCCAGCACATGCCACGTCTCGTAGCCCACGTCTCCCCCAATCCTCAAAGAAATTGTACGCTGCATTGTTGCAACCTCCAATTACTCCCGTAATCCCCTCGTCTCCCCCACTCCTCAAATTAAGGAGATTAAATCCCAGCGATGAAGCCTTGCCATCGATCGCTTCTCTTCTTCTCATTCATTCCGCATGTCTACCTCTCGAAGCTCATCGCGCCGCTGGCCCGCTGCCAACTCCCGGCATCTCCAATGTTTGTTTAGCCGGGCGGTGAGTAGGAGCACGGAAAGCTGTGGGCACGGCGGCGATGAGCGCGCGGCCAGGGTTGGATTACCACCGCGACGACAAGCAGGCAGATCCAAGGTTTATGCCCCCCCCCCCCCCCCCCCCCCCCTTTTCCTCTTGTTTTCCGTTAGTACTAGTTTTAGTTTGGAATACATCTGCGTACAATAGTAGTTTGGAATACATCTACATGCTGAGGCGATTAGTTTCAGTACTAGTTTTACTTCTAATCGATTAGTATTTGATTCAGCTCAGTAGTTGTATCACTTCATGCATGATTGGTTAGCAACTATATTTGCTGATTTGAGATGCGATTGATTGTAAGGAAGAATCAATCAGGCTGCTTTCATTTTTTATATTGGACAGACTCTGTTTACGCATTATGATAGTGGCACTGTCATCTCTTTGTTTTGCACTTGAGAAACTTATTTGTTATCTATCATGTATAGATCGATGGCTTCAACGAAGGAGCAGCGGGCTCAGCTGTGCCTGGTGCGGGCAATGGAAACTTAGTTGATCCTTCGTTGCAACATGCTACACAAATATTTCAAGCTACCCTGACATCTGAAGCTACTACTCCAACATCTCAAGTTACATCTAGCAGAGCCGGTGGTAAGAGAAAGTGAACATCGGCAGTATGGGATGAGATGGAAGAGAAATAGAAAATGGACAATTGAAAGCCGAGTGCAATTATTGTCACAAAAAATTTACTGCAGGACCAAGAGCTGGCACAAATCACTAGTGTTTGCATTTGGAATCTTGTCCTGCTAGGCATGCACCCATAGGCCCAAAGCAACAAAAATTAAGGCTGACAAAAGGCGAAGGTGGCAAAGCGAATTTGGAAAATGTCATTTTTGACCAAGAGAAGGCTAGGAGAGATCTTGGGTTGATGATATGTGAACATGAGTATCCTTTATCTATAGGACATAAGCTTACCCTTCTAGCATCTTAGTTTTTTCTCAAATCTATCTTCGATGCATTTCCATTCTTTATTAGTAAGTCTACGGTGGTGAATCGGAATCCATAGATAACTAAAAGCCTATAAGCATCTTGCTCCTCTTTAGCCCTACCAAAGCAGAACAGTTCGCTCTTGTTAAAATTAATTTTAAGCCCCGCCATTTGTTCGAAAATACAAAGCACTAGTTTCATATTCCTAGCCTTTGCTATATCATGTCCCGTGAAAATGATAGCATCGTCAGCATACTGTAAGATAGACACCCCACCATCAACCAGATGTGGTACTAGTCCACCTACAAGGCCATTCTCCTTGGCCCTGCCTATAAGCACGCCTAACATATCAGCCACAATATTGAACATAATAGGAGACCTAGGGTCCCCTTGTATTAAGCCTTTGTGAGTTCAAAAATAGTGACCCACATCGTCGTTCACCTTAATCCCGACATTGCCCTTTTGGATGGAGTCCACATGCCTCCTCCATTTTTCATCAAAACCTTTCATGCGCATTGCCTGTATTAAGAAAGGCCATTTGACCTTGTCATATGCCTTCTAAAATCCACCATGAAGATTACCCCATCTAGTTTCTTCAAGTGGATTTCATGAAGAGTTTCATGTAGGACAATAACCCCTTCGAGGATGTGTCTCCCAGGCATGAAAACCACCTGACTTGGTTGCACCACCGAGTGGGCAATCTGTGTCAATCTATTGGTTTCAGCTTTCGTAAATATCTTGAAACTCATATTGAGAAGACATATCGATCGAAACTATTCATTATGTATTGCTCCGTCCTTCTTTGGCAACAACGTAATCGAAGTCGCAAACTATTTGTTTCAGCTCTCTAGGCATGAAAGTCCCAAACTACTAATCTCACTCTCATTCATACGTTTGACGGCCGCAATACTGCGAATAACCTCATATGCTCTCTCAGCCTCCAAGTCTAATACATCATTAAAATATTTCGCAATTGCTTTCCCATTTGACCCAAGTGAAACTCCTAAGTTGGTTGCATTACTAAGGATCTCATGCTCAGAAAAATACATAATGGAACAACTGTTATTGACAGACAAACCTGTAGTTGCCTCGAGATTTCGAAGCTTTGATGCCCTCATAGCATGCCCTAGCTGCAGGTCATCGGTGTCCAGTTGTGCCTGAACTCGGCTATTGACACGCCTGTCAGCCGAAAACGGGTTTAGGATCCCACCAAACGCAATCATGTCCTCCATAGTCCTGGCTGACATCGCCAGGTCCTTGGCCATGCCCTCGTCCGTCCCATCGATAGACGTAGGGCATGACTGCGTAGGCTCTAAGGATGACAATTTTACCCATATGGGCAGGGTATGGGCACATTGGATAACCGGGGCGGGTAAATGGTCATCCAACTGTGTGTGTGCACGTAAATGGTCATCCTTTGTCATGTGGTTCACCACGGCGGCGCGTGCAGACTACATATAATGTGTAGACCAACATTGAGTGAATGAATCAATCAACAAGTTGAGCAAGAGGAAGTAACGTCCATGTCCGCGTGCAATGGCCAGCTTGCCTCGAGCTGACTAACCAAATTGCATATAAATCGTTCCATTCCTAACTTATGGTTTTAGAAACCGCCGTTCATATTATAGTTAGGATTTTTAATAAATTATAAAGGAGTGACATTTAATGGGCCTTAGGGCATCTACAACGGCAACATGCAAAAATCCGCTAGTTTTTTTAAATAATACTTTTTCATTAATTCGACAAATAATACGAGGTTTTGAAAATTTTCAAAAATAATACACCGTCGTCTTAGGTGAAGTTGATTGGATCCAGTCGGACACGGTGAACCCAATTAGGATCCAGTCAGCATGTGGAAACAATTGGGTGATGTGGCACTAGCAGCAGCCGCGTCCCTCCATGCACTAGCAAGAACTCAGACAACACTGACATCAAAATATGTTTCGTTGCCAAAAGAATATTTTAAAGTGTGACTGGATCCTAATCGGTTTCGCCCTGTCCGACTGGATTCAATCGGCTTCACCTAAGCCGACGATATATTATTTTTAAAATTTTCAAAACCACATATTATTTTTTGAATTAATGAAAAAAATGTATCATTTAAAAAATTAGCAAAAAATCCTCCCACATTCGTCTGCGGACAGTGGAGACCTGTCCGCGGACACGGGTGCGGCAGGACGCCACTATCCGCTGACACGAGTGCGGCAGGACGCCATCCAACGCTAGATGCATACATTTCAATCCGCATTTTAACTAATCGAACGAAATTCATGCAAAACGGCCGATATTCATCAAAGTTCGGATAGAATATAGCACAAATCCATACATACAAATTAAGAATAGTACAACAATGTCTCTAAATTCGACTAGATTCCGGATGTCTATCAAGTTTTTTTATGAATGGATCATGCCGTTCCACACAAACTCCCCTTTTAGCTTCATCCAACAGTGTGTGCTACATGAACGGATCATGTCATCCCTCTATCCTGTTGTACACAATGACAACGCGTGTGGGCTACATATAATGTGTAAACCAACATTGAGTGAATGAATTAATCAACAAGTTGAGCAAGAGGAAGTAAGACTTACGATCTCGTCCATGTCCGCGTGCAATGGCCACCTTGTCTCAAGCTGACTAACCAGCACTACTAGGGAAAACCCTAGTAGTAGCGCACGTTTTAACGCTATCAGTAGCGCGGATGGCCGCGCTACTAATAAGGCACTATAGCTAACATATAGTAGTAGCGCTCTATGTACACGCGCTACTAGTATTGACTGTATCAGTAGCGGTTTTCCAACATGTGCTACCAATAAGTAGTTGTAGCACTTTTCTTTTCCCGCGCTACTGCTGTATTTTTCAACATTTTTTCCCTATTTCCTATTGATCTAGAACATTACCCCGTTTCAATAAACTGCAATTTCACATATACCAAATAACGATATCATTAGCCACAATACCATATAGTCATACAGTAGTCATACAATATCATTAAGCATTATAGGTACTCATATATAGTCAATATGCATCCTCACACACATATATGGTTCATACAGGAGCATATATGATAAGCAGTACTAGGCAGTCATACAACATATAGCAGTGTACTATGGGTAGTCATACAGCCACACACATATGTAGTTCTAGATGATATCGACGACGACCATCATCCTTAAGCCATGGCGGTGGGTGTTCCTGATAGTAATTAGGATGGCATATCCAACACGAAGGTTCTTGCCAATGAGGAAGTTCTTCCACCCAACCGAGCTGAAGTGTGTGAGACCGTCTGTGTCCACGCCATACGCACAGGTGGTGACGGAGTAAGACGTATTACAGCAGAGCCTTCTTCATCAGGCTCGATACCACAACTCACAGATAGGCTCTTTGGCAATTTCTGAATAAGAATATCATATCAATTAATAAGTAGCCTCGCACATACTCTTGCAAATATATTTCTACTAAGTATAGGTTTCTACATTATCAAAAACAGTACAACATTTCTACTAAGCTTGAATTCTACTAAGTAAGCATGTAATTGGATTGTACACTAAGTATAACGTACCATAACATGCCGATCAACCATGGTAGTTGTTAGGCAGGTCACCAGTGGCACCCCGACAAAGTCAGCACGTGGCGGAATCATGTCCCATAGGTTGCACACCTCGTCCTCGCTCAGCCTTATTCTTCGAGTATAGATGGCTTCATCAAGTGGGTCCTCATCATCTTCATTCGCGTTGAGATAAATGACGACCAGCTTGGGTCTTTCTGCTCTGAAGGAGAAGCTGATCAACTCACGACCAGTGATACCCATGTGGGAGATGAAACAGTTCCATCCATATCCTCCGATCTGTGACATATTTCGTCCTTTCTCGACCTCCATAGTGTAGGGGCCCACAGGAGCCTCAAAGGTCACAGTGTCTCCGGTCAGCTTATTGAATTCCAACCTCACATTGCATGGGATGATCTGTGTATACACAATGATATATACACAATGCATTAATGCCAATAACACTAAAAGCAAAATAGTTGGTACACGTTTCATATATTTTGTTAGCGCCGCAGGAAGAAAACTCGGCTGGAAGTAGATGCCAAACAACGTGCCAGTTGCAAGGTTGCTGGCGCATCTTGACTTGCACAGTCGACATGGTGGTGGTGGTGGTGGTGGTGTCGCCATTTTCCTAAAGCAATATTAGAAAAGGATTAATGATCCACTTCAGAGGAAAAATCCGGCATAACCTTTGCTAAAAAAGGGACATATCGAGCGCCTGAAATTTGCTGGAGCGGAAATTAATCAACACCCCGGCAAAACATAGGCCACTCGGAGCTGTTACCTGCAAACATGGTCACTTGGGCAAGCACATAGCCTATTTGAGCAACACTAGATATACATGTTTATATCTACATCATATGAGCAATTCTTGAGCAACACTAAATAAACTAGTTGTACTAAAAAATCTACATCACCATCTATTCAAAATGTTCTATACCTAAAACATGTACATCGTCATCTATTCAAAATGTTCTATACCTAAAACATCTACATCATCATCCACTATTACTATTTCTTTTACTAAACCCTAAAAATATGCCCTAAGTTCACATTATAACAAGTACAGAACATTTTTTCAAATTCTACCAACTAAAAATTTCCATTACTAATATTTCTAATCAAAAGACCTAAAATTTCCTGTTCTATTCAAAACACCTAAAGTAGGCTAAAAATTATTCTATTACAGAACCTACATTCTACAATGTCTACATTCTAAATTCTACATTTAAACTACCTACATTCTACAAGAACAGAGAGAAGGGAGGGAGGAGGGGTAGGAAGGAGGGAGGGAGGAGGGGTAGGAAGGAGGGAGGGAGGAGGGGTAGGAAGGAGGGAGGGAGGAGTGGGAGGAAGGAGGGAACAGATGGGAAGGATGTGGAGGGAGGGAGAGGGAGGTAGGAGGCGCTACCTCGGTGGCGGTGACGGCGGGAGCGGGGGAGGGGGGGGACGGCAGCGGGATGGAGGAGGGAGGGGGCGACAGCCGGCGGGGTGGAGAAGGGAGGGGGCGACGGCCGTCAGCGGGACGGAGGAAGGAGGGGGCGACGGCCGTCAGCGGGACGGAGGAAGGAGGGGGCGACAGCTGGCGGCGGGATGGAGGAGGGAGGGGGCGAAAATGCAGCGGCGGCAGACGACAGGGCCGGTGCGGGGGAGAGTGAGTTGGAGCAGAGAGAGGAGAGTGAGGGGCGGCCTAGTGATAGGATGGCTTTAGCAGTAGCGCATATCTCAGTAACGCGCTGCTGCTAAACGCCCTAGCAGTAGCGCCTTACTATAAAAGGCGCTACTGCTAAGTGTAAGCATGCAAAAAGACATTCTCCGTCAATGCAAAAATACATTGGCCATCAATGATCTTTTTGTGTATAATCTGAATTATCAATATGAGTCCTCTCCCGGTAGGAACCGCAGAAGACTCATATTGCGGCCACAAATTCTACACATAGAGTTCAATGAAGACCAAAAGACTGTGATAGCTTGAGAAGTAATATGTTTAAGGTGGTAAACACCCTGTTCGCGGAGCGAGGTGGGACTAAACTTGTGGACTGAACTTAGCAGTAGCGAGTTTTATCGAAAGGCGTTGTTGCTAACATCAATAGCAGTAGTGTGCTATGTAGTACGGCGCTACTGCTATAACTAGCTTGATGGCGAGGTCATGGCAATTATAGCAGTAGTACGGTTTAGAAATGATGCGCTACTGGTATGTTCCTTTCAGTAGCACGTTTTAGTTGCACGCGCTGGTGTTAAATAGCAGTAGCACCGTATTTTAAAGCGCGTTGTTGGTAAGATTCTGTATATAAGGTTTTTTCTAGTAGTGCAAGTTGCAAAACTTGATGACACTGATCCGGATAGCATGCTAACGATACGACAACGACCTCATATTGCATGGTTGAATGATGTACATGTCGTAGGACGCAATGTCCTTTCGTGCATGAAAATTTTAGTGCACTTGCCCCCAGAAGGGCTCCCCTCTACCTATGAAATTTGCGGATATGGCCAGCCACGCATCGCAAAACAACTCATCCTTCATGGTCGAGTAGCTCACCATCCTTCGTACTCTAAAAACAACATAGCATTTGAAAATAAGCTCAATGGCATTTGACCGAACACATGTCGGGCATGGTGTCCGCAATGGAGGCCGTCGATAGGGGGCGGACTTACATGGGTACAAACGGCTCCAGGGTGGAAAGTTCCGTCGGACGGTGAGCGGGCGCGTGTGTGCTGGTTGCGGACGTCCGGCAATGCCTCTATGGCTGCCGGAGATGAACAACAACGGCGACGAAGGTGGAGGGGTGCGGATGCAAAGCAAGGGGGGAGTGGAAGGAAATGGGACCATGAGGGGGGATTGGGTGGGCTGAGGGTGTCAGAATCCTATGTTTCGGGTGTTCGGACTCCCGCAATCCTCTCACACTTTTGTCTTCAATTTGCGGAAGAAATCGCATCCGGACCGGTCCGTGGACTGATATAGGTCGAAGTTGGATGGCTTCGACAATCCGAACGGCGGTGTCCGGATGGTTGCAGGAGATTTGCTAATCCGTCTTGGAGATGCCCTTATTGAACTTTCATGTTCTTCTACATCCAGTATAGCTCCAACTATTGGCCGATATGTAAGGAAAATCACATTGGTGGCAAGCTGGGAAAGCACGTCTCTTTCCTAGTGTTTTTTTTTACTAAAGTCTATTTCATAGGGGCTGTTTGGTTCTAGGCCTAGTATTGCCACACTTTGCCACATATTTTTGCCAAACCACATATTTTTGGTTCTAGGTTAGTTAATCAAAATGAAAACCACAAGTTGGCAAGTCTAAGGGAATCTTGCCACATTTTTTGTGTGTATGCCATTTGGGGTCCAAGTGTGGCTTGCCTAAGGTGTGGCTTGAACCAAACACTCACCTAAGTTAGTCAAACTTGCCTAGCTTTAGGTGTGGCAATATTTGGCAAAGCTAGACACAAACCAAACAGCCCCATAGTGTGACGTAGCGATGTCTCGCGTCGTAGCTCTAGAATGGCCAGCCCAGCAGGTACCACAAGCCTTCAACGTTCTTTTCTATTTTATTTTTTACATTTTTTACTTTTGATTAAATTCCGAAATATTGTAAATATACCTATTATGAAATCACTTTATATACGTGAAAAACCACGTATTTAAAAAAAATTAATGTGTATAGAAAAATGTTTCTATTGTATATGAAAATTTATAATGTGTATGAAAAAAGTAGACATACACACATATGGAAAAAGGTAAATATGCATTTAAAAATACTTAAAGTGAATGAAGAATGTACGTAGTGTTTACAAAAAATGTAACAATGTATATGGCAAAAAGTAGACATCAAAACTTATATGTTAATCATGTCTCGGTAAGCATGTATAAAGTTGTATTCCTGATGTATACAAAAAATGTACAACGTGTATAAAAAGTATTCATAAAAATTTATTTTATAGAAAGTACTAATCGTGCATTTAAAAAAATGTTAGATGTATATATGATTTTTTTCTTGATCTATACAAAAAATGTACAATTTGTATGCCAAACAATTGACATAAGAAATGTTTTAGAGAATGTTAATCGTGTACAAAAAAATGTTTCTAATGTATACAAATAATTTAGAATGTGTCGGCAAAAGTAGACATCAAAATATATATGTTTTAAAATATGTTAATCATGTATTCAAAAAATGTTGAATGTGTACAAAAAATGTTCCAGATGTATGCGGAAGACGTAGAATGTGTATGAACAAAGATGAAATCAAAAATATATGTTTAAAAACAATGTTGCTAACGTATTTGAAAAAAGTTCAATATCTACACCAAAAAATGTTTCAGATGTATGCGGAAAATGTTTCATGCATTTAGAATAAATGTGAATTGTGTATCAAAAAAGGTTCCTGTTCCATATGAAAAGAGAAAAAATGATGAAAGCAAAAAAAAATGAAGAGAAAACGAACAAAATGAATGAAAACCAATGGGAAACAAAGGACACCAAAGAGAAAAGGAAACAAAATAAAAATCAGTGAAGAAGAATGGAAAACAATGAAACCTATAAAGAAACAAAGAAAACGGACGAAAACCAAAAAAGACAAAGAAACCCAAAAATGAAGAAAATAAGAACGAAAAATAATAAAATGGACGGGGCGTTTTGGCTCTCGGGCTGAGATGAGCTCGGGAGTGAACATTAAAGTCACGAAAAATAGTAAAAAAATTGGGGTGAAAGATCCTTGAGTTTGTGATGTCTGTGCAAAAATTGACAAATTTGTGGTCTATGAAAAAGTTTACTGTTTCGCATTGTTTGGACCTGATTTTTTTGGCTGAGAGCTACTCAGATGTCCGAATGAGCTGAAATTTAGCACAGACATCACACACTCAAGCATCCGTCACCAACAAACTTTTTGGATTTTTTTTCAAAATTTTCTAGTATTTTTTTAAATTTAATGTTCACAGGGTGTAGATGAGCTTGGGGGCCGAATTGGATATTCAAGAAAAAAACTAGTGAAAACTATGAAAGGAACAAAAGGACCAAAGAAAACCGAAGAAAAAGGAAAGAAAGAAGAAAACCAGCGAACACCAATATAAGAAGGAAGAAAACCATTCAAAAAACAATGAAATAAAATCTGAGTATGAATCAAATAAAACTGAAGAAACAAAAGAATAACTAAAAATAAAAGAAAACGAAGCCAACAAAGCCAACGAACATGAGCGAGTGAACAAGCAAACAAACGATAGAAATTGGGTCGACCCATTATTGTAGTGTACATCGGTGCATGGAAAAGCTCATATATCTTGCTTTAATCGAGAAATAGCTCCCGTACACTAGTAGCTACAATGAGAGAAATAGGGAAATCATTTGTCTATTACATGGACAGTATTGGGCCAATATGCAAGTCTTTGTGTTTCTGCAATTTATTGTGGCCCGAGCCAAGAGTCTACTTCTACCTCTATGAACTTTTTGTTTGCGAGCAATTTAGTTCAAATTTGATCACTTCTCCCTCTTTATGGTTCATCTATAAGGAAAATTTAACACTGATGGACTAGGTATAATACTGCCCGGAGCACCAGCCACAGCAACTCTGGTAGGAGGCGCGGCCATGGGCTGCCAGCCTCTTGAATTCATGGCGCGCTCTTGCTTGCCTTCGTGACGGCGATCGGTATTTGTGATGCTACCATGCTCGCCTGCTTCTTCTACCACGGGGATGAACTAAGGGTTTCGAAAGGTATGCGGACGGTGGGCGTGGATTATTAGAACCCTATTTATTTAGACCCAATTCTTTTTGGTGACTTATGGTGGTTTAGGGCATAATAAATCATTCCCTTTCTAACTTACTTTAGAAACCGTCCTTCATATTAGTTGGGATTTTAAATTAATTAAGGCTTTGACTTTTATTGTGCCTTATTGAACTTCTGACTTCTTCTGCATCCAGTATATATCCAACTATTGTGCCAATATGTAAAGAATCACATTGGTGGCAAGCTATGAGTGTGCGACGGGCGCCCCTTCGTCTCGCTTGAACGCAGTAGGGTAGCGCGAGATGGGCCAGCCCAGGTGCGTTGGAGGCCCTAGCCTCGTTTTTTCCCAATGTTTTTTGTTCTCGTTTTTTGCATCTTCTTTTACTTTCGTTTATAATTTCAAATATTCTAAATATACAATTACAAATATCAATCTACATAAAACACTTCAAATATGTTGACCAAGCAAATGAAAAATGTTAAATATGTATAGAGAAAATGTTTATCATGTATATGAAAAATGTATACAAAAAATGTTTCTGAAACAATTTGATCATATATTTAAAAAAATTAATCAAGTATTTGGAAAATGTTGAATACTGTTTGAAAAATTCTCATCAAGCTATCGGAAAATGTTAAATGTGTATAGAAAAACTGTTGACCATTCATTAAAAAATGTTAACCATGTATTATAAAAATGATAAGATTTTTTCATCATGTGCATAAAAATGTTAATCAAACATTTGAAAAAATGATGAATTATTTTTTGAAAAATTCAACGAAGCATTTGAAAAATGATAATGTGTATGGAAAAAATATTGATCATTTATTAAAAATGTGCTAAAATTTGATCACTTACATAAACATATTAATCAAGCATTTGGTAGAATGTTGAACAAGTATTTGAAATATATAAATCAATCATTTGAAAAATGTTAAATGTTTTTAGAAAAAATGTTGATCCTGTGTCAAAAATGTTAATATTTTTTAACAAATATTAAACAAGTATTAAAAAATATGTCTCTACTATTTAAAAAGAACGTAAGGTTCCAGTTTCACCTTTCTTCCCACCATCCCTCGGTCCAACTTTACCGTGTAATAATCAATCACCTTGATTTACTTACCTTCTGAACCAATTCCATTTTAATTTACTTACCAAACTTATGAACAAAATATATAAAGTAAATCACGGGGCAGAATTTGATGAACATTTATTTACACAATCACATATACTATGGGCAGGTAAATCACCTCTGATCAAAACATATGTAAATCATGGGCAGAATTTGATGACCATTTATTTACACAATCACATATTACAAGTAGGTAAATCACATTTGATCAAAATATAAGGTAAATCATGGACAAAGTTTGATGAATATTTATTTACTTAATCGCATATTGTGGGCAGCTAAATCATAACCGAACGCGCTAGAAAATTTATATCTCATTGAATGCATGTGCATTGTTCTAGTGCACTTTAAAAAAGTTGACCATGTATTAGATAATGTTAATCTTGTATTTGAAAAATGTTAATCAAACATTTGAATTTTCATAAAAGTGTGTACAGCAAAAATATGACCATGTATTTAAAAAAATGTTAATATTTTATTTGAAAAATGTTAATCCAGCATTTGAAAAATATTAAAAAAAATGTATAGAAAAACTGTTGACCAGGGATTACAAAAATGTTAAAATTCTACTGGAGAAATGTTAAACGTGCATTAGAAAATTACTGTTGACATATACAAAATATGTAGAATAAAAACCATAATAAACAAAGAACCAAAGAAATAAAACCAATAAAAGAAACACATGAAAAAAATGAAGAAAAGAATGGGAAAACAGTGAAAACCGATAAAGAAACAAAGAAAAACAAAAAAATAAAAATAAAAAATAAAAAATAAAAAAGAAGGAAAATGGGAAAGAATAAGAATAAGAATAAAAACCATGAAACAAACAGAAAGAAATAAAATAAAATTGAAGAACAAAAAAACAGAAGTATAATGACAAAAACCAAATAAAACCTGAGAAAGCCATGAAAAACACAAATAAAATGTAAAAGTAAAGAAAATAATAAACCCAGTAAAAACCAAGAAAGAAAGAAAATAAAACCAGAGAAGAAACATAGAAACCAAAAAAATCGGGAAAGAAACAAAGAAAACCATAGAAAACAAAGAAAAAAGTCTACAAAAACAGAGAAAGAAACAAAGAAAAGCGGTGAAAAACTGAAGTTATAACAAAGAAAAAAGAAAGACCAAAGAAAACAGATTAAAAACAAAAGGAACCGAAGTAAAAGAAAACAAAACAAATTTAAAAAATACGAAGAAAACTTATAGCAAGCAAACCTACAGTGAGTGGTAGGGAGTGAATCGATCCAACCTAGGCTAACAGGCCATCCTATATGGTCACACCCTTTAGCGAGAGTTCCTTCCATCTCGTTTAAGAGGAGATATAGCACTTGATGAGAGCCACTATGTGTCCCTTACAGCATAACATCGTGAAATCTCGCGGCGAAGTTGCGAGAATCGGCCAGTCCAGCTGCTACCATAGGCCTTCATCCTTCTTTTCTTTTTTGTTTGTTTTTACATTTTTGTTTCATTTTTTACTTTTGCTTAAATTCAGAAATATTTTAAATATATCTATTATAAAATCACTTTTATGTCAAAAATATTAATCATGCATTTGAAAAATGTTAAATGTGCATAGAAACATGTTTCCAATTTATACGCAAATTTTATAATGTGTGAAAAAAATAAACATAAAAACATTAAAAAAATGTAATCGTATATTTTAAAATGTTAAAAGTGAATGAAAAATGTACCTAGTGTTAATAAAAAAATGTACATTGTGTATGGCCAAAAGTAGACATCAAAACATTTATATGAAAAAAGGTTTTCATCATGCATTGAAAAAATCTTAATGTAATTCGAAAAAGTTATGTGTACAAAAAAATGTTCTTCATGTATATAGAAATGTAGAATGTGTAGGCAAATAGACATAAAAAAATTCACAGTATATTAATTATGTATTTGAAAATGTTCAATGTGTACAAAAAAATATTTCAGATGTATGCGGAAAATGTAGAATGTGTATGAACAAAGTTGAAATCAAACATTTATGTTGGAAAACAATGTTAATCATGTATTTGAAAAAACGTTAAATGTGTACACAAAAATGTTAATGTATGCTGAAACATTTCATTTATTTGAATAAATGTGAATTGTGTATCAAGAAAGGTTCCTGCTCCATATGAAACAAGAACAAAATGATTGAACCAACAAAAAAGAAGAGAAAACAAACAAAACGAATGAAAGCCCAAAGGAAACAAAGGAAACCAAACAGAAAAAACAGTGCACAAGAATGGAAATCAGTGAAACCGAGGAGGAAACGAAGAACGCTGATGAAATCCAAAAAAGAGAAAGAAAGCTGAAGAAAAAAATGAAGAAAATAAGCAAGAAAAGAAAGAACCAGTGATAACCAAGAAAAAAAAACCAAAGAAAAAAGAAAGAGAAGAAGAAAACCAGTGAACACTGACAAAGGAACAAAGAAAACCGGTCAAAAAAACTAAGGAAATCATTGAAAACCAATAAACCCGAGTATGAATCAAATAAAACTAAAGAAAAAAAAAGAATAGCGAAAAAGCATAAAACCGAAGTGAACAAAGCCAACGAACAAACGATAGATAATGGGTCGACTCATTAATGCAGCGCACGTGGAAAAGGTCATAAATCTTGCTATATGCGAGAAATAGCTCCCGCGGGCTTGTAGCTACAATGAGAGAAATAGGGAAATCATTCGATCGTCTATTAAATGGACAGTATTGGGCCAATATGCAAATCTCTGTGTTTCTGCAATTTATTGTGGCCTGAGCCAACAGTCCACTTTTACCTCTATGACATTTTTGCTTGTGAGCAATTTATTTCAAATTTGATTACTTCTCCCTCTTTATGGTTCATCTATAAGTAAAGTATAATACTGATGACTAGGTATAAAAATTGAAAATAGGAGAGAGATATTTTGTCCGCGCTCTTCATTGTTCATGTTTGTCTCAAGGTTATTCGATCCAATGTATTTTAGTTAATATTCATAAAAATATTTTTTTTTGTTAAAAAATGAGTAAATGTCAGCTGAAGCACAACAACGGCGGAGAAGGTTAAATCTTATGCAATCAAGCAAGGTTCGGCCAAATTGACAAAGGCCGAATCAATGAGCAAACAAAAATAGAAAGGTGTGATCTACATACATGAATTTGTGTGGTTACACACCAGCGTCTGAGAAAGCAGCTCCATACCAGCCCATTTACCCTGCTGGTTACGAACACTATCAACAACACTAATACGTACTCTGGATGTGGATGGACTATGTTCGATTGCCCAGAAGTTGTGGTCAAGTGAAAGAAATATCAATAGTTGTGGTTTTCTTGTAATCTTCGTCCCAAATGTTGGAATACCGGAGTTCTTTCTTTGCGACCTAATTGGTGTGGTTTCTTGACATTTCTCAAAAACAAGAGTGTAGTTAATAAGAAAACAAAAGATTATCTCTACAAGAGCGAGAGATTATACAATTGAAATATCGGGCTGGATTTGGGGATGCACCATGATTTTGAGGTTGTTAGTGATCATTTTGGAAGCATGCATGCATGATTCTTGCTGGCTTGGAAGGCTGTCCCTTTGGGGTCTTTTTTATGATGCTTAAATTAGATTTGGTGAATTAATGCATATTTGGTGATGTCTAGTTATCAACGAGGAAGGGAAGGCACACGCGACGCAGCTACACAAAGCTAGTGGCCACAACAAATTAGTATATAGTTTCCTTTCAACTTTTCTTAATTAATTTCAGGTTTTTGTTTGGTTTGGTTTCCTCTTGCTCGTCTGCGTCAAATCTCAAGGAGTAGTTTAGGCCACTACTTAAAAGTAATGCAGCTAGTGATGCATACATGATTGAAGTACCTACCAGAGTTGCAATTCTCTGCTCTTGTCACACATTACCTTTTATATGTAGCCATTACTGTGAGTGTATACACTATTTAAGTAAACGAGAATCTGCTTTTTTGTACATATAATTTGGGGGCAGATCCATGATCTCATCGGAAAGGTACAGTGCAGCGGCCGGTGCTGACAATGATAGTGCGTATGTCGTAGCAGGAATGCATGACATGCACATTACACTGCTGAAGTACTCCATGTCCATGATGAACCTACCAATCATCATAAATGATTGTTTATTCATTTTAATGGATTTTGTTGCGATGGCCTTCGCGGCGTCCTAGCTATAAGGCAGATTTCAGATTGGTTGACAAATCACAAACTAATTAATAATTGTGCAAGTTTGGCCCCACACAATATAGGGCGTATATATGTATGCCTCAATGAGTTGGTATATATGGAGCTTGTCGATGACCCTTGCAACATGAAACCAAGAAAGCGATGGTTCACCAACCAAACAGGAACTAGAAGTCCAACGCAGCTTGTCTATACACTAGGATCGATCGAGCATTGCAATGCATGCATGCATGCATGTGAGGAACACATGAAAAGCTGGCCTCACATGTCCACGCAAGAATCCAAACTATATAACCTACCACTTACGTCACCGAACATGTATTATTATTACCTTCTCAAAGAAAAGACATTGGTGGTGCAAATGGGTATATACCTTTCCTTTAGGGTATGTCGTGACCTGTTTAGTTAAGCTAAATAAACTAAATTTTCAGAAGTCACGTAACTTTTGGAAGTTCAGTTCATTTGGTTGAACTAATAAGGGCCAGATGGTACCTGAAGGGTCACAAATTTGCATGGTTAAAGTGCGTCTCTTTTCTTGTCACGCATTTCCTTTAATCCTAGCCTTTTAGTTCAATCCAAGATAATACTCCCTTTGTCAGGAAATACTTGCCGCAAAAATGAATGTAAATAGACGTATTTTAGTTCTAGATACATCAAGTATTTTCGGACGGAGGGAGTAGTAAGCAGCTACTGTGTCAGTGTACTAACTAACTAGAATCTGCTTTTTGTACATATTATATGGGAGTAGAGTCGATGATCGACGATCTCCATGGAAAGGTACAGTGCAGCTGCCGGTTATGACAGTGAGAGTACGTTCGTAGCAAGATATAATTACTCCAAGAACCTAACCCGGTTATCATAAATGGTTCCTCAATTAATTCGTTTTGATGGTTTTTGTTGCTTGCCATGGTCTCCACGGCCTCTGCCTAGAAATTTTGATGAGCCGAAGTGTGTGCAAATGAAATGATGTGGATCGGATCGATGGTGCAGCATGCAGGCTTGTGGATGACTTTTGCAGTATGAAACCAAGAAAGCGATGGTTCACCAAACATCAAAGTTCAGCGTGAGCATGTGGCCATGGCTCGATCGATCGGTCCGCATGCATGTGCACATATGAACACATGAAAAGCCAAGCTGGCTAGCTAGAGCCCTGACATGTCCACACAAAAGTCCAGCATCTAACACTTCGCCTCGTCCAACAATGAGCATGTACGCATGGAAAATCTTTTAGCTTTTCTAGTCTAGGACAAACGGAACGAGGTATACCAAACGGATTTTGGTATTAATTAATGAGCAAAATACGCCTAAAGTCCTAAAAATATTTGAGGATTGTCAAGTTAGTCCTAATACTATGAAAATGTGCACATTTGGATCCGGAAAGCTTGCTAAGGGTGTCACCTGCAGTCCTACCGAACTGCATCATTGACTTAATTAATCCTTCCACTTTTGTTTCCTCCGCATATTAGCTTTGTCTGAAGCCAAACTTTATATTTGACCAAATTTAATAGAAAAATATATATCAAATCAATACCATTGTAGTCATCATTGATTATATTTTGACATCATATAGATTCGTTATTGTAAATGTTCATATTCTTTTCTGTAAATTCGATCAAATTTATAAAGTTTGACTTCAGTCAAAGCTAATACTCGGAATAAATAGAAACCGAAGGAGTATATGGTGGTCACACTATCTACGACTATGCAAAATATCACATGTAAATTTTCGTGAAATAATCATTATGGTTTTTATTATTTATGATGCCCCCAACATTTGTTTGTATTTACCGTAATGTAACATGCATTTTTACATCATTTCGTTGTAACTTACAGAAATTCAGTATTGTCTTCGAAAATTTACTGTTTCGGAAATTAATTTTAAAAATTATGAATTTCATGGATCTTCCTATATGCATGGATATTTTTCATAATTTTCACCCGCGGAAAGAGAAATTTTCATAAAGTTTGTAAGTTTGTACTCTTGTAGATATGATTCATTGAATAAGTTACACTATCATGATCACTTATTTATTTTGTATGAAGAAAAGTGATCATGACAGTGTAACTTGTTCAATGATAGTTTGGCATCTTTCGCATCCTCTATGCTATCGTGGGTATTGGCACATGGTTACTGATGCTTATTATTTACATAATCTAATTTCTTCTCCTTCAAGGAAAGTAGTTGACGAACTATAGGTATGTGGCATTGATCCATCGGGCATTTACCCATTGCAAAGTTTGATGGTTATCACAACTATTATGTATTTTTCATAATTTATATATAATAAGAACGGAAACAACTGATGATAATTGAATATTGACCAAAATGCTAAGAAATGGGGTTGTAGTTCAAGAAAATCTTGGGCAACCTAGAAACAGACAATCAAATACTTTTTATAATTCTACTTTGTTCAAAAAAGAGTTATATGTATAAGTACTTTAGGCTTATAAAATTGTCTCAATACAAAAGATAGTCACTCATTGGTTACCGCGGTACATATGCACGGGTCAGCGCAATGCAACTACAACCTACAAGTGTCAAGTGTCATTTTGAAAACTGTTGAATAAGTATTTGAAAAATGTTGAAGAAGTATTTAATAAAATGTTTATCATGTATGTAAAAATGTTAATCAAGCATTTGTAAAAAATGTTGAACAAGTATTTTTAAAAATATTGATCATTTTTTCAAATACTTGTTCAACATATTTTGCAAATGCTTGATTAACATTTTTATAGACATGATAACATTTTTTAAAATACTTCTTGAACATTTTTCAAATACCTATTCAAGAGTTTTCAAATATTTGTTCAACATTTTTCAAATACTTGTTCAATATTTTTTTTCAAATGCTTGATTAACATTTTTATATGCATGATCAACATTTTCCCAATAATGTTTCAATATTTTTCAAATATCTATTCAACAGATAAATGAGTGCATGCACCTGTCGGCCTAGAGGAAGCAGATTGGGTGCCAATCGGCCAGCAGTGGGCCGACTGGGGCCAATCGGCCACTGCCTGCTGGGGGCCAATCGGCCAGTAGTAGGCCGACTGGATTCAATCGGTCAGCAATAGGCCGACTGGGTAATATTTTTAAAATATAATTACGACGTAATATTTCTGAAATTTAATAAAAATTTGTATTATTTTAAAAAATTAGCTTCCTTCTTTATGCATGTCCCACTTATCCGATCTATGGGTCTCATGGCTTATTGATTTGGACTGACAGGCCCGGCATTGCATGTAAAATAGCGAGGTGGTACTATATAAGACAATCAAAATCGTGTATCTTTACACAAGCATGAGCTATGCCAGTTGTACGGAGTAAAGGTGATCCACTGGCTGGTTGGGAGCTTGACCCTTCACGGCTGCATATATTTTTGCCGGATTCGCTGGACCCGCAACGTAAGCCTTGAGCGACGGCCCAAGTTGAACCTTGTGCGCCCGATGTGATTTTGTTTTTGCCGGATTAGTTGGGCCCGCAATGTAAGGCTCGAGCGATGGCCCAAGCTGGCCCTTGTGCGCGGGGCATGAAAAAAAAGGCCTATTAAGCGGGAGGAAACCAAAAATATCACCTTATTTTATTAGTAGATATAGATATACCTCTCAAAAAAAAGTAGATATAGATATAGACTAGTACTGCATATTCTTTGATGTTCACCTCTCGCCTACTCAAAATTGCACATTGTGTACGTTTTGTTTCTTGGACCTCGGATTAATTAGCACTATTGCACTACACAATGCCTTCGCAACATGGAGAGGGAGATTAGAGAGCAAAGTTGGAGCAGACCTGACCCAAAGTTTGTACAGCTCAACGTTGATGCATCCTTCCTTGTTGATGCTGGTGATGGTGCCATGGCGGCGGTTCTTAGAGATAGCAAAGGAAATTTCGTGATGGCCGAATTCAAATATATATACCCCAATGCTGCAGATGTGGTTACCACGGAAGGAATGGTAGTGCGTGATGGTTTGAGGTTTGCAAATTTTTAGAGATTTCATTGAGTCGAACTGGAATCTGATTCTACCCATGTGATAGATTTTTGCACTGGTTAATCAAGATGGTTGGAAGCAGCAGCCGCTATTTTTGCTGAGTATGTGAATGTGGCAACGATTATTGGGAGGTCAATTTGAAGCATTGTTTTCGTACTTATAATCAAGCGACGCATGTGCTTACTAGTTATAGTTATTGTAATAATTTTTCTATGACTTGGATAGATGAGCCACCGAGTTGTCTGGTCTTCAGACTTGTGAATGACCTAACTTATACTTTAGTTTAATAAAGCTAGGCATAACGGCCTTCCCTTAAAAAAGGGAGGACGGCGGTTGCACAGGTGCCGTTGAGTGGAAGCTTCTTGAAAGAGCACCTATGTAGGGACGAGGATTTGTGGCACGCAGGTCTCACAACACACAGTCTTCGGACGTGCTTTCATTCTTGACTTCCGGTTTTCTAAATTATATATTTTTTGAAAGAAAAGCCCAAATTAAGTTATGTTCTCATATTCGTGTTTCTCATGACGAGTGCTGTTAAATAAGATTCATTTTAAAACATTTTAATGAGTTCTGAAAATAAATGTGAAGTTTTAACTTTTGAAACTTAGTACGTGCAAACAATAAAACCATGATTTTTTGTCTATGACCGACAAAAAAATATCTTTAAAATTTACCCATGAAACTTGGTAAAAACGTGTGAAAAAATCACAAATTTCAAATAAAAGATCGTAAGTTTCAACAACTGAAACTTAAAATTTATTACACGCTCATGCGGGATTACACTATTTCATGAATCGCAAGACAAGCGAGCGTCCGGGCAAGGCTTTGGCAGGTACGTGCCCCCGCACGTGCATGCCCTTCCAACCTATGTAGAACTTGTTTACTTTACCTGATCCGCAAAACTGATTCAACTAATTTGCAAACTGATCTAGATTAAATTAAGTACCCGATCCAGCAAGCAATACTATTTCGCCGTCGACGCGCAGAGCAAGGGGAGGACTCGGCCGGGGGCGAACAATAAATGACGAGACACTATTCAACCTTCGCGAATCCGCCTGACTGCACTTTGAGGGAATCCTTTCGTCCAAAATCAAATTACTATTAGTATATTATATATGTGTGTTTTGCGGGAGAACCTTAGAGCAACTTAGCAGACCCCACATCCCGCCGGCCCGAAAAAACTTGTCTGCAGTTTGTGCAAAACCACTTTTGCGGGCCGGCGCAGGCTGGCACAGATGCAGAACCCCCAAACGGATCCGTAAAAAGTATATTCGCGGAATATGCTTTTTTACGGGTCGGCTTCTGCGGGTTCTGCTCGGGCACCACCGCAAAGACCCGCAAACAGAAAAACTGCAAATCTCGCATTTGACATAGGGTTTGGCAAACAAGTTCAAATTCAAACGACATAAACAGTTTGCGCGCAAATAAAAGTGAAGTTCATTACGCAAAAGAGTGCATGCAAAAGGTTTGTGCCCATGTCCGGCATCATCTTGGGGGTCGATCTTCACTCCGCGCCATGGAGTCCATATTGAAGTTCATCGGCGCCACCGAATCCACCTCTGTCGCTTGTTCCAACTTCCGCACCGAAATCATCCACATTGCCACCATATGGAGCAGAGAAAACATCACCGGAACTGGAACATGGACCGGCCGAGGCTACCATTCTTCTCTTCAAGATCTCTCTCCTTGCCATATCATGCCATGTTTTGATGAGGCCGTCCATGTCATTGCGGTTCATTGACATGATCTTGTTCTCTTCGGCGAGCAACAATGACATCGATTTGTTTTCGGAGGCGCGTGCTTTTCTCTCCTCAATGGCAGCTTTGTGGAGCCCCTCTTCCTTGGGCATTTGCCATTTTTCTTGCTTCTCTTTTGCCTTCTTCTCGGTCAACTCTTTCTTGATCTCCAACGACTTCAACAACATCAACTCGTTTGATTGCATCATGGCATCAATCTTCTCCCTCAAGCTCGATGCTTCTTGCTCTCTCTTGATCTTCTCTCTAGTCTTCTTGTCGCCATCGGGCTTGTGCAAAGCCATCATCATCTTTGTCTTCATCCATGTTTACAAGTGAGCCTTTCTTTGGTGGGGATTCTCTGTCGATCAACTTCCACTTATCGCACTTTTGGAGCAACTCCCAACAAAGCTCTAATTTGAAGAATCTGCCTTCCGAAGCTTCCATGGCCTTGTATCTATGTTGAGCAATCTTGTCCTACAAAATGTGAACAAAGTGATGCAATCATTTCCACGGTGCCACTTGAAGCGACCGAAATTATGATGATGCACAACTTGAACAAAGGAAAAAAAACTCTCATAATCGGACTCCACGATGCCACTTGGAGGTGCATTGCGTACTTGCTCCAAGCAAACTTCCCAACGGCTGCACATAGGTTTGATATGCTCCCAACGCCCTTGAAGCGACCAAAATGTGCATGGAGTCCTATTGGAATACTTTTTTATAATGCGGAAGTATTGATCTTCGATCCTTTGCCAATATCTCTTGGCGGTTTGAGGAACACCCGTGCATGGATCAAGAGACACCGCACTCCATGCTTGGATCAAAGCTTGATCTTCCAAGATCGTATAGTTCTTCGATCTTTGTCTCTTCCCACTTTTTGATTGCGATTCCTCAAACGCTTCCGCTTTGATCTCCTCCAATTCGTCCGCACAACCATGATCATCCACGCCACCGTCCGTTTCATTGTAGTCGAGTGGTTCGAAAGGGGCTTGATCAATGCCAACCGCGTTCGTGTCCAACAAGTTCACGAACTCGGTTGTTGCATTATTCTAACCACCGCTATTGTGAACGATAACAAGTCACGAGCTATCGACACTAATGGCGAAAATGAAAGGGAATCACTAGACCAAAGAGGCATACCTTGCAGCCATTTCGTCGAACACCTCGCTAGCGGGGGGAGTGGCACCGTTGAACGGCATCGCCGGAGCACCTCCTTGCGGGGGGATGGAGTGAGAGGTTGAAGAAGGTGGCTTCCTTTTAGCCAGAACCTTCCTCCGCTTTACGCTCACGGTCTTGCCGGCGTTCTCCACCACCGGCCGGGATCGCACTACTTCGTTGGCGCCCGGAGCGCGGGCCGTCGCGGCGGGGGCAGCCAGATTCCCGCCCTGCACGACCACGTTGCCCTGCCGCTTGCGGGCCGCCGCGACGTGTGCTTGGGCGATGGCGGCGGGGACAACATGGCCGGCGACGAGACCCGCCAGAGAGGAGGGAGCATGCGCGACCTCGATGGTGTTGGGGAACAACACGGGGGCGTCCATGGCGGCGAGGAACGGCCGGGGAGGAGGAACCGGAGCTTGCGGAGGGGGGAGGGCAATGGTGGCGGAGGGTGCGGGGAGCGGGAAAGAGCACGCGGAAATGTCCCTCCCGCCAAATCTCGCACCGGATAGAGGTTCAGCTCGGGTCGGCCTCCCAGCCCGTGAAGATAGAGGTTGGGGGAGAAGATTTGCCGCGCCCCGACCCACAATTTGGTGGTTATTTTGCGGGCCGGGACGAGATGCGGGGTCTGATCGTGCGGATTTTCCGGCCCCGACCCACAATTTGGTGGTTATTTTGCGGGCCGGGACGAGATGCGGGGTCTGCTAGAGTTGCTCTTAGCTCTGATCCAGCCGGTAGAACTACACTGCCCTGAGTATATCGGTTCGCACCGTGTAGGTGACGCACGTACGTGTCGATGCATGCATCGATACCGAAAACTTAAATATAATAGGACGTACGTACGCAGGTGGCCTCCAAAGGGAGAGTATAATTACTTGTATAAATTTCAAACTGTTTGTCGTGGATTTTTGAATCTCTAGCTTCTCAAGTCTCAGCACGAAAGAGAATCGTCAGGGGATGTACGCTCGGCATTTACGAAAACCGGTGAGACTCTCTATGAAGGTTATTAGGAGCATCTCCAACGGGACTCCTCAAACCGGACCTATACGGGTGGACACCCCATTTAGTGACCGGTTATAAAATCATGATCCAGCCGAACTCCTCAAATCAGCTATATAAGTTGGGGCTGATCGACACTCTATGACCAACTCATATATAAGACGGATAGGACGAGGCTCGATGACACCCCGGTGCCTTCATCACATCGGACTGACAGGCATAACCCACACGTAGGAATGTAAACCGGTCCCGCTTAAGTCCTCTTATGCTCTAACAGTTCAATAAAGTTTTCCCTTTTTGGAAAATCTACTATCAAGCTAGCTAGAACTACCCAACGAGTCATCTAAGTAAGAAGAAACATAGAGTTGGAAAGAAAGATGCATGGATTAAAAGGATGTACTTGTTGAGAGAGAATTGGTCGGAAGCCTATACCAAAGGGAGATATTTCCCTGGAAAGTGTACCAACCAAAGGAGTGAAAGTAATATGGAGTTAGTTGGTTTGATCCAACATTATAAGCATTGTGTCTCAATTCTCTGCAGGAAAGGGGCGGCATTGGATGTTGTAGCGTTGCTGACAGTGCCCTTCACTAGGTTAACTAATGACGCTTGAGATCAGTGCTTCATACATCTATGCTACGGTCATTTTCAAGCAGTTCAAAGAGGATTTTGTGAGAGTATCTAATTGAGAGGCTGGAGTGGTGACCGAGGCAAAGCAAGGTGAGCTGAATTATATGATTTCACTACAAAAACTACAGAGATCATTAGTTAACCACCAGTATAACTAACCACATAAATTTAACAAGATAATTCATGCCATACTAATATATTTTAATTTTTTAGACAAAAACTAATAGATTTTTTAATCATGTGTCAAGCAGTAAATGTATGTAAAATTTCTGAAATTTGTAAAAATCATGCACCCAGATAGGGATTTCAATGAATCTATCAGTAGCTTCGCTTGCACGATCACCACTAAAACCTGGTTAGGGGTTGACTCTCTAATCCACTTTACCTAAAGAGTTTAAGTTCGTTATAGGAAATCACATGTCGTTCGTCATGTCGACAATAAATCCAAAAATCTACCGAGAATATCTTAGGAACCAAAATTGGAATCGTCCATCATCAACTTCCGGTTATTACGACTACTGAAACGACAATCATGAACCAAAAACAAAAGTCAGCCCCTTAAAAATCCAAATCGAGGCAAAAATGATGCAGAGGCGGTAGAATGAGATGTGTTTTCGTATCGGCGACCATGATGTGACCATTGATGGGGCTGCTCTTTTCTAAAGGAGAAGCTACACATGGAGTCTGCTCGGGTTGACGAGGTGTTGGCCGTTTCCGTATGTGCAGTCACGGGCGAGAAGTTCGGACCGTGATTACTCAGAGGAATCTGGACATATTTAAGTGTTTTCTCACCCCAAATTTTTATCAAACATAATGGCAAATAGTTTCGGGGCCCATTCAAATTTTGTACCAAAATTTTACACTTTTATTTAGTTTATTAAACTATAACATAAATATTATTTTGTATATTGCACAATTTAATTTGTATACTTAATCAAAGGAAGTTGTGTTGAATTATTCTCTTTTATACGGTTAAAACATCCGCCGTTCAGAAATAAAAATTTGTGACGCGATTCTACATTATACAAAAATATATGCATATTTGTTTTCTTGTTTGTGCATATTATAGTATCTTAAATATTTCAATAGGGGACTCTCAAACATCCGTTGTAAACATATATACCGATACAAGTTTCCAGTGAATGATTTAGATACAAGCGAACAAAAAATTCTGGATGTTATGGCATGTTTATGAGCATTATCATCCAATCATCGGCATTGTATGTTGCTTAAAAAAATTTCTAAGTATTTCTTGCATGCTTTCATAGGTCCAGCAGCGGGTTGGCGGCATGACCTCGCTATGTTCATGGGGAACCAGAAAAGCAGCGCTCGGAAAAGCACAAAGAGAAAACCACACATTAGTTTTGTGCTTCTTGCTTTAATTCATATATAAACCACACATATCTAGTTATCCTTGGTAAGATGGCTTATCTTGTTGCAGTGATGATATATCGTGTTTTCACGGTCATTACCTGGGTGCCCGGGCGCCTCATCCCATTAGGGTGGTTGTACCCGAACCCCACAAGGGGACAAACTCTAGGTTTTAGGTTTGTCTATCCATCACACAAGTGTGGTTTGTTCTTTCAGGAGGGAGTGTGGGTCGTGTCAGGGTTACAATCCTGACAATGAGTACTAGGGGTACGAATAAGGGGTAGAATCTAGCTACGGCGCAGGTGTAACACTCGGTGTTTAACGAGTTCAGGCCCCTCACGGCGGAGGTAAAAGCCCTACGTCTCGTGCCCTGAGACTTGTTTTGATTTGATGGGTATGGTTACAAAGATTGCTCGTGCCATTGCTATGGAGGGGCGCGGCTTATATAGAGTGTGTTGCAGCCCATGTCTCCCACGCCGCCATGGCATTAAATGACACTGAATGCTTCAGTTACAGGTGTGATGAGCCTCTACTATGGTAGTTACAGGTAACGGTAGCCTTGACTCTTGTTAAAGGATGACTTAGGATTCCTCGACCGTTGCAGCTCCCACAATGCCCTCCTGCCTTCTCTGTTCGAGTGATGGACCTGGTGGTCCAACAACCGAGTGTCGTGAGGTCATCCGAGTGCCGTCGAGCTGTCCGAATGGACTTCCTGAGGTAAGCATCCGAATGTTGACATGATCCAGGGACCTACCTACGATGGTGATGAGCTCCATGTGGGTCCCAAATGATGGGTACTTGACCCTACCTGTAATAATTGACCACATCATTAGCCCGAATCGAATGGGATTTCGTAGGACAAACAAACTGATCCTTCGGTTGAACCGGATGTTGGGGAATGTAGTAATTCAAACATTTTCCGACGATCACACAAGATCTATCTAGGAGATGCATAGCAATGAGACGGGAGAGTGTGTCCACGTACCCTTAACACGTTTGATGTAGTTGAACATCTTCGCTATCCAACCGATCTAAGTATCAAATGTACGGCACCTTCGCGTTCAGCACATGTTCAGCTCGATGGCGTCCCTCGTGCTCTTGATCCTGTTGAGGACGAGGGTGAGTTTCGTTAGCACGACGGCCTGGCGACAGTGATGATGATGTTACCGGCGCAGGGCTCCGCCTAAACACTACGGCGATATGATCGAGGTGTGTAACTGTGGAGGGGGGCACCGCACACGGCTAAGGCAATACTTGGTGTGTTGTAGGGTGCCCCCCTGTCCCCGTATATAAAGGAGGGAGGGGGAGGCCGGCCGGCCCTTGCAGGGCGCGCCAGGAGAGGGGAGTCCTACTAGGACTCCAAGTCCTAGTAGGATTCCACCTCAAGGAGAAGGGGGAAGGAAGGGAGAAGGGGGGCCGCACCCCCAACCCCTTGTCCAATTCGAACAAGGCTTGGGGGGTGCGCGCCACCTCCTGGCGCTGCCTCTCCTTTCCCACTAAGGCCCACTAAGGCCCATCAACTCCCTGGGGGTTTCCGTAACCTCCCGGTACTCCGGAAAATACCCGAACTTCTCTAGAACCATTCCGATATCCGAATATAGCCTTCCAATATATCAATCTTTATGTCTCGACCATTTCGACACTCCTCGTCACGTCTGTGATCTCATCCGGGACTTCGAACAAACTTAGGTCATCAAAACACATAACTCATAATACAAATCATCATCGAACGTTAAGCATGCGGACCCTGCGGGTTCGAGAACTATGTAGACATGACCGAGACACATCTCCGATCAATAACCAATAGAGGAACCTAGATGCTCATATTGGCTTCTACATATTCTATGAAGATCTTTATCGGTCAAACCGCATAACAACATACGTTGTTCCCTTTGTCATTGGTACGTTACTTGCCCGAAATTCGATCGTCGGTATCATCATACCTAGTTCAATATCGTTACCGGCAAGTCTCTTTACTCGTTCTGTAATGCTTCATCCCGCAACTAATTCATTAGTCACATTGCTTGCAAGGCTTATAGTGATGAGCATTACCGAGAGTGCCTAGAGATACCTCTCCGATACATGGTGTGACAAATCCTAATCTCGATCTATGCCAACCCAACAAACACCTTTGGAGAGACCTGTAGAGCATCTTTATAATCACCCAGTTACGTTGTGACGTTTGATAGCACACAAGGTGTTCCTCCGGTAATCGAGAGTTGCATAATCTCATAGTCTAAGGAACATGTATAAGTCATGAAGAAAGCAGTAGCAATGAAACTATAATGATCATAATGCTAAGCTAACGGATGGATCTTGTCCATCACATCATTCTCCTAATGATGTGATCCCGTTTGTCAAATGACAACACATGTATATGGTTAGGAAACATAACCATCTTTGATCAACGAGCTAGTCAAGTATAGGCATACTAGGGACACTTTGTTTTGTCTATGTATTCACACATGTACTAAGTTTCCGGTTAATACAATTCTAGCATGAATAATAAACATTTATCATGATATAAGGAAATATAAATAACAACTTTATTATTGCCTCTAGGGCATATTTCCTTCAGTCTCCCACTTGCACTAGAGTCAATAATCTAGATTACATATTAATGATTCTAACACCCATGGAGTCTTGGTGCTGATCATGTTTTGCTCGTGGAAGAGGCTTAGTCAATGGGTCTGCAACATTCAGATCCGTATGTATGTTGGAAATCTCTATGTCTCCCTCTGACACTTGATGACGGATGGAATTGAAGCGTCTCTTGATGTGCTTGGTTCTCTTGTGAAATCTGGATTCCTTTACCAAGGCAATTGCACTAGTATTGTCATAAAAGAATTTTATTGGACCCGATGCACTAGGTATGACACCTAGATCGGATATGAACTCCTTCATACAGACTCCTTCATTTGCTGCTTCCGAAGTAGCTATGTACTCCGCTTCACACGTACATCCCGCCACGACGCTTTGCTTGGAACTGCACCAACTGACAGCTCCTCCATTCAATATAAATATGTATCCAGGTTGAGACTTAGAGTCATCCAGATCAGTGTCAAAGCTTGCATCGACGTAATCATTTACAACGAGCTCTTTATCGCCTCCATAAACGAGAAACATATCCTTAGTCCTTTTCAGGTATTTCGGGATGTTCTTGACCGTTCTCCAGTGTTCCACTCCGGGATTACTTTGCTACCTCCCTGCTATACTTATAGCAAGGCACACATCAGGTCTGGTACACAGCATTGCATACATGATAGAACATATGGCGGAAGCATAGGGAATGACTTTTATTTTCTCTCTATCTTCTGCAGTAGTCGGACATTGAGTTTGACTCAACTTCACACCTTGTAACACAGGCAAGAACCCTTTCTTTGACTGGTCCATTTTGAACTTCTTCAAAACTTTATCAAGGTATGTGCTTTGTGAAAGTCCAATTAAGCGCCTTGATCTATCTATATCGATCTTGATGCCCAATATGTAGGCAGCTTCATCAAGGTCTTTCATTGAAAAACTCTTATTCAAGTATCCTTTTATGCTATCCAGAAATTCTATATCATTTCCAATCAACAATATGTCATCCACATATAATATTAGAAATGCTACAGAGCTCCCACTCACTTTCTTGTAAATACATGATTCTCCAAAAGTCTGTACAAACCATATGCTTTGATCACACTATCAAAACTTTATTCCAACTTCGAGAGGCTTGCACCAGTCCATAAATGGATCACTGGAGATTGCACACTTTGTTAGCACCCTTTGGATCGACAAAACTTTCTGGTTGCATCATATACAACTGTTCTTCCAGAAATCCATTCATGAATGCAGTTTTGACATCCACCTTCCAAATTTCATAATCATAAAATGCAGCAATTGCTAACATGATTCGGACAGACTTAAGCATCGCTACTGGTGAGAAAGTCTCATCGTAGTCAACTCCTTGAACTTGTCGAAAACCTTTCGCAACAAGTCGAGCTTTGCAGATAGTAACATTACCATCAGCGTCAATCTTCTTCTTGAAGATCCATTTATTAGCTATGGCTTGCCAATCATCGGGCAAATCCACCGAAGTCCACACTTTGTTCTCATATATGGATCCCATCTCAGATTTCATGGCCTCAAGCCATTTCGCGGAATTTGGGCTCATCATCGCTTCCTCATGGTTCGTAGGTTCATCATGGTCTAGTAATATGACTTCCAGAATAGGACTACCGTACCACTCTGGTGCGGATCGTACTCTGGAAGACCTACGAGGTTCTGTAGTAACTTGATCTGAAGTTTCATGATTCTCATTATTAGCTTCGGCACTAATTGGTGTAGGAATCACAGAACTGATTTCTGTGATGAACTACCTTCCAATTCGGGAAAAGGTACAATTACCTCATCAAGTTTTACTTTCCTCCCACTCACTTCTTTCGAGAGAAACTCATTTTCTAGAAAGGTTCCATTCTTAGCAACGAATATTTTGCCTTCGAATCTGTGATAGAAGGTGTACCCAACAGTTTCCTTTGGGTATCCTACGAAGACGCACTTCTCCGATTTGGGTTCGAGCTTATCAGGTTGAAGCTTTTTCACATAGCATCGCAGCCCCAAATTTTAAGAAACGACAACTTTGGTTTCTAGCCAAACCATAGTTCATAAGGCGTCATCTCAACGGATATTGATGGTGCCCTATTTAAAGTGAATGCAACCGCCGCTAAAGCATAACCCCAAAACGATAGCGGTAAATTAGTAAGAGACATCATAGATCGCACCATATATATCCAATAAAGTATGGTTATGACGTTCGGACACACCATTTTATTGTGGTGTTCCAGGTGGCGTAAGTTGTGAAACTATTCCACATTGTTTCAAATGAAGACCAAAGCTCTCTATATTACCCGCAAAAAAGTACCCAATCCAGCAAGCAATACTATTTCTCCGTCGACGCGCAGAGCAAGGGGAGGGCTCCCCAGGGGGCGAATAGTAAATGAGGAGACACTATTCAACCTTCGCGAATCCGCCTGACTGCACTTTGAGGGAATCCTTTCGTCCAAAATCAAATTATTATTAGTATACATATGTGTGTGTGTTTTGTGGGAGAACCTTCGCTCTGATCCAGCCGCTAGAACTACACTGCCCTGAGTATATCGGTTCACACCGTGTAGGTGACGTACGTACGTGTCGATGCATGCATCGATACCGAAAACTTAAATATAATAGGAAGGACGTATGCGTGGCCTCCAAAGGGCGAGTATAATTACTTGTTTAAATTTCAAACTGTTTGTCGTGGATTTTTGAATCTCTAGCTTCTCAAGTCTCAACACAAAATAGAATCGTCAGGGGATGTACGCTCGGCATTTATGAAAACCAGTGATATTTTTTATGAAGGTTATTAGGAGCATCTCCAACGGGACTCCTCAAACCGGACCTATACGGGTGGACGCCCCGTTTAGTGACCGGTTATAAAATCCTGATCCAGCTGAACTCCTCAAATCAGCTATATAAGTCGGGGCTGATCGACACTCTCATAACCAACTCATATCTAAGACAGATAGGACGAGGCTCGATGACACCCCGGCGCCTTCATCACATCAGACTGACAGGCATAACCCGCACGTAGGAATGTAAACCGGTCCCGTTTAAGTCCGCTTATGCTCTAACAGTTCAATAAAGTTTTCCTTTTTTGGAAAATGTACTATCAAGATAGCTAGAACTACCCAACGAGTCATCTAAGTAAGAAGAAACATAGAGTTGGAAAGAAAGATTCATGGATTAAAAGGATGTACTTGTTGAGAGAGAATTGGTCTGAAGCCTATACCAAAGCGAGACATTTCCCTGGAAAGTGTAGCAACCAAAGGAGTGAAAGTCTGAACTCGAGACTTTATGTGCATCTAAACAGTAATATGAAGTTAGTTGGTTTGATCCAACATTATAAGCATTGTGTCTCAATTCTCTGCAGGAAAGGGGCGGCATTGGATGTTGTAGCGTTGCTGACAGTGCCCTTCACTAGGTTAACTAATGACTCGCTTGAGATCAGTGCTTCATCCGTCTATAATGCGGTCATTTTAAAGCAGTTAAAAGAGGATTTTGTGAGAGTATCTAATTGAGATGCTGGAGAGGTGGCCGAGGCAAAGCAAGGTGAGCTGAATTATATGATTTCACTACAAAAACTACAGAGATCATTAGTTAACCACAAGTATAACTAACGACATAAATTTAACAAGATAATTCATGCCATACTAATATATTTTAATTTTTGAGAAAAAAACTAATAGATTTTTTAATAATGTGTCAAGCAGTAAATGTATGTAAAATTTCTGAAATTTGTAAAAATCATGCATCCAGATAGGGATTTCAATGAATCTATCAGTAGCTTCGCTTGCAAGATCATCACTAAAACCTGGCTCGGGGTTGACTCTTTAATCCACTTTATCTAAAGAGTTTAAGTTTGTTATAGGAAATCACATGTCGTTCGTCATGTCGACAATAAATCCAAAAATCTAAGGAGAATATCTCAGGAACCGAAATTGGAATCGTCCATCGTCGACTTCCGGTTATTACGGCTACTGAAACGACAATCACGAACCAAAAACAAAAGTCAACCCCTTAAAAATCCAAATCGGGGCAAAAATGACGTAGAGCCGGTAGAATGAGATGTGTTTTCGTATCGGCGACCATGATGTGACCATTGATGGGGCTGCTCTTTTCTAAAGGAGAAGCTACACTTGGAGTCTGCTCGGCTTGGCGAGGTCACTACCAGAAACTGTACTTTTCCCTACGACTAGAAACCCACAGGAAAACACTGATTCCCGTCAGGAAACTATTTCCTGTCGGTTAACCGACAGGCAAAATCCGCCAGGAATAGAGCGACAGGGAAATACACTAATGCCTGACGGTTGACCGACAGGAATTATTTTCCTGACAGTTATTCCTGTCGGCTACCCTCAGGAAAAGCGTGATCCGTCAGGTTTAGGAAAACATTTTTTTTTCTGAAGGCCAACCTATAGGAAAACATGCATTTTTCTTACGTTGTAGGCACTCAGGAAAAATGGGAAAATAATATGCATCCTGTAATTAACAATTCCAAAATCTTTCAGTAAATGATCCAATTACCATGATCCATATCATACCTCTATGCATGCATCCAAAATCAGTGTACACATAGCACATATCTATCCATTAAACCATGATCTGACATCTTGTAATCGATAGGTGAAAAGTTTATTTGCTCAAACGCAATAACATAACAGTTGTACACATACATGCGAGCACCACTCTTATTTTCATCCATCACCTACATACATATCACTTCATAAGTTTCCAATTTATGTAGACTACCATTGCAGCATATCAACGATGTTCTCACAATCATTGCGCCATACAGTGTTGCCATTGCCCCATGGTTGTCAATAGCACTATCCTCCAAGCTAACATGGGATGAATAGGTGTCCCCTGCAAAGTCATGTACAACATCAATGAGAACTAATATTGAAAATTTCAAGAGATGATGAGCAACATCAAGTAGATAAGAAATCAATAGAACATACATTATAGTGAGCATACTACGGTCCATACCTACAACATTGAGGCTCTCATTACTGTTAGCATATGACATCACTATAATCATTGAATGTTATACTATATTTTAGTGCTTTTTATGAAAAGTAAATAAGAGTAATTAACACTAAAAATGCATAGTAGATTCAAGTTGGACCTCGCGCCCATTAGGACGCCTTCTTGTATGGTAGCACGGTTGGTACAGGATGGAGTCAGTGGACAGCACAGGTGGAGATGTTAAAATACACGAGAAACTGAAATGTGGAGACCTTAACTAAATGAATCCCATACATAGAAGGTGAGCGAGGAACCTGACGACGAATCGGAGCCTGCGTTTTGATTTTCGGATTGGGTTTTTTTTTGTCCCTGGACGAAATGGCCGAATTTCGGTCAATTCAAAAATTGCGGCCAAATCTCGGACGAAATTGGAAAAACAAGATTTGAATTTTTGACTGAAATTTGACCAAAATCTGGCCGAAATCCGGCCGAAATTTGAGAGAAATTTTGCAATCAACAGAGGAAAAGTATAGCAGATCGAGCTCTAGAGATTAAAAACTGAATCAGTCCAACAATAAACATTGGAGAAGCAAACGAAGAAGGAAGTGCCCTAATGCTACCTATGCATCAGTCCAACATATAAAAACAATTCTCACTGCCACAGACATCAAGCACCATGCCGTGGCCTTGAAGAAGCAACAGAGAAGAAACTAGATGGTGATGGAGGAGGCGCGAGGTGGCCCAGATGGAGGCTGCACGTCCACGCACTCAGACGCAAGTGAGCGGGCGGGAGGTACCCGTCAAGGAGGCGGCTTGATGCAGCGGCGGAGTGCGGATTCTTCACCTGAGGAGCTCCCGACCGGCGGGGAAGGCAGCAGGCTGGCAGCGGCGGCGCCGCACACACGGAAAGACAGAGAAAACGAGAAGTTTAGGGTTCGGGCGTTCAGTTTGATGGCGTTTCCTTAGCCGGACCATAGTGGAGGCCTTCTAGATGTTGGGCTGGGCCATAACTTTCAAATCAGGCCGAATTTTTTAAGCGAAGGGGACATATTCCGGGCCCAGGCGAGATGGCCGAAATTGTTTTTTTTCGGCCGAAAATCAAAACTGTGATCGGAGCTGCCTCTCATGGCGGCCTGGATGGGTAGCAAGGTGAAGCCGTGTGGGGAGAGCATGGAAGGCGTCAAGGAGGATAATGCAAAGGTCTTCTTTGTACTCCCCTCATCGTAAATAAGTAATGAGGACAAAAAAACATAAGGTAAAAACCAAGACATCATAGTATTTGACATAATCACAACATCAAGACAAGCATGCATACTGTTGAAGTGTGAGAGGTACCTGAGATAGGTTTTGCTTGGCATGCTGCAACTCCTTTGTCCATTCATTTTGACCATGGAATTTTGCCGCATCCACATACTCTTTCATCATTGGTACAAGAAAGCTTGTTTGACCACTAGTACATGATGCCTTACCATCCTCCCCCCTAAATAAACAGAAAAGAATAGTGCCATACTTCATATACACATTCACATGAACCCTCTATCTATAGTGTAATCAAGAACTTGGTATAGATAGCACATAGACATAGACAACAAGTAAGAAAAAAATGCAACACTCATCACTTCCCTCAGAGATATTATTTTCAGTCTTTACTATTAATCTGCGCCAATAATAACCTATGGAGTAAATCAGTGTGCTGAGTGCCAAAAACAAAATCAGCTTGTGTTCTTTTCAAACAAGCAAATTGCAGGAAGTTGATTTTTTGGAGGGCGCAAGCATCTGAAGTTGAGAAGTGCCTCTTTTCTTGTTTGACAACACATACTATGCTACATATTAATTGATTCAGTAGAAGAAAGAAAACAGAAAAAGCAAGCAAGCCACAGATTGTATCGTCTGCCTGGGTCAATACAAGACACTAGCAAGCCAATATAAATGTACAACATTGAGATTTGTACGCAATAAATCAGTTCAGAAATCACGTACATACCTTTCTTTTCTCCACTTGGATCTTCATGTTTCTTCATGGCTATGGAGAAGCTGTAAAGTACAGAACAGGAGGAGGAGACAACCAGGCCGAGAGTTCCAAGCAAAACAGAGGACATTTTCAGATAGTTCTTGGAGAGTTCCTGAAAGTACATAGCCAGCAACGATAAAAATTATATGGACAAGAACCTTTTCAGTTTTTCAATGACATCAACAAATGAGAATACTAATAGTACGTAGCACCTACAAAAATTTAGATACGAGAAAACAAAGCTCTGTCTTGCAAAATGATAAGTGAATAAATTAATACACTCCAAACAAATGCAAATTGCCCTTGTTCTCTCACTCATACGGCTAATCTTTCAAGCAATGAGCCAAGCAAATACGGGAAATCAAGATCCTGCCGCCCAGAGACCTAGATTAATTATACATACATTTGTATGAACAGTTAAAGATGCTGACTGCTATTTTTTGATTGTCTGGATTGAGACTTACCACAGCAAAACGGATCAGCTGACTTGAACGAAGGGGAGAGGGGGAGGCTGCTGCTGTCATGTTGGAGGACTGGCCGGTGGCTTGCTCGACGTGCGACAGGGAGTGACCCAGATCTGGAGCAGGGAGGACGAGGGGCAGGCAACGTGTACATGCCAGATCTGTAGGGGTGGTCCAAGGGTGGCGGGATGCGGCGGCAGACGGAGGTGGAGGCAGAGCGGCGGTGGTGGTTCGGGATGGAAGGTGAGCGGGGATGGCGGACCAAGGTTGACTCAGCGGCTCAGCGGCGGTGGAGGAGGTGAGCGATGAGAGGTGGTAGAGGTTGGAGGAGCGGATGGCAAGCAGCTCTGGAACGAGTTACCTGTGGAGGACGGCGGCGGCTGTGGCGATGTGGCGAGGAAGTCGGAGGAATGCGGCTGCGGAGGAAGGTGGCGGCCATGGAGCAGATGAGATGGGGAAAGAGGAGAAGTGGGGATTTTTCTAGGGTCTTCTCCTTATCTCTCTGTATATATTTTCCTGTAGGCCCATCCAACACAGGAAAATGTATGTGTTTCGCTGAGGCGCCAAAGAGAATTTTCCGCGCCAGGCCTGTTTCCAGGCTGGGCTTAAATTACTTTTCCTGTGGGCTGGACAACACAGGAAAACATATTTTCCTGAGGGGCGTAACAAGACCTACAGGAAAATACAATATTTTCCTGAGAGTGAAAATTTGCCCGCCAGGAATATAGTTATTCCTGTGAGGGGCTTCGGGCCTCACGGGAAAATACTCGACTCACAGGAAAAGTATGATTTCTGGTAGTGGGTGTTGGCTGTTTCTGTACGCGCAGTCGCGGGCGAGAAGTTCGGACCGTGATAACTCAGAGGAATCTGCACATATTTAAGTGTTTTCTTACTCCAAATTTATATCAAACTTCATGGAAAATATTTTCGGGCCCATTCAAATTTTGTATCAAAATTTTACACTTTTATGTAGTTTATTAAACTATAACATAAAATATTATTTTGTATATTGCACAATTTAATTTGTATACTTAATCAAAGGAAATTGTGTTGAATTATTCTCTTTTATACGGTTGAAACATCCGTCGTTCAGAAATAAAATTTTGTGACACGATTCTACATTATACAAAAATATATGCGTATTTGTGTTCTTGTTTGTGCATATTACAATATCTTAAATATTTCAATAGGGAACTCTGAAACATCCGTTGTAAAAATATATCCCGCTACAAGTTTTCAGTGAATGATTTAGATACAAGCGAACAGAATATTCTAGATGTTATGACATGTTTATGAGCATTGTCATCAAATCATCGGCATTGTACGTTGCTTACAAGTTTTTCTAAGTATTTCTTGCATGCTTTCATAGGTCCAGCAACGGGTTGGCGGCATGACCTCGCTATGTTCCTGGGAAACCAGAAAAGCAGCGCTCGGAAAAGCACAAAGAGAAAACCACACATTAGTTTTGTGCTTCTTGCTTTAATTCATATATAAACCACACAGAGCTAGTTATCCTTGGTAAGATGGATTATCTTGTTGCAGTGATGATATATCGTGTTTTCACGGTCATTACCTGGGCGCCCGGGTGCCTGATCTCGCTAGGGTGGTTGTACCTGAACCCCACAAGGGGACAAACTCTAGGTTTTAGGTTTGTCTATCCACCGCATCAGTGTGGTTTGTTCTTTCAGGAGGGGGTGTGGGTCGTGTCGGGATTACAATCATGACAATGAGTACTAGGGGTACGAATAAGGGGTAGAACCTAGCTATAGCGCAGGTGTAACACTTAGAGTTTAACAAGTTCAAGCCCCTTTCGGCGGAGGTAAAAGCCCTACATCTCGTGCCCTGAGACTTGTTTTGATTTGATGGGTATGGTTACAAAGATTGCTTGTGCCTGGCTATGGAGGGGGCGCAGCTTATATAGAGTGTGTTGCAGCTCATGTCTCCCAAGCCGCCAAGGCATTAAATGACACTAAATGCTTGCGTTGCAGGTGTGATGAGCCTCTACTACGGCACTGAGACTTGTTTTGATTTGATGGGTATGGTTACAAAGATTGCTCGTGCCTGGCTATGGAGGGGGCGCAGCTTATATAGAGTGTGTTGCAGCCCATGTCTCCCACGCCAACAAGGCATTAAATGACACTGAATGCTTCCGTTGCAGGTGTGATGAGCCTCTACTACGGCCCTGAGACTTGTCTTGATTTGATGGGTATGGTTACAAAGATTGCTCGTGCCTGGCTATGGAGGGGGCGCAGCTTATATAGAGTGTGTTGCAGCCCATGTCTCCCACGCCGCCAAGGCATTAAATGAAATTGAATGCTTCCGTTGCAGGTGTGATGAGCCTCTACTATGGCAGTTACAGGTAATGGTAGCCTTGACTCATGTTAAAGGATGACTTAGGATTCCCCGGCCGTTGCAGCTCCCACGATGCCCTCCTTCCTTCTCTGTCCGAGTGGTGGTCCAACAACCGAGTGTCATGTGGTCATCCGAGAGCCGTCGAGCTGCATGAGTGGACTTCCTGAGGTAAGCATCTGAATGCTGACATGGTCAGGGACCTACCTACGATGGTGATGCGCTCCATGTGGGTCCCAAATGATGGGTACTTAACCCTACCTGTAGTAAGTGACCACATCATTAGCTTCGAATCGGATGGGATTTCGTAGGACAAACAAACTGATCCTTCGGTTGAATCCGAGTGTTGCGGGAGCATTCGGAATGTGTCTCCAAGTCGTGGCTTGTTGTTCCTTGGACGAAAACACAACGGATTCCGGACTATAGGTTTACCCAGATGACCGGGTGTTATTGGTTGCCGAGAAAACCCCGGTGGCATTCGTTTTGTGGCCCGAGTGTGGGCATGCCATTACAACTCGAGTGGTGACAACGGCGTGTGGTCTGATTCTCCGGAGAGATGCCATTCCTTATCCCAGGGTAACGCCAGCGTGGGCCTTTTACAAGTCCAGATTTACGAGTCATGCGCCTTGGAGCCTACTGAGAGGGGCGTCAAGCTCGTCACATAACGATCTTGAAGAAGACTTCAGTCGGGTGTTTAACGTGGCCGAGTGAACGGGTCCCCACGGAGAGTGGTCAGTCGGACTGACATGTGTCCTTTAGAAAAGGGACCGCGGGCAAGCAATCGGATTGATTCACCCCTGGAATCACGGGATTTAAATTTGTGTGTGCGCGCGCAGAAGTGGTAACATCGTGCATTAGTGGGGAAAGTCGGGACATAATTGTCTATAATAAAAACTGGTAGATCGTCAAGACCAACAGATGATATTAACTGCCCATGGTCATTTACTTTGTTATCATCCATGATGTTGTTAATATTGTATTATGTAAAGACATCATCTTAAGGATTAACATTAGTTTATTCCTTCATAATAGTAACTATCAGCATGTCGCCAAGCAAAAATACTGATAACCCCAGTGACATCTTTTCATAAACAATATCAGAACGATTATACATGTCCAGTTGCATAAATCAAGAGGCAATGTTAATGACCATTTCATAACTTTTAATCAATCATCAAGATAAAATCTCATAGTGCATAGACTGCCTATGTAATAAACATCTGAGGCATACCTTCTCTTCTTTCTAACTTGTAATCGTGTCGTGGATCTCGTCGCTCGGAGTATCAGCATGGTCGCATGTGAGGCAGTGATGTGTTACATCCCACAGTCCAATCCTCCTCTGACTCAGGCCTATGGCGACTAGAGGCGGAGCCATGCATAGGAGATGAATATCAATAGGGTGATGACCCATTCTCTGGTTTCAGAGCCTGTTTGCTCGTGTGTGATCTCATGGATTAAGGAAGAAAATTAATAGCGATTTTTTTCATAACTAGTTAACTACCCCTAGCTAACCGCATATACAATAGCTGACAGGGAATAGAGTGCGCCTAATTTCTAGGATCGTAGATTAAGTTAGGAAATCTTGGATTAAGGAAGGAATCGTAGCATCCTTAAAATGGAAAGAAATAATTGCTGCTCAGCTCCAGATGAGTTCATTTGGCCCGCAGGTTACAAAAGCTATATAATATAGGACGTATATATGTATGCTTCAATGAGTTGGTATATGTGCAGCTTGTCGATGACCCTTGCAACATGAAACCAAGCAAGCGATGGTTCACCAACCAAACAGGAACTGCAAGTCCAACGTGTGCATGCTGCAATGTACTGTACTACACTAGGATCGATCGAGCATTGCAAGGGGTGCATGCATGTGAGGAACACATGAAAAGCTGGCCTGAACATATATTATCATGGCAAATGATCTGCGCCGGCGCGCCGGCCCAACTGTTGGGCCGGTCGAGCCTTAGCCGTCAGATCTGGTCCCCCGAGCCGTCAGATATCTTTGTCCCTAACCATCAGATCTCTCCCCGTCCTCCCCGTCCTCCCTCTCCATCGTCAACATCCCGCACGAGAGAAGGGAAAGGAAGGAGAGCGCCGCCCCCGCACGCATCGACTGCCTCGCCTGCTCGTCTTCCCTCACTGCCGGTCGCCGCCCCTGCAGCCGGTCGCCGCCTATGTTTCTCGCTGGATGCAACTCCATTGGCGGCGGCGGCGAGTTCCATGGTTGCAACCCCTGATGCGCCCCCGCGCGTGCAACTCCAGTGGCGACCACGGCAACTCGCTGGCGAGTTCTATGGTTGCAGCTCCCGATGCGCCGCCGCTGTCTTGGCCGTCGACGCTCGCTGCACGGGATTGCAAAGAATGACGGGACCAGTGAATGCCTTTTTGAATTGATGTAGCAAAGAACTTCGTCAGTCGTACCAAAAAGCGAGAATGGTTGCAGCAAGAAATCATCGGTAGTACCATCCCCAAAACAGAGTTGCAGCTCTGGCTAACACGGATGTAGCTTCATACATATACAGTTGTATCATTTTTTTAGCACGGGTTCCAGCAAAAGCCAAATCCGATGGAAGCATTTTTGGGTGGTTCCTTCCAGCAACACAAAAGCCGATGGTAGCAATTTTGGGCCCTGCTTCCAGCAAAAAACGATGGTAGCATTACGGGTGTAGAAAAGAAAGGCATCGCCGCCGTCGACCAACACTGCCATTCATGCATGTAGCAAAAAAATTCACTGGTGGTAGCAAAAACAGGCTACGGTTGTAGCAAAAACGTTGTTGTTCCAGCAGGATGAACACCGCCGTTCATGATTGTAGCAATAGAAACACCCGGTTCCAGCAAAAATTCCACGAACATCAAACTCCAACAAATTTGATTGTAGCAAAAGAAGCACCCGGAATAATTTACTCTGGTTACAGCAAAAATCCCACAAATCACAAACTCCATCAAGTTTGATTGTAGCAAAAAGAACAGCCAGTTCCAGCAACAAATTACTCTGCGTCCAGCAAAAAATCCACAAACATCAAAATCTAACAAATTTGATTGTAGCAAAAGAAATAGCCAGTTCCAGCAACAATTTGTCTGGTTCCAGCAAAAATCCCACAAACATCAAATCCAACAAAAATTGATTGTAGCAAAAAGAACAGGAGGTTCCAGCGACAAAAAGTCCCGTTCCAGCAAAAAAACACGTTGCCGGAGAGCTCTCTGCCCACGCTCGCAGCACCCCCCGCATTGCCTCTCATCGGCACCACGCGCACGCACAGCCGTCGTCGCCCGTCACTCCATCACCTCGGGCATCCAACCCCCTCTACTGACACGCGAAATGGGAGAGTGGGTTGGGCAGGATTGTAACGAGAGAAAAGGGATGAGTTCGCCGGAGAAAGCCGCCGGCGGGATTGGTTGGGAAGCGCCTAGAAGCTTCGTGTGGGCGGGGCGTGGAGGTGATGGTCATCGCTGGTGCTGCTAGCCGGAGGTGCGGTTTGAGCAGAAGAGAGATGCTCAGCTCACGAAGAAATGAATGGTGGGGAAGCTTCGCGTGGGTACAGAGGATAGCGCTTGACGTCCAAAAGGATAAGGTAACGCGTGTCCAGCGGACGTGTCCATCGCGCATGTGAGTCGCACGATCGAGAACGATCATGCGGCGCGCGTCGGACCGGCCGAGTCGTTAGCCGGTCGACCGGCCGCAAACATTACCCTATTATCATTGCCTTTAGGGTATTTTGTGACCTGTTCAGTTCAACTAAATAAACTAAATTTTCAGAAGTCACGTAACTTTTGGAAGTTTACTTCATTTGGTTGAACTAATAAGGGCGAGAGGGTACCTGAAGGGTCACAAATTTGCATGGTTAAAGTGCGTCTCTTTTCTTGTCACGCATTTCCTTTAATCCTAGCCTTTTAGATAAATTCCAGATAATAGTAAGCAGCTACTGTGTCAGTGTACTAACTAACTAGAATCTGCTTTTTGTACATATTATATGGGAGTAGAGTCGATGACGAATCTCCATGGAAAGGTACAGTGCAGCGGCCGGTTATGACAGTGAGAGTACGTACGTACTAGCAAGATATATTACTCCAAGAACCTAACCCGGTTATCATAAATGGTTCCTCTATTAATTTGTTTGTCAGGAAGCGTTTCTACTCCCTCGTAAGGGAGCCGCGTTGGGTTTATATTGATCAGGGCGCAAGGCCAATCTTGAAGTACAAGTTGGGACCTACCGATCTCTTAGGATTCGGTGGTTAGATATACTACGAGATAAGAGAGGGAGAGAGGTTTAGTTGAGATTACAAACGTACTACATATAAACTCTAACACCCTCCCTTAATCTCAACTATCCTAGGTTGATATTTCTCTTGAACTCTTCAAATGGCCGAGCTGGCAATGCCTTGGTGAACCCATCTGCCACTTGATCTTTTGATGGAATGAATCTGATGTCCAGCTTCTTCTCTGCAACTCTTTCTCTTACAAAGTGAAAGTCAATTTCAATGTGCTTAGTTCGACCATGAAAGACTGGGTTGGCAGAGAGATAGGTGGCTCCCAAGTTATCACACCAAAGACACGAGACACGGTGTTGTTTAACACCTAACTCATTTAGCAAGGATTCAACCCAGATAATCTCAACAGTTGCATTTGCTAGTGACTTACCTTGACACTGTAGCTTGTTTCCTAGCACTCCAAGAGATAAGATTAGAACCAAAGAATACAACAAAGCCTCCAGTTGACCTTCTATCATCAGTACATCCTGCCCAATCAGCATCAGAGAAAGCACTCACAAGAGTAGAGCCAGAACGTTTAAATTGCAACCCAAGGCTCACAGTATGTTTGATGTACCTGACAATCCTTTTTATAGTTGTCCAGTGTGCAGAAGTAGGTGCATGCAAATACTAACAAACCTTATTAACTGCAAATGATATGTCTGGTCTTGTAAGTGTCAGATATTGCAAAGCTCCTACAGCACTCCTATATCTTGTGCTTTCTTCTTCTTTGAGTGGCTCACCTTCAAAAGCTGAAAGTTTTTCTGAAGAAGACAATGGAGTGGGTGAAGGCTTACAGTCCTTCATTCCCATACGAGCTAAAAGTTCAGTAGCATATTTTTCCTGGTTCAAGACTATACCATCTGGAATCTTCTTAACTTCAATGCCTAAGAAGAAGTGCAAATCACCAAGATCCTTCAAGGCAAACTTTGATCTCAAATCATGCAAAAGAGCATTAGTGGCATCTTGTGAAGAACTCACAACTATAATATCATCAACATATATCAACACAAATATAACTGTGTTTGCCTTGTTATAAATAAAGAGTGACGTATCAGCCTTGGATGCAACAAAACCAAGACAACTCAGCTGAGAGCTTAACCTTGAATACCATGCTCTTGGGGCTTGTTTTAGGCCATAAAGTGCCTTATCAAGCTTGCACACATAATGAGGCATTTTCTTATCTGCATACCCAGGTGGTTGTTTCATATAAACCTCCTCTTCCAGAACACCATGCAAAAACGCGTTCTGAACATCTAGGTGCCTCAAGCTCCATCCCCTGGAAACAGAAATAGATAGCACAAGCCTAATGGTTGCAGCCTTGACAACAGGACTAAATGTATCCTCATAATCTAATCCATACCGTTGTTTGAAGCCTTTTGCAACTAACCGTGCCTTGTACCTGTCTATAGAGCCATCTGCCTTCTTTTTGATTCTGTACACCCACTTACAATCAATAATATTTTTACCTCTCTGTGCAGGTACAAGATGCCATGTTTTGTTCCTCATAAGTGCTGAGTATTCCTCATCCATTGCCTGCTTCCACCTCACATCTCCAAGTGCATCTTCTACTTTTGTTGGTTCTCCTGCAATACACATCATACCATATCATATTGTACCATCAGTTCAAACCTTTGGATTTTTTATACCTTTCTGCAGGCGAGTTGTAACACGTGACGTCACCACTGGTTGAGATTGAGCAGGCTGTTGCACAGGAGAGGACGTGGAAGTTTCTGTCGCAGAAGATCCTGAAGATGCATCAGATTCGTTGCTTTGCGCAGGAGATCTGATCCTAGACTCTGTAACCTGCTGTGTGGCTGCACTTGTGCTGCTGGAGCCAGTTGCCGCAGAATCGCTCGCCGTAGAAGATCCTGCATGCAGCTGCATGCGCACGCGCGGGCTGGATCCCGAGACGACCAACTGCTGCTGCGCGGTCGTTGTCGCCCGCCCACGCACGGGACGCGGGGCCGACGCACTGCCTGATGACGTGGCAGCTCGCAGCTGGCCCGCCATGCGCGCGCGATCCAGGGCTGATTCCTGCACCGACCCCGAGGGATCCTGTCGCCCTGGCGTCGCAGGTTGGGGAAGATCTTCCTCGTATTCAGCGCCGGCTCCGTCTTCTTCCTCCACATGCAATATACCTCCGTTTTGTACCAGATTTTGATCATTTTCAACTCCGTTTTCTTTTGCATTTTCACCATGGACCTGCACATGAGTAGATGCAACACCAGAACTGGTTGAACTGTCATATTGATCAGTACAATTGTCGCCCCTTGATCAAAGGACCGAAGGTTAGGAGGAAGAAGAAGAATTTCTTGTTTTAGACGGGCTCCGGCGTTTGGATGAAGGGACTCAAAAGGGAAGACAGATTCGTCAAAAACAACGTCTCGTGATATATAGACCCTGCCAGAAGTGACATCTAAACACTTGACTCCTTTATGGAGAGGGCTATACCCCAGAAAAACACATTTTTTTGAACGAAAAGCAAGCTTGTGTGTATTGTATGGTCGGAGGTTGGGCCAACATGCACAACCAAACACTCGAAGAGATTTATAATCTGGAGTGGTGGCAAAGAGACGTGTGATTGCTGTTTCAAAGTTAATGACTTTGCTAGGCAGCAAGTTGATGAGATATGTAGCAGTGAGGAATGCTTCAACCCAAAATTTGAGTGGCATAGATGCATTGGCAAGTAGGGCAAGACCTACTTCTACAACATGGCGATGTTTTCTCTCTGCAGAACCATTCTGTTAGTGTGCATGTGGACATGCAACGTGATGAGAGATGCCAAGTTGCTGAAAAAAGGAATTCAACTTCCTGTATTCACCCCCCCCCCCCCCCAATCGGTTTGCATAGCAATAATCTTGGTGTTCAGTTTTCTCTCAACAAGGTTTTTAAAATTGGAGAAGACTTGAAACACTTCAGATCTTTTCTTAAGAAGATAGATCCAAGTAAACTTGCTAAAATCATCAATAAAGCTTACATAATATGAGTATCTACCAACTGAAGTGGGAGCTGGTCCCCATACATCTGAGAATACAAGTTGTAGGGGTGCAGTGGAGATGCTAGTAGACACAGGATATGGTAACTGATGATTTTTAGCTTGTTGACATGGATCACAAACTGACTCAATACTACCTTCATGGGAGTGAGGAAGCTTATTTTCACTAAGAACACGTTTAACTATAATTGACGAAGGATGACCTAATCTACTATGCCACTTTGATGATGAAGGCTTGATAGCCGCAAAAGCTTGTTTATTCGATGACGATGATGAAGAAGAAATGAGTGGGTAAAGTCCTCCCACACATCTGCCCCTAAGAAGTATTCTCCTCGTGGCCAAGTCCTTGACAAGAAAGAAATAAGGGTAAAATTCAATGAGGACGTGGTTATCACGAGTAAAGCGATGAACAGATAGAAGACTTTTTGAAGTTTCAGGGACATGAAGAATTTTGTTTAGATGTAGATTTTTATTAGGGGTTCTAACAATTGAATGACCAATATGATAAACTTGCATACCAGAACCACTCGCGGTGTGCACTTGATCATGTCCATGATACTTGTCCCAGATGGTCAGCTTGTCCAGCTCTCCGGTGATGTGGTGCGTGGCGCCGGTGTCCGCATACCAGTTCGTGTCAACGCCGTAGGAATCGGTGACCATGTTGGCCCCCTTATCCTCAGGCTCATCTTCATCATACCTGTGCCAGCAGTCACGGGCGCCCCCTGGATGATGTTTGTGACAAATCTGACACTCCGTATAATCACGGACCTGCTGCTGCCGTTGCTATTGTGGGCGGCCGCGACCACCGCCGCCGCCGCCGTTGCCGCTAGATGGACTCGGGGAGGAGCGCCTGCCTCGGCCACGACCTCTGCTGTAGCCGCGACCGCGCCCCCTGCTGTAGCCGCGCCCACGTCCCCTGTACCCCATGTTTGCTGAGGAGTTGAAACCAGCATCGACGCCGTCGCCTAGCATCTCCACCCGTTGATCGAACACCGCGATCTGGGCGAAGAGATCGTCAACGGAGATCGTCGACTTGACTGCGCCGATAGCCGCCACGACGGCGTCATAGTCTCTGTCGAGACCCTCAAGCACGTAGTCGACCATCTCTGGATCAGAGACAGGGCGACCCGCCGCGGAAAGTTCATCCGCCAGGTTCTTCATCTTGGCGATGTAGGAGGTGCTCGACATGGATCCCTTCTTGGTGTTGGTGATGGCAATCCGCAAGTTTGTGATGCGAGATTGGGACTGCGAGGCAAAAATAGTAGTGATAGCAGTCCAAAGATCAAAGGTGGTCTCCTTACTCATGACTTGGGCGAGAATCTCTTTCGACAGAGAATTCAGGAGATGACTCAGGACCTGCTGGTCCTTCGAGATCCATTGTGCGTACAGAGGGTTTGCCACCTCTGCCGTGGTCTTGTCCGCCTGCTGCTGCACTGTCTTCGGTGGCGCAGCGTCGGATCCATCCAGGAGGCCGGTGACTTGCGCTCCTCGCAGTCCCGGCATGACCTGGGTCCTCCATAGGATATAGTTGGTTCTGGTGAGTTTCTCGGCTGGTGGAGCACCAAGGTTGATGACGATGGTGGCCGAGGAGAACATGGTGGTGTGGCGATTGTGATCTGGCAATGGTGGTGGCGATCGATGTGGTGGTGATCGAAGGAGAAGCTTTTCTGGCTAGATAGATGGGAAGAGGTTGGCTCTGTATACCATGTCACGAAGCGTTTCTACTCCCTCGTAAGGGAGCCGCGTTGGGTTTATATTGATCAGGGCGCAAGGCCAATCTTGAAGTACAAGTTGGGACCTACCGATCTCTTAGGATTCGGTGGTTAGATATACTACGAGATAAGAGAGAGAGGGAGAGAGGTTTAGTTGAGATTACAAACGTACTACATATAAACTCTAACAATTTTGATGGTTTTTGTTGCTTGGAACTTTGAGTTCATTTCAGACAGATTGACTCAATCACAAACGAATTGTATATCACGTAATACATAGTTGGGGCCACGCTAGCAACGACACATGTGCTCGATCTATATATTATACTTTGATGAGCGGATGAAATGATGTGGATCGGATCGATGGTGCAGCATGCAGGCTTGTGGATGACTTTTGCAGTATGAAACCAAGAAAGCGATGGTTCACCGGACAGCAAAGTTCAGCGTGTGCATGTGGCCAAGACTCGATCCATCCATCTGCATGCATGTGCACATATGAACACATGAAATGCTAAGCTGGCTAGCTAGCTAGAGCCCTGACATGTCCACACAAAAGTCCAGCACCTAACACTTCGCCTCGTCCAACAATGAGCATGTATGCATGCAAAGTCTTTTAGCTTTTCTAGTCTAAGACAAATGGAACGAGGTATACCAAACGGATTTTGGTATTAACTAATGAGTAAAATACTGTACATCACATGTCCTAAAACTATTTGAGCAGTGTCAAGTTAGTCCTAATACTATGAGAATACACATTTTGGTCCTAAAAGCTTGCTAAGGCTGCCACCCGCAGTCCTACCCGTACTGCGTCATTGACTTGATTAATCCTTTCACTTTTGTTTACTCCGCATATTAGCTTTGTAAGCCAAACTTTACATTTGACCAAATTTCATAGAAAAATATATATCAAATCAATACCATTGTAGCCATTATTGATTATATTTTTGACATCGTATAGATTCGTTATTGTAAATGCTCATATTCTTTTCTATAAATTTGATCAAACTTTATAAAGTTTGACTTCAGTCAAAGCTAATACTCGGAATAAATAAAAACCGAAGGAGTATATGGTGATCACACTATCTATGACTATCCAAAATATCACATGTAAATTTTCGTAAAATAATACATAATGGCTTTTATTATTTACAACACCCTCAAAATTGGTTTGTATTTACCGTAATGTAACATGCATTTTTACATCATTTCGCTGTAACTTACCGAAGTTCGGTATTAACTTCAAAAATTTACTCTTTTGGAAATTAGTTTTAAGAATTGTGAGATTTCATGGATCTTACTATATGCATGGATATTTTTTTCATAATTTTCACCCGCGAAAGAGAAATTTTCATAAAGTTTGTAAGTTTGTACTCTTGTAGATATGATTCATTGAAAAAGTTATACTATCATGATCACTTATATAATTTTTATGAAAAAAGTGATCATGATAGTGTACCTTGTTCAATGATAGTTTGGCATTTTTCGCATCCTCTATGATATCGTTGGTATTGGCAAATGGTTACCGATGCTTATTATTTACATAATCTAATTTCTTCTCCTTCAAGGATAGTTGATGAACTAGGTATGTGCCATTGATCCATCGGGCATTTACCCATTGCAAAGTTTGATGGTTATCACCACCATTATGTATTTTTCATAATTTATATCTAATAAGAACGGAAACAACCGATGATAATTGAATATTGACCGAAATGCTAAGAAATGGGGTTGTAGTTCAAGAAATCTTGGGCAACCTAGAAACGAACAATCAAATACTTTTTACAACTCTACTTTGTCCAAAAAAGAGTTACTCCTATGTATAATTACTTTAGCCTTATATGATTGTCTCAATACAAAAAAATAGTCACTCATTGGTTACCGCGGTACTTATGCACGGGTCTGTGCAATGCAACTACAACCTACAAGTGTCATTTTGTAGGTGTATGACATTAGGTTTTCATTCAAGGAAAATAAAAATATATTCAAGAAGCAATAATGGAAAAGGCCCACTTTCGACTTTAGAGCAAAATATTAATATGTGTTATCCTTGCTTAATTATGTAGAGAAAATATTACCACCACATATTTTTGGTACCTCCAAGTATTTGAGAGGTATGATAATTCCACACAGAATGCATATCTAGCAGCGCAACTGCACGGGCGACTCCGCTAGTTTATTTGTAACATAAAAGACCTTCTTACACCATTTATCATAACTCACCGGCGTTGCCGCAGTTAGATGTACAGTAACTTTTAAAATTTACTCATTGGGAAATCAATTAATGTTTCTCAAGAGATATCATATATACATTTGTCTGCACATCTTTCTAGATGCATGGGTTTTTTTTTCACAATTTTCCACTGGCAAAAAAGGAAAATTTTCATAAATTTTGTAAGGTTGTAGTCTTGTTACACTATCATGATCACTTGTAGAGTATCAGAAAAATCGGACAGGAAGCTAGCTAACTAGAGAGCTGCCAATAGGGTTTTTAATTGACATGAGTTTGAGCTCGTGAGTCACAAGACGTTAACTTGTCATGCGGTTGCCTCACTGACACGGCCGAATTTAAGGGTACACGTGACAAGCTATCTATCGCTAGCTGCCGCAGGAGTATATTATGGGTAGGACTTAACTGTTATACCTATTAGGTTAGATCTATTTAATTATGATCTGGTAGCCCGCTAATCTGTTCGTTATCTGTCTGTCCATGCGTTGATGATTCAACAATACACAAACAAAGTTTACGCGAGTAAAACAAGATACCGCAGTCAGGTAAATTTGAAGCAAGCATTTCATGCTAATTAAACAACTTTAGCAAACTATTAGGAGTAGTTAGGTTAGGTAGGCGGTCGAACGTGTACCTGACAAAGAGGTTCAATCAACTTTAACAGCAGCCGCTCTGTTCACGCGTCCACGCGCTTGTACACACGGTGCATGGTACTAGAGTCTACAGCGCTTACTGTGCTTAACTAATTTTGTGATAGTAATGGTAGACGTACTTACGCGGCGATGATGCGCTGCCTAACAAATCAGCCCAGCTAGCTAGCTTCTAATTTGCTACAGGAAACAGATGTACAGCTAAAAAAGTTTGATGCATGACTTCATCACAAAAGAAATAAGAGATCGACAGTAATTAAGTACAGTAACAAAGAGAGGGGCATTAGAGACTAAAGTTGGAGCACACCGGACCCAAAGTTTGTGAAGCTCGACGTCCATGCATCGTTCTTTGTTGATGCCGGTGATGGTGCCACAGGGGCGGTTCTTAGAGATGACAAAGGATATTTCCTGGCGGCCCAATGCAAAAATATGCCACATGCTGCCCATGTGGTTACCACGGAAGCAATGTCAACGCATGATGGTTTGAACTTCACAAATTTTCTGAGATTTCATCAAGTTGAGGCAGAATCCGATTCTACCCATGTGATAGATTCCTGCACTGGTCAATCAAGATGGCGGAATACAGCAGCCGCTATTTTTGCTGAGTGTGTGATCGGAAAGGTCAACTTTAAGCATAGTTTTTTACTTTTAATCAAGTGCCCCATATGCTAGCTGGAGTTATAGCTATTATAATAAAGTTTCACTGAGTCTGCTCTCAAGACTTATGGATGATGTAACTACTATGTTAGTTCAATAAAACTAGCCATGATGGCAGTGGCGGAGCTTCATGGGGGCCAACCTGGGCGGTGGCCCCCCCAGCCCAAGAAAAAAACACCTACTACCCATTAGTTTTTCTGCCACATGTCCAGTAAAAACAGGCTAAACCTCATAGTTTTGCCCCTCCTTAGCTCATTGCTCCTCCAAAGATTTGGCCCAAGCTCCGCCACTGCATGATGGCCTTCCCTAAAAAAGAGAACGACTGTTGCACATGTACCTTTTTTTATTTAAGTCAAATTGTTTGATTCAAACTCGACGACGAGAACCTTTCTTCCACTTCCCACCCTCATGACCCCTCTCCCCTGACGTTTGTCGAACGTCGACCCAATCACAGCCGGTGACGCTACCACGCGCGCCTTGCCACCCTTCCCTCCCCCACACCGTCGAGTTACCTCTGCTCAAGCTTCTAATTAGGCAATTATTGGCTTTGCATTTTTAGTTTTTTTGCATGCCTGGTTACTCTTTTTTTCTGAAAAAAGGATCAGATCTATTACAAAGATTCACCGAAAGCACAAAGCACGTCAAACATAATAAAAACTACGTCGAGGTCCATGGACCACCAAATGACCATTGCCGCCCCTAGAACGAGCTGCCGACGTGCCGCTATTGCCGCTCCCATACCGGAGCCGGCCTAACCCTGTCGATGACAGCCGGAAGTCTTCATGCACGTGCCCCTAAGGACCAACACCCTGGAGCCGTAGTCGTCGCAGTTGAATCCTTGAATCGATCTAAAGAACCTGACCAAATATTGTTGTTGCGTACGCACTACGAGAAACCCTAACATCACCGCCCAAAGAGTTGGTAGGAATCTACGCCGAAGCTCCATCTAATCCGTCCCAATAGACGAACTTGAGGAGGATCGGAGCCTGGAAGACTGACTCGAAGGAGTGCCGCAATCCGTCCAAACGCCGCCCCAGCAAGGACTGAAACGCTACCTAGTACGTTCCCCTAGGTTGGACATACGTTGGGACTAAGTACAAATTAGGATCCATAAATTTATCATAATAAAAGAAAAAGTCACTTCCAAATTTCGTTAATTATTTGTGTGTCATATGTATTTATTTTATTTTGAAGCACGTCAAATATTTTTTTGCTTAGCTCCAAACTATCCTAAAATAACCTGGACAAGTAAAAAAAATTAACATGATCCGGTAGTTTCTTCCGTGTGTATGTACAATGTGAATGACCAATCTTTGTAGGAATGCACATTTTTATGCCAATTGGGCATGCATCCTATGTAGGGAAGTGTTACACTGATCTTTGTTATACAACAGAAAGATAATAAATAAAATTAAAATATCCTTCCTTTAAAGTGTTTTACATACTTGGAATACTTATAATGTACCCTTGATAGATGGCACATCGGCGACTTGTCCTGGCGCAGTAATAGTTTATTGGTCTCGGAATCTCAATGTAAAAGACTAATGAAAATATTTGCACGAACCTTCATGTAAAATCAGTGACATAGGACTTGATTAGATGTGCAATACTTAAGGCACATCTAGATGCGCTTTAGCAAAACTGTATTTTTTTTTATTATACCGTTGAATGGGAGCTTTTTGAAAGAGCAACCTATTTACAACTTGTTTACCTGATTCGTAAAACTGATCTGATCGACTGGTATATGTAGCTATATTCAACTCATCTGCAAACTGATCTGATCGATCCAGCAAGCAATACTATTCCGCCGTCCACGCGCAGGGCTCGGCCGGGGGCAAACATTAAATGGGGAGACACTGTTCAACCTTCGCGAATCGGGCCTGACTGCACTTTGAGGGAATCCTCTCGTTCAAAATCAAATTTCTGGGAGAAGCTTCGCTCCGATCCAGCTGGTAGAACCACACTGCCGCCGAGTCTCCGTGCACGTGTGCGCGCGAACTTCAATATATCGGTTGGCCGTGTACGTGACGTACGTACGTGTCGACGCATGCATCGATGCCGATAACTTAAATACAATCGGCCGACCCCTCAAAAAAAAAAATACAATCGGCCGTACGCACTACGTACATGCGTAAACTTGGGAGGACGAGTATGATTATTAGTTGTTCGTCGGGGGGTACATACGCTCGCCATTTATCGAAACTCAGTGAGATTTTTCTACAGAGATGAATTAACTATATAAAAATGTAATCAAAGGAGATTAAAACAGGTGGTGATAAATGGAAAGGCTAAAAGTTTTGCTCTCTTTTCTTTTTATGTACCCCTTTTCTTGGCGAAAATGATCAGGTCTATTATAAAAGTTCACCGGAAGTACAAAGCATCTCAAACATAATAAAATTACCTTGAGATTCCGAGGCCATCAAACGACCACTAAAACCCATCGGAACGAGCCGTTGACGCGTCGCTATCGCCGCTCCCCTACCGGAGCCGGCTTGACCTTGTCGATGAGAGTCAGGAAGTCTTGATGCATGTGTCCCTCTTATTATTTAGTGATAGCTACCTCCATGTTTTGGGTGTGTTTTGCCTCTTACTTTAGGAAGATTCAAGGAGTGTTTGGACGAGGACGATTGTTACCTTAGAAAAAAAAACATCTCTAACTGTTTCCTTTTCTTTCTCTCGTATGTTGCCGCCAGTGCAAACTCTCCCTCTCTAAGCTTTGCCAGCGAGCTTGTGGATTTGCCACCATTCCATGTGCCTCTCCACTGGCCGGGAGGGAAATTCACGTGTCTTGGCTCCAACCAAAAGTTTGGGTTTGGGTTTTTTAGTCCTCGCAACAGCAGTGCTCGAGTGGCCAGCGGCGCTTCTTCTTCAAGTTTATTTTTCCAAGATCTGATCGTCATCGAGTTCGTCCGTCTGGACAAAGTTGACGGAGCTCTGACTTCGATTTATGTTAGGGATCTCGTTGCGCGGTGCTTTCAAATCGATTCAAGAGTTCAACGACGGCGACTATGGCTCAAGATGTTAGTCCTTAGGGGCACATGCACGAAGAATTGCCAACTATCCTCGACATCAGATCATTTTGGCAGGAGTAGTGACTGTTTGGTGGTTCGGGGACCTTGATGTAATTTTTATTATGTTTAAGAGTTTATTAGTTTTGCCGAACTTTTATAGTAGATCTGGATCTTTTTTAGAAAAGACAATCTTTGGAAAAAACATTTAATACCTAGTTTAAATTTGAACCAACTGATTAGCATCGAAGCCTCCAAAAAAATGCCCCGTTAAAAAAGTCCAACTAATTCGCGTCCCCTCTTTCTGCCACTCTGGTAGCGAGAAGGGGAATCAGGTGCCTCAGCTCTCGCTATTAGTTTAGGTTAGGTTCTTTTTAGTCCTTTAGGAGCTACCCTCGATCGAATGGTGGTGCTTCCTCTTCAAGTTAGTCTTTTAGCCTCCGATCGTCATCGAGTTGAACCCTTGAATCAGTATGTTTGAATAGAGTCGATAGAGCTCTGACGATGGGATTAAGGTTTCTCATCGTGTGGTGCTTCAGATTGATACAAGGGTTCAACGGCCACAATTGCAACTTCTTTAAGAAAAACAAATAAATAATGTGGCACAAAGACATCCCAACTCTTATCGACAAGGTCGGACCGCCTTAGATAGGGGATTCATGACAGCGGATCTTTTTGGTGGCAGAAGTGGTCGTTTGATGGTTCAGGGACCTCAACCTAATTGTTACTATGTTTTGTATGCTTCATACTTTAGGTGAAATATTACAATAAATCTGGATCTTCTTCGTAAAAATAGTCCTTACAAAAAACATCTCATATTTAGTTTAAACTTAAACCAATTGATTAGCATTGAAGCCTCCAAAAGATAATCACATGCCCCCAAAAAAGCTGCATCTAAAGTTTATTCTATTAAATTCCTACTATACCACTGCATGTTTTCTTTTTAAAAATAGTACCCACTATGTAAACTAACATAAGATCTTTTTAAGGATCTAAAAGATCTTATATTAATTTTTTTTGCGGCATGATCTTACATTAATTTACAGAGAGATTGAATTCCTACTAAATGTATTCTCTCTGTAAAAAATATAAAAGCGTTTAGATTACTATTTTTCTCTTTTGAAATAGTATAATAGAGTAGCAAGTTCCTACTAAATGTATTTGGTATACTACCAGCACAAAATCAAATCTTGTTTAATACCCACCACACTGCTACTACTACTGACTAAAGTTCACATTTTTGTCCTCCTCCGATTCTCTCCCATGCATGTACATCGTACCCTCCCCTTCCCCTTCTGTCCCTTCCGTCGCACTTCCCCCACACTCCAAGAAAGCAAGCAGGCCGAGCCCAGCGTCCGCGGGAGACACGCGCCCGCGCCCGCGCTCACCACCGGCGGCGGCGGCATGGACGTGGCCATGGCGCTGGCCACGGTCTTCTTCTGCCTCCTGCTGCTCGCCTCGGCCGCCATCTCGCTCCTCCTCCTCCGCCTCTGCCTGGCCGCGCTCCGCCGCGCCCCGGCCCCCGCACACGCCGCGCGCGCCCCCTACGCCGCCGTCGACCCCGAGGCTGCCGCGCGGGCGGCGGCATCGCCAGAAGTGCCGCAGCGGGAGCCGCCCCCGGCGGTGGCGTGGGAGAAGCCGAGGGCGCCGGAGCCCCGGCGGCTGGCGTGGCGGGAGGTGGAGGCGCTGACGGGCGGGTTCGACGAGGCGGCCGTGGTGGGCCGCGGCGGCTCCGGCGGCGCCGTGTACCTGTCCAGGATCCCCGTGGTGGCCGGCGGGCCGCCCGCGGCCGTGAAGGTGCACCGCTGGTGCGGCGGCGGCGAGCGCCGGCTGGGCGCGTTCCGGCGCGAGCTCGACCTGCTCCGCCGCGTCGGCCGGCACCCGCGCCTCGTCGCCCTCCTCGCCTACTCCGACGACCACGGTAAATATTCCCTCCTCCGACGATCCCGCACCGACGGAAAAATGAAAATCAAATCAAATGCCCATCACGCGTCAAAAGAAATGCCCAGCAGTGCTGCTGCCGCTGTAGCTTTGACTCCACGCCCTCGCCTCCATGTGGCCGAGGAAACAACAGAGGGAACTTCCTCTTCCTTCAAACAAATATTTTTTTTACCTTCTTACACTGCTGGTAGAAAGTTCTCCTACTTTATTAGTAACTCAAATTCCTCTTCCTGTAAAATACTTGCTGAATTTAAATTTTATGTATACTTAAATACAGCAATACAGTATATTTTATCATTGTCAGGTGTGTGGAAAATACATAGGATGAATTGAAAATGTGGAGTAAATTGACTTTTCTTGATGAGTGATGGTACTACTGCCTACCTACCGAGAAAAACAACTCCACCTCTCACTAAATTTTCCTTTTCTGCTGCTTTTTGAGAGTGATGGGGTAACGACATGTTAGTTTTCGTCAGTCTTAAACAAAATGTACTCAACGGAGAGGAATTGTTTTCTCTTGTTACTGCAATAATTGAAGTAAATATGGTAAATAGTGATATTATTCACTAGTTAAATGACTGAATTCGTTGTCCTTGTTGCAGAGGAGGGAGGCGCGCTGGTGCTGGAGTACATGCCGGGCGGCACGCTGGCGGACCGTCTCCACCACGCCGCCACGCCGCCGCTCACCTGGCGCCACCGCATGCGGGTCCTCCACGACGTGGCCGCCGCGCTGGAGCACCTCCACGACGCCATCTCCGTCGTGCACGGCGACGTGTCGGCCTCCAACGTGCTGCTCGACGCCGGCGGCCGCGCGCGGCTCTGCGACCTGGGGTCGGCCTGCGAGGGCACCTTCTCGGCGGCCGTGGCGCCGGCCCGGGGCGCGGCCGCCGTCGGGTCGCCAGGCTACGCCGACCCCTTCTTCCTCCGCACCGGCATCGTGTCCAAGAAGTCCGACGTGTACGGCTTCGGCGTGCTGCTGCTCGAGGCCCTCACCGGCTCGCCGGCCGCCGGCGCGCCCGGCCCGGACGGCAGTTGCCAGTACCTCGCGGCCAGGGTGCTGCCGCGCGTGAGGGCCGCCGGGGTGGCGGGGCTCGTGGACGGCAGGCTGGGCGACGGCTATGATGCTGTGGAGGCCGGCGACCTCGCGCGGATCGCCGTGGAGTGCGTGGCGCCGCAGCCGGGGCTCCGGCCGACCATGGCGCAGGTACGGGCCGCCGTCGCGGAGAAGGCGGCGAGGTCCATTGCGGCGAGGACGGATGGCGGCGAGAGCGACCTCAAGTTGCTCGACTTGTTCCGCATGACCAGCTAGCTGACCGGAGCACTGGACCCCATTTTTCAGAAGCTCCATTAGCTTCATCATCTTCTTCTCCTTCTCCTTCTCCTTGTGTGTGTTTTAGAGGACATTTAGTAGTAGAAAATGGATTGGTTTTGGTTTAGTGTCTAGTGCTAGAATTGAGTGGGATGTAAATATGATCCGAGTTCACTTACTTACCTCCATAAACGGGTGCAATAAAAATTCTGTCCATGCAACAATGCATAGTTTTACTTTTATTACCCAACGTGGTACTACTATTATCAAGATGTAGGCTAATGAGAAATATTGGTTCCAAAAATGCTCACTGCTCAATGATCATTCAATCATGGCTGCAGGAGCAGGTGTTGGACGACATAGATATATCATGGGATTCTATAAAAGGAATTGGATATATACATATATAATCGTTGAAGGATCTGAAGAAGGAATGGACCAAGATCCCCATTGTATAAAAATTGCAATCATGGTGATGGAAGGGATTTCTATGGTTTTCGCCGAGTCCCAAGTGGTGTCCTCATCATTGGCAGGTTGCAAATGTCCACTAGCAACAGAATTTCCTGGACCACAGGATGGAAACACATGGCCAGAATGGAAGGCCAGGATGTTAGCAAGAGAGCAAATCGCAGCACATGTACTGAATAATTAGTCCCTGGACAATGAAAGGGTTTTGACAATCAGGCCCTGGGTTAGGGGAGTACTTAATAATTGAAGGGCCAGGTGCTACACCACTACTTGATGCCAGTTAGAAAGTGCATCGAGCGTTTGAGCTTCTGAGACACTTGGTTCAAACATGCCTGCTGTCAAAAGTGCTGGACAAGCAACAGTCAACAATAATACACAATGATTGCACCAACTTGAAAGTGCGATTATTGTCCGTCGAGTCGCCGTATCGTGCATGGAACAGAGTAAGGGACCAAATTGCTACGGGGCCGGATTTACTGATATAAGAGAAAAAGAAAAACCACGAGCACACACGGAACAAAAAATGGTGTACCGATTTAAGGATTTACAGAAGAGATGGTTTTGTCAGTGTTGTTGTTTCCATTCCAGGCATGGAGGGGTGACACCAGACTGGATTATCAACTTTGATGCAGGCGATTCGCACCGCCCTGGCCCGGCTCCTGCCTGGGCCTCGTCCTCTTCATCTTTGCTTTGAACCTCAGTTTCAGGGCCAGTGTCTCCACCGTGTTGACGAAGTTGCCAACCGCCATCACCACCAGCAAGATCCCGCACACTATGACCTGGAAAGGCGGGCGACGACAAGATCACAAGAGTCACTTCAGGGGGACCGAATAATAGGCCAGACAACAACACATTTGGCAGATAACTAGTGCATACATAGCCTAATATCCTCATGGAAACTTCGTATTGCAACTGTGAATACCATTGACTTAATACTTGCCTGCCATTCAGAGGTGAGCCTGTGCCACGCGGTCTGAAGAAGCAACACTCCGACATATGCTTCAAACCCCTGTAAACATGAGTGACCAAGATGAGATCCAATGGTGCAGACCTAGAAAGAATATAATGGCCTACTAAGACACATGTACCTAAAGTATCAAGAACCAAATAACATGACCACCAAGAATTGGTCATCTACCGACCACTAATTAGTTTCCCAAGGCCCTGCTTAGTTGCTATATTATGGGAAAACTAAGAGCTAACATGTTTTATGGCTCGCCTGCCACCTACCTGTAATACAAAAAGAACAGGATATAGTAGCAATAGCTGCCCTTCCACACCAGCTGTTTCTCCAGCGACAACATCCATTCTTTTAGCCTGCAAGTAGTCAATGACAACAGAGTAAATCAAAATGAGACAAAGGAAATACAAAAAGAACAGGATATAGTAGCAATAGCTGCCCTTCCTCTTACTGGTACAAAAAAGTCAAAGTGGGAAACATATAATTATGAGAACATCTATTTAACAGTCCATCAAGTTCACAAAAAAAGTGTTTGCACATATTTTAGGGAAGGTACAATTCTGTGCAAGTGCTGTCTCCAACAGTCCAACTCCTGGCTAAACAACAAACAAATTGAATTGCTTTTCACAAAGCACCAACTATAGATCTCCATGAACATACTTTGATTACATGCAGGATCATCTACAGTTGATACTGATCAGAATCTTATTTGATATTACTAGTTACCTTTTTTTATACTCAAGTTGCAAAGTTCTAATATTAAATGAGTAAAAGGGCACATATCTACCTCTTTGTTAAATCAAAGGAAGGCCTCACCTTTCCCAGAGCTATTCTGGTGCGTAATCTTTGACGCTGGTACCTATTCTGTAGATGCATTGCAATTCCTTGCATGATTGCCCAACGCAAGAAAAGTTGTACCCCTCTCTGCAAAAAGGCCAGATTGGGAGTTTATAGTCTTAAAAATTTGGGACTAGCAACAAAGCAACATACCCACTTCTACAAAAATATCAGATACCTGCTTACTCGAGCAATCAGGCTGTCCCTTTATCTCCCAAGTAAGGCTAACAAGAGCCATTAGCATTGCTAAATAGTGGTGGTATATCCACCTGAAAATATAGCAGCACATTATGATCAGATGGTCATGCTTTGGAGAAGAAAATGGTTTTGCAAGATTTAGAGAACAAACTAAACACGGCCTTTGCTGGAACAAAATAAACAGATGTGTCAATGCCAGATTTGAGAGCCAAATAAAGACACTTATTGATTTGAGCACACTTGACTGGAAAAGTTCAAAAACCAAATTGCTTGAATGCTGCAGTCTACAATTTTATACATTAAGCGATGAAAGTTTTAATCCTTACCAAGGACGGATATCACTTCCATTTACAAGCAACACATTCTCCCGCAAAGCAAAGCTTGTGTAGAGGAATAATAACCAAGCCTGCAAAGTAGAAACATAATCTTTTGATCAATTCTGTCAGACAATGAAGTGGTAAGCAGAGGAAATATACTCAGGGTATGTGAAAGTACTCAACAAATACCTGGTACACCTGAACTGCCAATGCTGGAAGGCACCCATCCCACACCCACCATCTCAGTAACAGGAGAGTGGATGGAAACAACAGGAACATATATGCAGCCCTATCCTGCCAATAGAAAAGGTTAAACCATCTAGATCGTCAGGCATGGTTTAAAATTTTGGAAGATAAAAAATGTTAGCAAGCTTACAATATTTCACCAACAAAATACAATTTGAACTGAACATAGATAGTAACCTTACAGAACCTTGAAACATAATTACCAGCATACAGTACAACATTATGTTTGTCTGTATTAACTAAGCCAACTTTATGACATGCAAAACAGGCAGGAGATTTTCAATTTGCATGACAGTGAGCTTGAACATACAGACGTATAATCTTGATAGTTCAAATTTAGCTTACATAGTTGTCAGCAGTGTCAGGGCAACAGTGACATAGGCCATATTGTTAACATAAACCAAAATTTATGCAACACAAATAGGAACAACCATTATAAGTTTATGCTTCACCACGAAAATCATTAAAAGTTCAGATGCATTAATCATCATACTAGAGGTCGTGAAGAATATAAGCAGATAATTTTAATTTATTCAGTTCATGATGCCATGCCAGATAAAAAAAACACAGTATCTAAAGGGAAAACATCTAAAGATTATTACCCTATAATTGTTGTACTCGTCCTTGACTTTGAGCTTATCCTCCTTCCTTGCCACCCGCACGTTCACAGGGCCAACAAACTTCTTCAGGAACTTCCCTAAAGGTTCAGACATAATGCGCTTCAACCACAACTCGTAAAGAAACAACTAAACTTCAGCCCAGACAAAATGGGGGGAAGGGAAGAAAACAAAATGTAACTGACCATTTCCCTTGCTTGGGAGAAACGCAGCCACGTCGCCGTCTAAGATTGCTGCCCTGGCACGTTCCAGTTCCTCCTCGACCTTCACATATGACAACGGAATACAAATGAGCACATAAAACAAATACTATAATTATATATACAAGTAAGATAAGAAGTTGTAAAATAACGGGGACTGGAGGCGGCAATTCTTATTTAAGCAACTGAGAATCTGTCATTTGCACATGCTGAGACAATAGGTGGAAGTACTCGCAAAACAATAAACACATGAGGACACTTTGGAAAATACGTGTGGTAGCATATGGAGTAGTAAGTAATCCTCTAGCTTCAGATGAACAATTCTGGGCTTAGGAATCAGAGGGCTTAAGTGCTGCAAGGTTGGTGTTAGCCCAGCTACATACTGTGCCAGCTCCAGAACTGGTGAAGAGGATCCCCCCGATCGCATCCGCCGACAGACATACGAAAACGCATCGAGACAAAAATCATTTTCGAGCGTCCAGCAATTGGATGCGCGCGCCGCAAATCCGTGCACTCCTGGGCCAATAAGAAGCGCCTAGCTCCGAACACCGTCGTGCAGCGACGAATTCGGCCGGATCGCCGCGCAGATTCCGATGCCGCACACAACGAGCCCGCATCTCTAGGCACGCGCGCGCGCGCGTGCGAGGCAGCAGCGCGTGGAAGGCACGCCCTGAGAACACACGGTGATGCCTCGAGAGCTGGCCGGCGAGGAGGGGGCGACGGGGAATCAGGCCGAGAGGGAGGAAGGAGAGGGTGAAGGGGGGGGAGGGGCGCGGACCTTGTCGAGCGTGGCGGGGTCGAGGGGGGCGAGGGAGCCCTGGAGGCGGCGGACGTCGGCGTCGAGCGCGACGGCGCGGCGCCGCAGCGCGTCCTCGTCGGCGGCGCGGCGCACGGCGAGGGCCGCCGCGGCGTCCCGCAGCTCCCGCGCCGCCTCGGCCGCCGCCGCCGCCTGCTCCTCCAGGCCCTGGGCCCCGTCGCCCTCGCCGTCCATCGCCTTGGCCCGCCGGGGAGGAGGCGGTGCGGTGCGGCGCGGCGGTGGCGGTGGCGGTGCGGTGCGGAGGAGGTTGGAGAGAGAGAGAGAGAGAAGCTTCTTGTTTCGCGTGGGTGACCGTGCACGCGTGACGTGTCTGCCTCCTCCTCCTACCTGGTCGCGCGGGGCCCACCTGGAAGGCGACAGCTGTCGGGTCATATCCGGCGAGCGAACGTTCGCCACGAGAGATGGCATTTGCGAACGTTCGTTGGGCAGTTTGAGTGTTTTGGGAAATTTTGGTGGTTTTTTTTTTACAAAACTGCTATGGTATTTCTTTCATTTTGAGTGCGGAAAAGTTTCCCAGTCTCCACCGTAGGATCAAGATCATGGGGCAGTTTAGGCGTTCGCTGGCAGTTCCTCCCTGGCGGACGCTCGCCAGTTACTACTTTCATCATTTTTGCAGATTAAATATGCTTACAGTTGGCATGATTAGCCTAAAAAACTGCGCTTTATACTGGTCCCCCTCTCCGTCCCATTATGTCACGGTCCAGACACCATCCGACAAAAAAAGCCATCAAATCGGACTTTCAGACCCGACCCATACGTGGAGCGAATTTGGGGCGGCTGAACCATATGTGGAGCAAACTCGGGGTAGCTTGGGCGCGGCCGGACACATTCTGACACACCGAATCCGACAGGTCCGACCCACCCCAAATCCCTTTAAATGTGACCAATCCTTGCCCGATCTGCCCTCTTCCTCTCACTTCTGCCCTTGTCTGTGCCGCCCTTTGCCTAGCCCCGTCGCTATCCTGGCCCCGACCCACAACGCCACCACCGCCCCTTGTCCCTCTCGGACTTCATTGCCGCTCAGACACGATCATCGCCTCCTCGCCCCGGTACGTGCTACTCTGTCAGGCATACACCTCACCTGCCATGTGTTTAAGAAAAATGTCAGAGCTATTGTTTCAGATTCTTTTGCACATTTGTAGGCAAAATGACAGATTCATTGGATGATGAGTTTCCTTACGAGGAGCTTGATAATTTCATTTTCAAAGAGTTCATCAATTCATTGGTGTCAGACAAGATGACGAAAAAGATGCTGACTTAATGGTGATGATGACCCTCCTTGAAGAAGTAGAGAAGAAATAGGAGCATGTCCCAAATTCAAGGGTTTGATGTGGGGGCAACATAGTTGCCCATGGTAGGATGACGGGCCAACGAGATCTCTACGACGACTACTTCAAACCCGGCCGGGTGTTCCATGAATTTTTGGGGAATCCTTTCAGATAAGCAGTCATGTGCTCTTGTGCATAGTATATGTTGTGAACGCATATGATCCTTACTTCACGCTGAAGAAGGATTGTTGTGGACAATTGTTGTTCTCTTCTACGCATAAATGTGCTTGCTCTAATGATGCTTGTATATGGTACATCCGTAGATGTCGTTGATGGGGTCGTATGGATGTGGAGAGCACATGCATTGAGGCAATGGCAAAATTTTCCTACACCATGGTGAAGGTATCTGGACTTGCGTTCTTGATAAAACTAACCGTGGAGGTCATAGAAAGTTATTGGCAATTGTAGCAGCAAGAGGTTTTTCAAGTATGCTCGATTCAGTCGATTGTATGCATTGGCAATGGAATAACTGCCCATGAGATTTGCACGCGCAGTACCAAGGTCACACTAAAGAGGCAGCCATCATACTTAAAAAGTAGTATCAAAGGACTTGTGGATTTGACATGCTTTCTTTCGCATGCCTGGTTCTCACAGCGACATCAACGTGCTTCAGTGATCTCCATTGTTCAAGAGTCTTTGTGATGGGCTCCAACGTACACAGTCAACGAGTAGGGTACTATTTGGCCAATGGCATCTATCTTCAGTGTGAGACGTTGTGAAGACTATACCTAATCATTAGGTAGCAAACAAAGTCTCTTTGCCTAAATGCAAGAATATATATTAGGAAGGATGGTGAGAGGCATTTGGAGCGCTCCAAACACATTGGTTATTGTTCGTGGAGCTACAAATACGTGTTATCCAAAGAATTTTGCGGTAGATGATAGCTTGTCGTGTAATCTTGCACAACATGATTGTGGCAGATGTGGGCGAAGGAGCAGCCCGCATGCATGATTTTGAGAAGACCGGAGTACATGTCCGCTTCATGAAATAAGATGCAGCCCATGTTGTGAACTTCAGAAAGATACATCGACAACTTTGAGATACCCGGACACATATGCAACTACTAAATGATCTCGTGGAACATATGTGGATCCATACTGGAAGTCATTGAATTTAAAGTTTGAGCTATGCACTTCGAATAAATTTTATGTTTGAGCCATGCATTATTCCAATTTGAACTTATTTTGTGTGTTTATATCAATTGTTTTGTGTATTTGTATTGTTCAGTTATCCACATGCATTTGTTTGGATGTATTTGATGTTTTTGGAAATGAGAGGTATGGTTGCCTAGTAGAATATAGGGGGCGGTGACATATAGAGTGTCCTATATGGCAATTGTAGTTGGAGATTCTCTAAGTTCAATATAACAAACAATAATCACTAGAGATGACATTAAGTGACAACCCATTGTATGATTATTATTTTTCTTCTCTGGCCAAATGGAAGGCATAAGAAAACATTATGAGCTCTTTATCAACCATTGTACATGATAAGATGCGTGCATACACATATGCATCACACATTATTCATGGAATGGAGGGAGTACTGTTGGAAATATGCCCTAGAGGCAATAATAAAAGGATTATTATATTTCAATGTTCATGATAATTGTCTTTTGTTCATGCTATAACTGTATTATCCGGAAATCGTAATACACGTGTGAACACTTAGACCCAATGAGTCCCTAGTGAGCCTCTAGTTGACTAGCTCGTTATGATCAATAGATAGTCATGGTTTCCTGACTATGGACATAGGATGTCGTTGATAACGGGATCACATCATTAGGAGAATGATGTGATGGACAAGACCCAATCATAAGCATAGCATAAAAGATCGTATAGTTCGTTTGCTAGAAGCTTTGCCAATGTCAAGTATCTATTCCTTCGACCATGAGATCGTGTAACTCCCGGTTACCGTAGGAGTGCCTTGGGTGTATCAAACGTCACAACGTAACTGGGTGACTATAAAGGTGCATTACAGGTATCTCCGAAAGTATCTGTTGGGTTGACACGGATCGAGACTGGGATTTGTCACTCCGTATAACGGAGAGGTATCTCTGGGCCCACTCGGTAATGCATCATCATAATGAGCTCAATGTGACCAAGGTGTTGGCCACGGGATCATGCATTACGGTACGAGTAAAGTGACTTGCCGGGTAACGAGACTGAACAAGGTATTGGGATACCGACGATCGAGTCTCGGGCAAGTAACGTACCGATTGACAAAGGGAATTGTATACAGGGTTTGATCGAATCCTCGACATCGTGGTTCAACCGATGAAATCATCGAGGAGCATGTGGGAGCCAACATGGATATCCAGACCCCGCTGTTGGTTATTGCCCGAGAGTCGTCTCGGTCATGTCTGCGTGTCTCCCGAACCCGTAGGGTCTACACACTTAAGGTTCGGTGACGCTAGGGTTAGTAGGAAGTCAAGTATGTGACTACCGAATGATGTTCGGAGTCCCGGATGAGATCCCGGACGTCACGAGGAGTTCCGGAATGGTCCGGAGGTAAAGATTCATATATGGGAAGTCCTGTTTCGGGCATCGGGACAAGTTTCGGGGTTATCGGTATTGTACCGGGACCACCGGAGGGGTCCCGGGGGCCCACCGGGTGGGGCCACCTGCCCCGGGGGGCCACATGGGCTGTAGGGGGTGCGCCTTGGCCTGCATGGGCCAAGGGCACCAGCCCCACATAGGCCCATGCGCCTAGGGTTCAAGGGGGCAAGAGTCCTAGGAGGGGAAGGCACCTCCTAGGTGCCTTGGGGGGGAGGGAAACCCCCCTTGGCCGCCGCCCCCCTAGGAGATTGGATCTCCTAGGGCCGGCCACCCCCCCCTTGGCCCTCCTATATATAGTGGGGGAGAGGAGGGACTTCATACCTTGAGTCCTTGGCCTTTGGTTGCCTCCTTCTCCCTCCCCAACACCTCTCCTCCTTCGTTGTGTGCTCGGCGAAGCCCTGTCGGAGTACTGCTTCTCCACCATCACCACGCCGTCGTGCTGCCGGTGGAGCTGTCTTCCTCAACCTCTCCTTCCCCCTTGCTGGATCAAGAAGGAGGAGACGTCGCTCGTCCCGTACGTGTGTTGAACACGGAGGTGCTGTCCGTTCAGCACTTGGCATCGGTGATCTGAATCACGTTCGAGTACGACTCCATCATCACCTTGCAAGCTTCCGCACGCGATCTACAAGTGGTATGTAGATGCAAGCTCTCTCCCATGACTCGTTGCTTAGATGAACTCATAGATGGATCTTGGTGAAGCCGTAGGAAAAATTTTAATTTTCTGCAACGTTCCCCAACAGTGGCATCATGAGCTAGGTCTATGCGTAGTTCTCTAATGCACGAGTAGAACACAATTTGTTGTGGGCGTTGATCTTGTCATCTTACTTGCCTCTACTAGTCTTTTCTTGCTCAACGGTATTGTGGGATGAAGCGGCCCGGACCAACCTTACACGTACGCTTACGTGAGACCGGTTCCACCGACTGACATGCACTAGTTGCATAAGGTGGCTGGCGGGTGTCTGTCTCTCCCACTTTAGTTGGAGCGGAATCGATGAACAAGGCCCTTATGAAGGGTAAATAGAAGTTGACAAAATCACGTTGTGGTGATTCGTAGGTAAGAAAACGTTCTTGCTAGAACCCAATCGCAGCCACGTAAAAGATGCAACAACAACTAGAGAACGTCTAACTTGTTTTTGCAGCGATTGATCATGTGATGTGATATGGCCAGAAGTTGTGATGAATGTTGAATTGTGATGTATGAGATCATGTTCTTGTAATAGGATTCACGACTTGCATGTCGATGAGTATGACAACCGGCAGGAGCCATAGGAGTTGTCTTTATTTTTTGTATGACCTGCGTGTCATTGAAGAACGCCATGTAAACTACTTTACTTCATTACTAAACGCGTTAGTCATAGAAGTAGAAGTAGTCGTTGGCGTGACAACTTCATGAAGACACGATGATGGAGATCATGATGATGGAGATCATGGTGTCAAGCCGGTGACAAGATGATCATGGAGCCCCGAAGATGGAGATCAATGGAGCTTGATGATATTGGCCATATCATGTCACAACCATATAATTGCATGTGATATTTATTATGTTTATGCATCTTGTTTACTTAGGACGACGGTAGTAAATAAGATGATCCCTTACAAAATTTCAAGAAGTGTTCTCCCCTAACTGTGCACCGTTGCTACAGTTCGTCGTTTCTAAGCACCACGTGATGATCGGGTGTGATGGATCCTTACGTTCACATACAACGGGTGTAAGACAGTTTTACACAGCGAAAACACTTAGGGTTAACTTGACGAGCCTAGCATGTGCAGACATGGCCTCGGAACACGGAGACCGAAAGGTCGAACACGAGTCGTATGGAAGACACGATCAACATAAAGATGTTCACCGACGATGACTAGTCCGTCTCACGTGATGATCGGACACGGGCTAGTCGACTCGGATCGTGTAACACTTAGATGACTAGAGGGATGTCTAATCTAAGTGGGAGTTCATAATTTTGATTAAGAACTTTATTATCATGAACTTAGTCTAAAACCTTTGCAAATATGTATTGTAGATCAATGGCCAACGCTCATGTCAACATGAACTTCAACGCGTTCCTAGAGAAAACCAAGCTGAAAGATGATGGCAGCAACTATACGGACTGGGTCCGAAACCTGAGGATCATCCTCATAGCTGCCAGGAAGCAATATGTCCTAGAAGGACCGCTAGGTGCCGCTCCCGTCCCAGAGAACCAAGACGTTATGAACGCTTGGCAAACTCGTGCTGATGATTACTCCCTCGTTCAGTGCGGCATGCTTTACAGCTTAGAACCGGGGCTCCAAAAGCGTTTTGAGCATCACGGAGCATATGAGATGTTCGAAGAGCTGAAACTAGTTTTCCAAGCTCATGCCCGGGTCGAGAGATATGATGTCTCCGACAAGTTCTACAGTTGTAAGATGGAGGAGAACAGTTCTGTCAGTGAACACATCCTGAAGATGTCTGGGTTGCACGCACGTATGACCCAGTTGAACATTAACCTCCCAGATGAGGCGGTCATTGACAGAATCCTCCAGTCGCTCCCACCAAGCTACAAGAGCTTTGTGATGAACTACAACATGCAGGGGATGGTAAAGACCATTCCTGAAGTGTTCTCGATGCTGAAGTCAGCAGAGGCTGAAATCAAGAAAGAACATCAAGTGTTGATGGTCAATAAGACCACTAAGTTCAAGAAGGGCAAGGGTAAGAAGAACTTCAAGAAGGACGGCAAAGATGTTGCCGCGCCCGGTAAGCCTGTTGCCGGGAAGAAGTCAAAGAATGGACCCAAGCCTGAGACTGAGTGCTTTTATTGCAAGGGGAAGGGGCACTGGAAGCGGAACTGCCCCAAATACTTAGCGGATAAGAAGGCCGGCAACACCAAAGGTATATTTGATATACATGTAATTGATGTGTACCTTACCAGTACTCGAAGTAACTCCTGGGTATTTGATACCGGTGCCGTTGCTCACATATGTAACTCACAGCAGGAGCTGCGGAATAAACGGAGACTGGCGAAGGACGAGGTGACGATGCGCGTCGGGAATGGCTCCAGGGTCGATGTGATCGCCGTCGGCACGCTGCCTCTACATTTACCTACGGGATTAGTTTTAAACCTCAATAATTGTTGTTTAGTGCCAAGTTTGAGCATGAACATTGTATCTGGATCTCGTTTAATACGAGATGGCTACTCATTTAAGTCTGAGAATAATGGTTGTTCGATTTATATGAGAGATATGTTTTATGGTCATGCTCCGATGGTCAATGGTTTATTCTTGATGAATCTCGAGCGTATTATTACACATGTTCATAGTGTGGATGCCAAAAGATGTAAAGTTGATAACGATAGTCCCACATACTTGTGGCACTGCCGCCTTGGTCACATTGGTGTCAAGCGCATGAAGAAGCTCCATGCTGATGGACTTTTAGAGTCTCTTGATTATGAATCATTTGACACATGCGAACCTTGCCTCTTAGGCAAAATGACCAAGACTCCGTTCTCCGGAACAATGGAGCGAGCAACCAACTTGTTGGAAATCATACATACCGATGTGTGCGGTCCAATGAGCGTTGAGGCTCGCGGAGGATATCGTTATGTTCTCACTCTCACTGACGACTTGAGTAGATATGGGTATGTCTACTTAATGAAACACAAGTCTGAGACCTTTGAAAAGTTCAAGGAATTTCAGAGTGAGGTAGAGAATCAACATGACCGTAAGATAAAGTTCCTACGATCAGATCGTGGGGGCGAATACTTAAGTCACGAATTTGGTACACACTTAAGAAAATATGGAATCGTTTCACAACTCACGCCGCCTGGAACACCTCAGCGAAACGGTGTGTCCGAACGTCGTAATCGCACTCTATTGGATATGGTGCGGTCTATGATGTCTCTTACCGATTTACCGCTATCATTTTGGGGATACGCTCTAGAGACAGCTACATTCACTTTAAATAGGGCACCGTCTAAATCCGTTGAGACGACACCGTATGAATTATGGTTTGGGAAGAAACCTAAGCTGTCGTTTCTAAAAGTTTGGGGATGCGATGCTTATGTCAAGAAACTTCAACCTGAAAAGCTCGAACCCAAGTCGGAAAAATGCGTATTCATAGGATACCCTAAGGAAACTGTCGGGTATACCTTCTACTTAAGATCCGAAGGCAAGATCTTTGTTGCCAAGAACGGATGCTTTCTGGAGAAAGAGTTTCTCTCGAAAGAAGTAAGTGGGAGGAAAGTAGAACTCGATGAAGTACTACCTCTCGAACGGGAAAGTGGTGCAGCGCAGGAAACCATTCCTGTAATGCCCACACCAACTGAAGAGGAAAATGTTGATGATGATCAAGGTACTTCAGATCTAGTTGCTACTGAATTTCGAAGGTCCACAAGGACACGTTCTGCACCAGAGTGGTACGGCAACCCTGTCATGGAAATCATGTTGCTGGACAACAATGAACCTTCGAACTATGAAGAAGCAATGGCGGGCCCGGATTCCAACAAATGGCTTGAGGCCATGAAATCCGAGATAGGATCCATGTATGAAAACAAAGTATGGACTTTGACAGACTTGCCCGATGATCGGCGAGCGATAGAAAATAAATGGATTTTTAAGAAGAAGACGGACGCGGATGGTAATGTTACCATCTATAAAGCTCGACTTGTCGCTAAGGGTTATCGACAAGTTCAAGGGATTGACTACGACGAGACATTCTCTCCCGTGGCGAAGCTTAAGTCCGTCCGAATCATGTTAGCAATTGCCGCATACTATGATTATGAGATATGGCAGATGGACGTCAAAACGGCATTCCTTAATGGACATCTTAAGGAAGAGCTGTATATGATGCAGCCGGAAGGTTTTGTCGTTCCTCAGAACGCTAACAAAGTATGCAAGCTCCAGCGATCCATTTATGGACTGGTGCAAGCATCTCGGAGTTGGAACATTCGCTTTGATGAGATGATCAAAGCGTTTGGGTTTACGCAGACTTATGGAGAAGCCTGCGTTTACAAGAAAGTGAGTGGGAGCTCTGTAGCATTTCTCCTATTATATGTAGATGACATACTCTTGATGGGAAATGATACGAAACTCCTGGACAGCATTAAGGCCTACTTGAACAAGTGTTTTTCAATGAAGGACCTTGGAGAAGCTGCTTATATATTAGGCATCAAGATCTATAGAGATAGATCGAGACGCCTCATAGGTCTTTCACAAAGCACATACCTTGATAAGATTTTGAAGAGGTTCAAAATGGATCAGTCCAAGAAGGGGTTCTTGCCTATGTTACAAGGTGTGAGATTGAGCTTGGCTCAGTCACCGACCACGGCAAAAGATAAAGAAGAGATGAGTGTCATCCCCTATGCTTCAGCCATAGGATCTATTATGTATGCCATGCTGTGTACCAGACCCGATGTAAACCTTGCCGTAAGTTTGGTTGCAAGATACCAAAGTAACCCCGGCAAGGAACACTGGACAGCGGTCAAGAATATCCTGAAGTACCTGAAAAGGACAAAGGACATGTTTCTCGTTTATGGAGGAGATGAAGAGCTCGTCGTAAAGGGTTACGTCGACGCTAGCTTCGACTCAGATCTGGATGACTCTAAGTCACAAACCGGATACGTGTATATGTTGAATGGTGGAGCAGTAAGCTGGTGCAGCTGCAAGCAGAGCGTCGTGGCGGGATCTACATGTGAAGCGGAGTACATGGCAGCCTCGGAGGCAGCGCATGAAGCGATTTGGATGAAGGAGTTCATCACCGACCTAGGAGTCATACCCAATGCGTCGGGGCCGATCAAACTCTTCTGTGACAACACTGGAGCTATTGCCCTTGCCAAGGAGCCCAGGTTTCACAAGAAGACCAGGCACATCAAGCGTCGTTTCAACTCCATCCGTGAAAATGTTCAAGATGGAGACATAGAGATTTGCAAAGTGCACACGGATCTGAATGTCGCAGATCCGTTGACTAAACCTCTCTCGCGTGCAAAACATGATCAACACCAGAACTCTATGGGTGTTCGATTCATCACAATGTAACTAGATTGGTGACTCTAGTGCAAGTGGGAGACTGTTGGAAATATGCCCTAGAGGCAATAATAAAAGGATTATTATATTTCAATGTTCATGATAATTGTCTTTTGTTCATGCTATAACTGTATTATCCGGAAATCGTAATACACGTGTGAACACTTAGACCCAATGAGTCCCTAGTGAGCCTCTAGTTGACTAGCTCGTTATGATCAATAGATAGTCATGGTTTCCTGACTATGGACATAGGATGTCGTTGATAACGGGATCACATCATTAGGAGAATGATGTGATGGACAAGACCCAATCATAAGCATAGCATAAAAGATCGTATAGTTCGTTTGCTAGAAGCTTTGCCAATGTCAAGTATCTATTCCTTCGACCATGAGATCGTGTAACTCCCGGTTACCGTAGGAGTGCCTTGGGTGTATCAAACGTCACAACGTAACTGGGTGACTATAAAGGTGCATTACAGGTATCTCCGAAAGTATCTGTTGGGTTGACACGGATCGAGACTGGGATTTGTCACTCCGTATAACGGAGAGGTATCTCTGGGCCCACTCGGTAATGCATCATCATAATGAGCTCAATGTGACCAAGGTGTTGGCCACGGGATCATGCATTACGGTACGAGTAAAGTGACTTGCCGGGTAACGAGACTGAACAAGGTATTGGGATACCGACGATCGAGTCTCGGGCAAGTAACGTACCGATTGACAAAGGGAATTGTATACAGGGTTTGATCGAATCCTCGACATCGTGGTTCAACCGATGAAATCATCGAGGAGCATGTGGGAGCCAACATGGATATCCAGACCCCGCTGTTGGTTATTGCCCGAGAGTCGTCTCGGTCATGTCTGCGTGTCTCCCGAACCCGTAGGGTCTACACACTTAAGGTTCGGTGACGCTAGGGTTAGTAGGAAGTCAAGTATGTGACTACCGAATGATGTTCGGAGTCCCGGATGAGATCCCGGACGTCACGAGGAGTTCCGGAATGGTCCGGAGGTAAAGATTCATATATGGGAAGTCCTGTTTCGGGCATCGGGACAAGTTTCGGGGTTATCGGTATTGTACCGGGACCACCGGAGGGGTCCCGGGGGCCCACCGGGTGGGGCCACCTGCCCCGGGGGGCCACATGGGCTGTAGGGGGTGCGCCTTGGCCTGCATGGGCCAAGGGCACCAGCCCCACATAGGCCCATGCGCCTAGGGTTCAAGGGGGCAAGAGTCCTAGGAGGGGAAGGCACCTCCTAGGTGCCTTGGGGGGGAGGGAAACCCCCCTTGGCCGCCGCCCCCCTAGGAGATTGGATCTCCTAGGGCCGGCCACCCCCCCCTTGGCCCTCCTATATATAGTGGGGGAGAGGAGGGACTTCATACCTTGAGTCCTTGGCCTTTGGTTGCCTCCTTCTCCCTCCCCAACACCTCTCCTCCTTCGTTGTGTGCTCGGCGAAGCCCTGTCGGAGTACTGCTTCTCCACCATCACCACGCCGTCGTGCTGCCGGTGGAGCTGTCTTCCTCAACCTCTCCTTCCCCCTTGCTGGATCAAGAAGGAGGAGACGTCGCTCGTCCCGTACGTGTGTTGAACACGGAGGTGCTGTCCGTTCAGCACTTGGCATCGGTGATCTGAATCACGTTCGAGTACGACTCCATCATCACCTTGCAAGCTTCCGCACGCGATCTACAAGTGGTATGTAGATGCAAGCTCTCTCCCATGACTCGTTGCTTAGATGAACTCATAGATGGATCTTGGTGAAGCCGTAGGAAAAATTTTAATTTTCTGCAACGTTCCCCAACAAGTACCACATGAAAATGGAATCACAACTACAAGATACATGAGCAAATACCATTACAGGACAATAATGTGCTCAGAAGGAAAGGCACAACTAGAACTTCGACATGTTTTTATTACTTGAGGCACTTTCAATTTGTCTATTCCTTGGTCCATGGAAGCAATGGTGCAACATTGAGAGGTCGGCCTTACAACAAGAATAATTGTGAATAAAGGAGCTCAAAGACCTCACACAACGGGCCCTTGATCAGAATCACGTGAAAACACTTCGCAATGCAGGATCATATTTTCGCAAAAATATGGGGGATCAACAATTCTGTCGTTTTCCTAAATTTCTTTTCAACATACATAACTTTTTCAACGCATTTGTGTTGCTTTAATAGTCCCTCTCTATTTCTTAAGAAACGATGGGAGTGAAAATTGCACTATAGAATGCTCTTTTTTTAACGGAGATGGAATGAGTCATTGATCTTCATCTGGAAGAAAAAGTTGGAGTCAAGCAAACGAATGACAAAGATGTAATGAAAAGTAGGATGACAAAATGAATTGTGCATTAGTGAAAATGATGTTGCCATCGATAGTACATAATTAGCAGATGATGTTGTTTCATATGTGTGAAATATCAAATATGTACGTACATGAAAGTACAATGTATGTTTGAAAGGCCTCTCGTGCCAACAAGCCATAGAAGAGTGGCATCGTTGAGAGCCCCAATGAGGTATGCTGAAGGTGAAGGAGATCGACTCCGCCACCGTGATGTCTGATCCAACGACGCTCACTTTGACGGTTTCAAGTCAGACATGGCAGCTAGTGAATGGAATCTTTTTTGCAGATGCGCGTGAACCAAGTCAAGGAAAATGGCTCATCAAGGTTTTCTCTTCTTTTTTGAGAACTAGATGATGCTGCGTTTTGCGGTTGGAACTGGTTGCAATATACTTTGATGATACTTGACTATTTTGACCATGATATTTGGATAAATAATATGAGAACTAAAGCTAAGAACAAAAATGCTTGTTATGATAACAGAGGAAAACAAGATCCTTCTCTTTTGCAATATCTATATCATCTAGCTGGAGGGACATTTGTTGCATATATGGATTCAGAAGATACCCAGTGTTTCTGCGGGTTGTTTATTGATAAGTTTGTAGAGATTACAATAAAAAAAGTACAGTTTACTTGTGCAATCAGAAAATTATAGCTCCTGTTTACTAAGCTCAAAATAAGAGTTTGCCTTCATAATGAATGACTCAAAGGAGTTGCTTCTTTGTGCAATTTCTCCCTAAATATCTGGTTGTGGCTCACTGGCCCTAACTTGTGGCTCAATAATACGACATCTTAATTAAGAAGGAACATGATTAGTATGCTTCTTTTTGCTTGGTTTCGAATAAGCCACATAGCTTAAGAAGGACATACATAATCTGCCAGTTGCAAAATAATACAACATGAAGTGATAAATGATTAGTTGATTTCTGAAGCACATGGATGTTCAGATGCAATCACCCCTCATGGATTTCTACAAAAAGAAGTGCAGAAAATGATGGTAAGATAGCTAAGGTCATACGTGAATATGCTATTTTTTCCTAATGGGAAGAAGGAAACTAAGAAGAAATATGAATATTGTATCCAAATGTAGGATGCCAACTATCCTGAGACGATTATTAATAGATGACACCACTCTTTGATACATGAACACTGATGATCCCAAGGAAAAAATTATAGCAGAATAACAAATCTCTATTACAATGGCCACATTCTTTACGAAAGTGAATAAGTTTATTGGACAACAATGATCTCCTTTTTAGCCTATTCTTAATGTACTGTTGTTGTCGCTATAATACTGAATTAAAGTATAATGTCATGATGTGTAGATCAATTGATCATCATGTTGTTTTTGCCATAATAACAGTATTAAGTATACAACATTACCTGGGTAATGTACCAGATTCTTGGTCCTTCCGATATGTTATCTGCAGGATTCTTTTGCCATCGCTATTGTTTCTCTGTCAACATCTTCAAAAACAACAACGATAACACGTCAAAACAATGCTAATCCAATCATTAAAAACCCCTAAAAATGCAATTATCTATTGTGTAGGTCATCGCTGTGATGGAACTAACAATTAGGCAAGCATATTTACGTGGTTCATTCTAATTAAACTACAACAATGGGAAAAATGTGCAAAGTCCCATAGAGAAAATTTTATGTCAACAATCTCTTCATAAAAAACAATTACACGAGCTCTCACCTTAAGCAATGGTAGATGTTCACGATTTCACAACAATGAAACAAATTAGATCAAATCTTCCATTGAAACAATGCAAAAAAATCTCATCTTTTTTCTGACCTTTTCTTTGGGCAGCATCTATGTAATATTTGGAATATTGGGAAGGGCGCGAGGGCGCCATAGCTCGCCCCAGAAGGGGTTGCAGCGCCTCGCGGTTGGGCGGTGGCAGGGTCAGCGATGAGGTCGGAATCGGATACGATATCTTTACCATAGGGGCAGCGGCAAGGTCTAGCAACATCGTCGGAGCTTGGTTGCAAAAGGGGTTGGCGTAGCTCCTTACCATGGAATCCGACGATGGTAGGGGTCGTCGCAACTCCAATAAGGTGGGAGCATGAGGAGGGAGCAGGCAAGCCGGATCCCAATAAGGTGGGGAGAGCAATCGTAATCACAACAGAAGATTAGCGGGTTTTTATGTCTTTCCGTTTCTATATTAAGTAGGCCCATGAGCCAACGAAGGAAGCAAAGCGGGAGATTGCTGAGGTGGCAGATTTGCTTAGATAGAAGGTTGCATGTGGATTGATGATGTGGATAGCCCGCATGTCTAGAGAAATCAAGTAGTGAGGTGCTCCTATTTAGATATAGTAGATGCGAGGGTGTTAGCCGATTCTTGCCGAATGGATTTCTTGCCACGGCCCCTCTTCCCACAAGTCCTATCCCCGAGACGATCTAGTACAGTCTTGTCTAGTCCAATCCAACCAACGAAACACACCCTTCTTATTAAGAGCATGTTAGGTTCCTATAGTAAGGTTTCCACACTTGCTTTCCACACATGCTTAAGGTTATGTGATCAAAATTGAAGCTACACTTTGCCACATTTGAGGTAGCATTGCCACACTTCCATGAGTCAATGGCATATGGGGGTATAGTTTGCATGAAAGGAATTTTGCCACAAAGTGTGGCTACAAACCAAGCAAGGGGCAAACTCAGTTAAATTTGTCTAACTTGTTTTTGCCTTTTTCAAAAAGGAGGTGGAAACCCCCGACTTCTGCATCCAAAAATGCATACAACTATTTTTAATTATATTATTCAACAAAGTCTTACAAAATAAATACATGGATTAACCCAGAGCCACCTTCGTGACGACCTTTGTTGCCATACCTACAACGTTAATGATGTGCCCTGACCTCACACAAATGCATACTATCTAATCCAGTGGCCTCACCAAGCCGTCCAACGACGAGCAGGGAGCACCAACCAGTCTAGCAGACCCTCAGCACGCACCGCATGCGCACACTCTAATATCCGTCGCCGCCATCTTCGTCCCATCTTTAGGAAAGATCAACACATGCATTGATCTTGTCAGGCCCTTCTGCCGTCGATGCCAGACATCGCCACCCTCGACTCCTGCGCGCGCTCGTCAATACATGTCCAGCGCCGAGACCCCACGCCACTACACTACGCCGTCGAGACCCACCGTCATCGATGCTGAAGATGCAACACCGCTTCACCTTGTGCTCCCTCCAGTCAGTACCTGTCCAAAACAATGCCCCCAAGAGGGAGAATGACGTCGAAGGCATCATTTTCGTCCGATCCGGAAGATCCAGATGTAGCATTTTCCCCGAAACAACTTAACTTGTGACGTGGCAAAGTTTGACAAACTTATTATCCCAATCAAACAAGCCCTATGCCCACCGCCACCAGCACCAGCTACCTACGCTAGCTAGCGTCCAGTCGTTGATCGACCTTTCAACAACGATCAGATGAAGATCTTCGTGAAGACCCTCGCTGAAAATACGTTGACGCTGGAAACCGAGGGCGGCGGCACCACGGCCGCCCGGGTGTCAAGTGGAGGATCTACAACAGGAGAGGCACTCCGCCGGCGGACCAGCGCCTCATCTCCGACTCGAGGCAGCTGATGAATGACAATGATCCTTGCAGACTGTGGACTCACCTCCCCCGCGGCGAGGAAGCCGACGATGCGACCGCTACCGCACTCCTTCGCCTGACCGTTTGCTCCTATTTCTGTAAGGGTAAAACGTTTGTTTGGTGACCGAGCAACACGAGAACGCGGGCGATGAAGCACACGTAGGTTCTGATCTCGAGGCAATCAAAGATCGTGCAAAAGTTTTATGACGCTGCTCGTAAGAAAACCGGTGATTGTTATTGTACTTGTTTCTTATTTCAAAATATGGCATCGTTCGTGGCTCATACATTTCGGCTAATCTATAGGGGAGGCCTCGGCGGCGACCGAGACAGTTTCTTAAGGCACTCTTCCTTGCACACGTCCATCGACAAGTAGCAATAATAACCAATGAGGCAGCAGTAGCAGTGCGGTTCGTCGCCACCGCAGGCTGTGGAGCCTCGTTCGTAGACGCACAGCCCGTTGGGCAAACTAATCTTCTCGTCGCCTCCGTCGATGATCCGGCCTGCGTATGTATGTGGCAACAGATAGCAATTGAGTACCCGAAATTCAGGGCCATGATGAACAAACCAAACAAGAATGACGGCAGTCGCAAATATATAGGGAGGTATCAGTAGGGCGTATTACCTCGCGCCCCGGTAGCGAGGAGGCATATGATGAGGAGAAGAGTGGCCGTGTGCTTGTCCATCGTGCGTATGAATGATGTCGATGATGTGATCGACGCAGCAGTAGGCGGACGCTTGTTGTGAAATGTTTTTGATGCGTCGGGGACATGATCTTGTGCACGTATATAACGGTGGAAATGAAGCCTCCAACATACATTTGGGTATTAATTAATTTCTATATATGATCGCTTGCCAGATTTTTTAGGGGTTGTATAAGGGCCGCAAATATTTTTGTCTGCAACAATCCTGATTTACCTGCCATGGACAGCGCGGTTCAGATTTGTCTGCAATCCTGATTTGTCTGCAACTGCAATAATCCAGATTGTTTTTGCTCCACGGAGGCATGATCTTTTTCAATATAAGGATGGAAATTAAGTGTTATGATCGATGGAAATCAGGTGCGCTTCTACACCTGTATCAACGCTACCATTCCAACATAAATTTGGCCATTTAGGTTCTTCGAGTATTCTGATATTAGTTGCTCTGAATATACCCGTATTAGCCCCGGGCTGGCAATAATTGTGATTTACCTGCCCTTTTATGTTGCCAAAAAAAGATTTTAGTCGCGAACTAAATCAGCACCTGTTGAATTACCCACGAAAATATGATTTGCCAATAAAACGTGTGGTTTTGTAAAAAAAGAAATAAGCCTGTGGTAGTTGAGCTGATTTTTTGAAGAAAAACCGGTAGTGAAAAAACCAGATGTAGTTGGGGCAAAATCAAAATGGAGGGTAGAATGTAGGGGTGGACGAACGCGGAGTAGGAGAGATATGAAGCCGCATAATAGTAGTTAATCCCCGAAGGGACATTTTCACAGTTAGTGCGATTGAGTTATATCTTTGAAATCCTTTGGGTTAGATTATATCCTATTTTAGGGTGATTTCCTCTTTTTTTAAGAACAACATGTTAAGTTTTTTAAAACCTTCAAAAAAAACATGTTAAGTTTTAAAGGAATAAAATGATTATAAGTTTATTTTAGAAAAGACACGAAAGGAAATCTTGTATCTGATATTTTTCAAGCAAAACATACTACAATAAAAAACATAACAAGACACCAAACAGACATAAAGCAAATAATGAAATTTCAACCAAAACAACTAACCGTCTTCTTCCTTTGATTGTAAGCTGCGAGTTGGTGTATGAAAATACATTTGGCGCTGGAAATCGAGGGCGGCGGCAGCACGACCGTCCGGGGCATCAAGTGGAGGATCTAACCTATTTTATTTATAAATGTGGCCGTATGCATCGTTCTGATGCAGAGGCCGGGGAGTCCCCCTTTTCGAAAAAACAACAACAGGACAGCCACTCCCGCCAGCGAACCAGCGCCTCATCTCCGACTTGAGGCAACTGATGAATGACAACATCATCCATGCAGACTCTGGAGTCACCTCCACCGACGGCGATGAAGCCGACGATGTGACCGCTACTCCACTCCTTCGTCTGATCGTTTGCTCCTATTTCCGAAAAAAAGTTTGTTTGGTGACCGAGCAACACCAACACGAGAACCCGGGCGACGAAGCACGCGTAGGTTCTGATCTCGAGGCAATCAAAGATTGTGCAAAAATTTTATGACGCTGCTCGTAAGAAAACCGGTGATTGTTATAGTACTTGTTTCTTATTTCAAAATATGGCATCGTTCGTGGCTCATACATTTCTTCGAACAAGGTAGCTAATCTATAGGGGAGGCCTCGGCGGCGACCGAGACAGTTTCTTAAGGCACTCTTCCTTGCACACGTCCATCGACAAGTAGCAATAATAACCAATGAGGCAGCAGTAGCAGTACGGCTTGTCGCCACTGCAGGAAGTCGACCCCTCATTGTGGACGCACAGCCCGTTGGGCAAATTAATCTTCTCCTCACCGCCGTCGATGATCCGGCCTGCATATGTATGTGGCAACAGATAGTAACTGAGCAGTTGAAATTCAGTGATAGGATTGACACCAAACAAGAACAAGCGATCGCAAATGCAAGGAGGAATCAGTAGCAGGGATTATTACGGTATTACCTCGTGCCTCGGCAGCGAGTAGGCATACGATGAGAAGAAGTGTGACCACACGGACGGGGACCGTTTGCTTGACCATCGTGCATGTGATGCAGGAACACCAGGTAGCTTGGTGTGTTCAGAACAGGTGTGTGAGATGTGATGTTATGCTCCATGGAGGCATGATCTTCTTCAATATAAGGATGGAAGTTAAGTGTTATGATCAATGGAATCAGCCGTGCTTTTGCACCTGTATCAACGCCATCATTCCAACATAAATTTGGCCATTTAGTTGCTCCGAATATTCTGCTATCAATTGTTACTCCCTCCGTCCGGAAATACTTGTCATCAAAATGAACAAAAGGGGATGTATCTAGACATACCTCCGTCTGAAAATACTTGTCATCAAAATGAATAAAAATGGATGTATCTAGAACTAAAATATGTCTAGATACATCCCCTTTTGTTCATTTTGATGACAAGTATTTCCGGACGGAGGGAGCCGTATTAGCTAGTTGCACTACAGTGGTTAGCCATATTTTTTTCCCGGTACTACAGAGCAAATGTTTTGTCTGCAATAATCGTGATTTACTTCCCGCAAAAAAAATCATGATTTACTACGCTTTTATGTTGCCAAAATAATACAACGAACACCAGAATTAATAAAAATTACAACCAGATGCGTAGACCACGCAGCGACGATTATAAGCACTAAAGCGAGCGGAAGGCGTGTCGCGGTCGTCGCCCCTCCCTGGCCGAAGCCTGACAAAACTTGCGGTAGTAGACAGTCGAAAAGTCTTCATGCTAAGGCCCCAATCTCATAGGACCAGGCGACCAGCGCACCAAAACAACAACCGCCGCCGATGAAGAGTAGTGTAGATCGAAAGGATATAACCTGAAGACACACGAACGTAGACAAACAATGACTACATCCGAGCAGATCCAATGTCGGCCCAACTTCCTTACCCACCCCTCGCATGTATATGTGCAACAAGTCAGGCGTGGTTCCCTGATTAAAACATGTCGGCTGATTAAAACATCAGACGTGCTAGGCCTCTGCAGCATCATGTCAGCTGAGAACTTTGCGTTCGATTGAACTTTGCCGAAAAGAATATGATCATGACATTGAACCGCAATGACATGGACGACATCACCAAAGAATAGCATGATATGGCAAGGAAAGACATCTTGAAGAGCAGGATGCTTGCGGCGGCCGGTGCGTGTTATAGTGCGGCGATGTTTTCTCATCGGGATTTGGAACCAATATCGCCGATGCATTCAGTGCACCCGGCGATGCTTTCGGTGCCGGAGTTGGAACAAGTGCCGGCGATGGCATCGATGAAGGTGGTGCAGAGTGAAGATCATGAGACGGCTGAAAAGCGAGCAAGATGATGATGGACGTGGTCGTCGCTTTTGCATGAAGCCTTTTTTGCGTTTGTCGTACAAAACTATGCTTTTATTTGCGCGCGAACTATGTTTTATTGTTCGAATTTGAACCCAATTGTCGGAATCGCATGCAAATTCGCTTATTCGGGGTTTTTGGTTTGCGGGTCGAGGCGGGCTGCGGTCGAGCAGACCCTGCATAGCCGACCCATAAAAAAACATATTCTGTGAATATTCTTTTTTTAAGGGTCCGTTTTGCGGGGTCTGACTCTGCCGCCTCCCGCGCCGGCCCCCAAAGCCGTTTTTCCGCGAACTGTATACACGTTTTGCTGGTCGGCATTATATGGGGTCTGCTATAGATGCTCTAAGGACACTGATTCACGGAACCTTCCACCCAGTCTTGGTAAGGTTCTACGTGGTCTTTTCTTTTTTTTTCTCTACCACTTTCCAATTTTCATTTTTTCAAAATACAGGTGTACTTTTGTAATACACATTGAACATTTTTTGTATACAAATCGAACATTCTATAGATACAAATGAAACATCATCTAAATACTCGAACATTTGTAGAATGTGCATTGAACATTTTTTAAACGCACAAAGTGATCATTTTTGAACACATGTTAGACCATTTTACAAGATGCCATAAACACTTTTTTAAGATGTACAAACATTTGTTAAGTATTAGAAACTTTCTTAAATGTCACGGCCATTTATATACATTATGATTTATTGAAAATTGTGCGAACAGTTTTTCACATTTCACGAACATTTTCTAAAAAAATTCACAAAACATATTTTTAAAAGGCATGGATTTTTTAATATAATGAATATTTTCTTTGACAGTACAATTTTTTTACAAATTTTTGCATTTTCATGAATATTTTCTAAAATGGCATATTTTTAAGTAAATGCTATGCTTGGGTAGAGGTGCCCAGAAAACAAGTGCACCACGGCGACGATGCCACGCCACGGCTAGACCGCTCATCCAAAAATATGAGAGGGAGGGATGCAGGAGGCTCCTCAGCGATTAGCGACTCTCGGCCGTTGGATCTCTCCCTTGATGCGTTTTCGTCCATCGGATCTGCCCCTGGATGAGCTGGGCCGTTGGATAAAAATCGAGACGCTCGCAAGCCCCGGTCGTGCCACCGCGCGTAAATAGCCTGCCCCGCCGAGGGCATTCTCGTCATTTCACCCGCACGGGGTATAAAACGCAGCCACGCCCGTGGTGAAACCCTAGCCGCCTCCTCCTCTCCCCTCCCACGCGCCTCCTCTCTCTCTCTCTCTCTCTCTCTCTCTCTCTCTCTCTCTCTCTCTCTCTCTCTCTCTCTCTCTCTCGTTCCCCTCCCCTCCAACGAGCCTCCCCTCCCGCGCGCCTCCTCTCCTCCCGCCATCTCCTACATCCATCGGCCGCCACCTTCGCCGGCTCCTCCCCCCCACCCCCACATCTCCTTACCGTCTTCAGGCCGCGTGTTGCCACCACCCTTCCTCCTCTCCTCCCATTATTCCCCTCCCCTAACCCTATAAATGGAAGAAGGGGGCCAGTCGTCCGCGACGCCATGTCCGCCGTCCAGAACGCTCGCCGGCGTGGATGTGTGGTGCGAGGCTGGGGATGCTGTCTTCGCTCCCTGCCGCGCCGTCGCATCTTCTCCTCCTCCCCGCCCTCCCGGTCCTCAGCGGGAGGAGCGCGGCTCGCCGCCGCAACTGCTCCGCGTCGTTGCTCCCTCGTCGAGCTGGCACGTCGCCGTCACCTGGAGGAGCGGCCGCTCCCTGCCGCGCCGTCGCATGGCAGCTGCTCCCTGTCGCTGGTCCCCCATCTAGCTCGTGTGTCCCCGTCGCCTGGAGGAGCAGAGGCTGCCGCTCCAGCATCTTCTCGGCCCTCCTTCCCTCGTCGGCGAGCGGCTCATGGCAACTCCAGATCCGTGCTCTGTCGCCTCCAACTTTGGTCCCCGTCTCCACTTCATTAGGTTGACCTCTCCCCCTCCCTCCCTCCCTCTCTCTCTCTCTTCTGATAATGCTTGCTTGTTAATGTCATCCTTGCTGCACCTTACATTTATTCTACTAGGGAGGCAGGTCTGAATCCAAATGTGGAACAGGGAAAGGTAAAAGCAGCTCAATTGGTTGGTTCAAGCTACAGGTTGGCACCTACGCAGAAAGAGGTGACGAATTGAAAGGTCAATCCACAAGAGCGAACTAAGAAGGTAATCCATGATACCTTGCCCCTTTGTGCCAATGAAATTGGTATATGATACCTCGAGAAAACTAAAAAGATGTTGGCTAGCCTGAGTATGAATGCTTTCAGCGATTCCTATTTATTGACATGCACATGTTGCAATACTGCTCACAATTCATGGCGAACATCCAACGAGTTATGGTTCTGAAAAAAACATACAACTGAATTTACTGAACAGTTGCGCTTGCGTTATGTTTGTTGAGTGTATGATAGTGGCTTTGTACTTCTGTTTGAAAGTGCAGGAACCACTCAGAATAATCATCGATACGGACAATGACGGTGAAGGCCGTACTTCTCGGGCGATTCTCAACGTAGAACCAGGTGTGCATTTTTGTTACCAAAGAAGCACAAAGAAATTGTAAATGAGATGAAGAAAATCACCCTCTGTTCTGTATATATATGCTGCAGTTGACCTGACGGAAGAAGCCGGCAGCGAGTCGGGCCTACGGCTTTTGTGGTGGGGTGAGGAAGAGGAGGACGAGGAGTGAAACGCTGTCCATTGATGATGTCGCCTTGCTGCTAGGAGAAGGCGAGAGGAGGAGGCAGGAGCCTGGACCAGAAGCACAGAAGGATGAGGCTATTCACGCGGTTGAAGTCGCTCATCTACCTATTGTTTAGTATTTACTTGCAATACGCACAACCTGATTTTCAACTCAATCAAGAGTCGACCTAATTAGTAGACGAACAAAAAAAAACTACTCTTTGCGGCCAGATGATGAACCAAAAGGAAAATTCTATATATACATATATTATTTCAAGGAAAATTCTGCTCACAGGAAATACATTATTAGGACATCATAGAGGATGTCACATTTATGTGTAGCAAGCCATGCTTCCTATTTGCTGTGGTTGTTTTTGGTGTTATGTTTCGGGGTATATATCTAGGACAATGAATCTGAAGTTGGGTATTTAGATGGGTTGCAGTTTGTTGAAGCTAAACATCTAAGCACATTAAAATGGGACATTCTTGCAATTATGTTGATTTATGGTGAGATAACCTAGAGAAGTATCGATGTGTATCTTCAGTTCATAGTTGTCCTGTTTGTTACTACAAACCTGAAAGCTATAAACTCAAGATGTTCTTCTCACATGAAAGTATAGTCTCTCTTTTGATTTATTTAATTCCCATTTCTGGCAAAAACTAAATAATGTACTGAATTGTAGTTTTGTATTACTTATATATTATTTCATCAAGCAGTGGTATGCATTGGCATCCAGTGATGTTTATTTCTTTTGAATGTTTGATAGGTAATTGCAGGAGTTGATGATATGTATCGTCCAGCACCGTACTTGAGGTAACCTATTTAACTTTATAACCGAGTACATCAACTGAATTTTTCCCATGGTGAGCTAGCTTCAACTGTTCCTGTTTGGGTTATGTTTATCAGTAGTTGTAATAGTTCATGGTGTGGTCAGTGCCATTTAACATCATATTCTGCCTATGGTATTAAAGATTTTAGATTAATCTAAAATATTGGATTTTATCTGAATGTTAGCCATCGACTGTCATATTGTGCATATTTGTGATTTAGATTTCTTTTTATGCCATTGTTCAGACATTACTCGAAATCTCCAATTTGTCAAAAACTTTTCTTGATTAGATGATAATGTGATATACATGGTGACTGCTATTAAATGAGCCCATCCACTTACGCCCTTATAAGCGAGCAACTAATTGATGGTAAATCTGTAACCCATTGTTTCCGACTTATGCGCGTACTTGTTTCGAATGGAGCACATATTGGCATGCTCCGTTCATCTTAGGTGAGTGTGAATGTTGAAGTGTGATTTCGTAGCATTAGGCTTGCAATTTAAGAGATCTTCCAATCCATTTTTTCTAGATTTTGGGGATGTGTACAGTGGAAAATTATAGATAAATAAGATTTCTTTGTTCTTAATTCTTTCATGTTGGAGAGAGTGACAGTACCTACGTTCCTGTCAGTGGGCTATATATATTCTCTAGCTGCTTGCTGTTTTCTTTCTTGCGGTAATTTATTTGCCATTTGTAACAGCAAAATGATATGTCAACATGCTCTGATATTTTATAGCAATTCTAGAGATTTCTTCTCATATTAAGATTAGTTCTTGCTGATTATTTTTGTGGGACTAGGAAATGAAGCTTTTTTTATTTGTGTTGTACTCTATTCTTTTTATTCTGTTGGTTTTGCCTCATACAACCATTATTTTAATTAAAAAACATATTTCTCTCTCTATCTCTGACCGCGGCTCTTTTCATCGCCTTGGCTTGCAGGTCGCCGCTGGAGCCGGACAAGGTAATGGATTACCTTACCCGGTGAGGTGCTGAGTAGGAAGATCGCGCAAGACACCACCACCACCACCAGGTACTAGAGGGCGCCATCAAGGATGTCGCCGTACTGATTGCCGATAACCTATCTTAAACAAGCTCTGTGATTTCCTATGCTCTCTTATATTATCAAAGAAAAAAGAACTGCTCTTATATTATATTTGTTAGTTCCTTTATACCCCAAGAGAAAATAGAACTGACTAACAAAACTCTGTTGATGATGAATAATGCAGTGTATATAATTCTGGGGCCCCTTTTCTTTCATTTGTTGCTCAGTTAGCTTGTTGTTCTTACCTGCTGTTCTGATTTTGTTTTCTGGGTGCTGTATAGGATACTATGGTTAAAGATTGTTCTGATTTATATCGATGTTGTTGATTATCAAAATTAGTGGATATTATCTAGGGTGCTTCTCCTTTGGATTTGATGTACTATGTCTTTCCAGCTTATACTAGATGATTTCTTTTCATGGTTTTTGATAATTATGGATATGTATCTGATAATCTTATTTTGGCGTCAACAAATTACTCATCTAGCATTTCTTCTATTACAGCTCTGTATCTTTTTCTTTACATGGTTACTGCACTATTGAAGTAGTTGTATTCTGGACTCTTTCCATTTTACCTTGCTTGGCTGACTAGAGCCCAGAAATAACATTTAGTTCTGGTTTGTTTTGATCGAGTAAGTGACACCTAACTGTCATTGATTTCTGGGATTGTTCATTATCTTGAGCCATGCCTGGTACTGAATCTGAATGTTTCCATCTCTGGTACCATGGCACGGGGTTGGCGGCGGCATCTTGGTGAAGAAGAGGACGACAGTGGCTTAGGATGGCTTAGGGAGGAAGATGACAGTGGCAACCTGATCTATATGAATTGAGAAGCTTTCTTTCTTCCTAAATGTGTTGATAGAGGAGGACCACCCGCAAGGTGTTATTCCCTGGAAAATAAGGTGAACATGAATTATATCACAAACCCATCTCAGAAATCTTTACCTATTGTCGTTCACGAGCTCATATGTTTCTCAAGGTGCTGTTGTTTGTCCCTTTGTTTAGCGGGCGATGCACGGCAAGCCGCGCCACCTATCTTAAGTTGCTTTTATAAGTTGCTTCATGCTGTCATATGTTTCTACTAAACCAGTAACTAAATATACTTTTATGCTCATACATTATTTGGTAGTTTCTCAATTTGTGTATGAAAACAAGTTTTGCTTCAGTGAGGCTGTTCATGCTTGACGGAATAATGAATGCAAGTATATATTCCTTTGATTTGGTTACTCGGCAGACAAGAATATGCATTTCTCTGTATACCACCTTACCTCTCATGTGATGCTTTCTATGTTGTGTGTTTCCTATATTAGATAAGGGCTATTGCTTGCTTAGACCATATTGATTCTGATTGGCCTATTGTTCAAGTTCAAGATGGTAGGGTTGATGCTTGAGTACATAAATCATTCAATTACATACATCTCACAGTTTGTTTGTATCAGGTTCGTGCGAGGTAGTCCCTATGAAGTACATCGACAAGCCGGATGGATTACCGCGCCTATTAGTATGCTTAGTGATAATGACTCCTTAGTTGACAATGTTTATTATGTTCCTGCTCTTATTACCTTCTCTTATGTGTTCCCGCTTTTGGTATTGAACCTGATGTCAAATGGCTATCTTTTGTGGTCATGTAAACGCACCAAGTTTGATTCTGCCTTATAAACCAATGTTTATCTTGTGCTCCATCGTGCTTTATTTTTTACCGCAATTGAATTTTTCTTTAATTTAGTATTACCCTGTATAAGTGTAAATGTTATGCCTAAGTTCCTACTGACATAGGCAAAACGCTTGGACCGGCACCCTCGCGCCAGGGCGCGTTGCCGATCTAGTTTCATTTGATATGGTCGACTTCGTCTTTTGATCGAGCAACGCCGCCACGAGAACACCGGCCGGCAGCGAAGCATGCAGTCGGAGGTTCTGAACTTCTGATTTCAAGGTGGTAGAAGATTGTGCAAAAAGCTTATGACGCTGCTCCTAGCAACATCGGTGATACTAGTTTCTTATTTCAAAATGTCACATCGGTTCGTGGATTATACATCTCTTTGGAGAAAGAACAAGGCAGCTAGGCTAGCGGAGGGGTGCTGCCACCGCCGCCCCCGGCTGGCGGCGGCGCGGCCAATTTCACGACGCACTCCCTCTTGCACACGTCCATCGACCGGTAGCAAACCTCCCAGCCCACGCGACAGCAGTAGCAGTACGGCTTGTCGCCCCTGCAGGCACTCGACCCCTCATCGTGGACGCACAGCCCGTTGGGCAAACTGATCTTCTCGCCGCCGCCGTCGTCGATGGTCCGGCCTGTATACGTAGAAACAGATAGTGATTGGACAACCGATATCAACAAAGCAAAACGAGATGAGAACTCGCAAATATACAGAGGAACGTAATCAATCAGTAGGGAGTATGTATTACCTCGCGCCTCGGTAGGGAGGAGGAGGCATAGGATGAGAAGCAGCGTGGCCGCGCGGACGGGGGCCATCGCTCGTCTGATGACGATGGCGACGACGACGTGATCGATGCAGCGCTAGGCAGCTGGGCGGACGCGTGCTGTGAGATGTTTTAGCTCCACATCCGGCGGTGTGAGTGATATTGGGCGTATATATAAGGATGGATCGATGGAAGTATATGGCCGATGGACCTAATCAGCGGGCGAATTTTATGCGATGCTATCATTTATTGGACCGAATATTTGGCCGTATTAGCTAATTGCAGCATTTTTTTGGTTTCAACTAAAATCATGACACTTATTTTGAAACAGAGGGCGTACTTGGCAATTGCCGTGCGTTGTAGGGGGGTCAAATATTTTGTTTCCAATAATCATGATTTGCCTGCCATTTTGTTGTGAGAAAAATACATTTTAGCTACGAAATGAATCTGCATCAAATATTTTGTCTCCAATAATCGTGATTTGCCTGTCATTTATTACCATAAAAATGGATTTTAATTATGGACTGAATAAACATATATCGACTTACCCCAGAAAACATGAGTTTTCCAATGGAATGGTACTTGTGGCATTTTTGAACATAAAAAGGTAGTGATAAAACATACATTGAGGGGAAAAATCAAAATGCGAGGGTAGAAACTGGAAGGAGGAGTAGAAGAGATATGAACTTATTGCATATAATAATTAAAACTAGCGAGGTGCCCCGCACATTTGCGCGGCTAAACATAATTTAGGATTTTGGTATGACTCAAGTACCCAATTTATCAATTATTTTTATATAAAATATATTCATATAAAATAACAGTATGAAAAAACAAACCCAGAAAACATTTATTGTTTCCTCTTGATAAATAATTTGTATATCATAGTACATTTTTCTCGATTCTCAAAATAAAAAAAACAGTACATTTTTCTCAAATTATGACCAATGCTTTTTAGCTATGGGTAATTCGATGCTATAGATTGAAAACTTATTATGATGTTTTTTTCATCTTTTTTATTTCAACAAAAAGTTAGACTCAGCATTGATATTTTGTATCATGTTCCCTTCCTACATCAACCAAAAAAAACTCGCCATTACTGCCACACTTCATTCAGTGCGATGTCAATAATCCGGATGCTTTGGGTGAGGCGTTTTGGCTTCCAAGCTCAAACGAGCCCAAGGAGTGAACAAAAAATAACTAAAAATAGTCAATAAATTCATAAAAAAATCTGTTTGTTTTTGTGGAGAAAGATACCTTAGTACATGATGTATGAGTGGCTCCCAGCAGAAAAGACAAATTTTGGGTCTGTGTAAAAGTTCACTGTATGTGCACTATTCGGGCCCGATTTTGTTTTTCTTTTGCTCAGAGCTACTCAGTTGTCCAAATACTTTAAATTTGATATATTTTGCTCGGAGCTACTCAGATGTCCAAATACTTTGAAATTTGATATATTTAAACTCGTGTCAAAAGGACCTTTAGAACAAGATCATTTTTGGATATATTTTGACTAGTTTAAATTTTTCAATAACATATTTCACTCGTTTCAATAACATATTTCACTCGTTTCAATAACATATTTCACTCTTTTCAAAAGCAGATTTCACTCATTTCACTTGTTTTGATAACATTATTCACTCATTTCGCTTGGTTCAATAGCATATTTAACACATTTCACTCATTTCAATAATAGATTTCAGTCATTTTAAAAATTGATTTCATCTCATTTTACTCATTTCACTCTTTTCCAATAACAGATTTCACTCATTTCAAAAAACGGATTCCCTAATTCACTAATTTCACTTCAATAACAAATTTCATTCATTTCACTCGTTTCAATGACAAAGTTCATTCATTTCACTCGTTTCAATAACAGATTTCACTCATTTAAAGATTCAAAGTAGTTGAAATATATTCAATATTAGTCTTATTCTAAAGGTCTTTGCGTCATGATTATACAGAAATAATTTTTTTTGAAATTGAAATATTGGTTTAAAAGATATAAATGATTTAATTTAGAAATGGTGAAATAAAAGGGTTGGATTTGTTTGGGAGAGATAATAGAGAAGAGAGAGAGAGAGTGGACATGCAGATGTGACATCATGTGTACTGCCTGATGCATGGCGATGTGTGGAGCAGATTTGAGTTGTGCGCGCAATCGGTTAGGCAAAGCCATATTCGGAGCCGAATGACCTAGCCTGTTGCTAGGATGCGCAGGATGAGGGGCATGACGGTGTCGCTCGACACTCAACACGGACACGCGAGACGAGCGCGAGAGGCGCGATTGCGTCGGGCTTGGCTGCCACCATGGCCTTGGCATCAAGTGGCTCTTGACCGACCGATGGCGCGTGGTCGACCAACTCTTGACTAGCAGCGGAGCCGTGGCGGCCAGAGGCGCCACCGCCCCGATTTCCCTCCTGGACGTGGTAGGCAGGGGCGGATGCCTACGCAAAAGGCAGTCCCGAGCCGATTCAGAGGCCTCGGGATTGATGGTGGATGACTTTGGTGGCTCCATGCCATGGGGTTGCGCGGGTGGTGGGATAAATGTGGACGGTGCGGTGGCACGGAGGCTAGCACCGGCAATGGCGCAAGGGCGGGAAGCAGAGGTGCTGAAACTTCCCTCCCGTCAAGCACAAACACCTATCTAGTTTGGTCAGTTTTTTTTGTCTCCAAAACGCTAAAACGATAGTCTTACACGCAATCCGAGTAAGCCTAGGTCTGCAGTCTAGACGTGTATAGATAAACACGATGCTACGAGATTGTAATCGTGTATAAAAATAAGAAGAGAATAAAAAAAAAGGAAGGGTACAACATGTGCACTTGCCCAAATTTTGTGTGTGTGTTTGTTCGTCATTTTGATGTGATTGTTCCATGGACGAATTCCAACATCCAGTTCACGAAACCTAGACGATGAGGTTGCTCGTCCGGTCCGGTCTGGCTCATCAGCGTTCGGTCCAACCGGCGGCTCGCTCACCTTACTGAGGCGAAGCCAAACTTACTCCATAAAATTAAAAATCAGACTGGAAAAAAACTGAAACCAGCAATCTGAACGGTGTTTTTAGCCTGGTGGGCCGTTTGAGCAATCAAACAGGAAAAAACCTGGCGAACCGGCCAGTTTTTGGAGAAGCCGATAAACCGGATGGTTCACACAAAACCGGATGGTTTGATCTTGATTTCAGAAGAGCCCCTCAATCAATTAGTTTTTGTACGTAGAACTGAGGGTAGAGACAGTAAAGGAAAAAAAACCTCTTTCAGTAGGGTTTTGGCTGATTGGGAGCTCTCTCTCGATTTTTTCCATAGAGACAAACCCATCGTGCACCAATGCCCCCTCCGTAGCCACCCTTGCTCGGCACTGTGGTGAGGCGACCCCGCCTCTCCCTCGCCGATCCGGCTCCACGCGGCTGCACAACACAACTTTTTTAACATGTATATGAATTACTCCCTCCGTTCTTAAATATTTGTCTTTCTAGATATTTGAAATGGACTACTACATACGGGTGTATATAGACATATTTTAGTGTTGATTCACTCATTTTGCTCCATATGTAGTCATTTGTTGAAATATCTAGAAAGACAAATATTTAGGAATAGAGGGAGTAGATATTAACATGCAGTTAGCAGTTACTCTGTCATGTGATTACACATTTCTTATCTATTGATTGGTGTATTTATTGATAAAAATATATATTATTTTATTGCTTAAAAATTGACAATCAAACCGGTGAACTGACGGACCGACCGGTAAAAACCTGAATTGACGACCTTGCCGGTTCGATTACCAGTTCGGCTTTTTAAACTATGACTTACTCTGGTCGTTTGATTCTATTTCTTGATAATAAGGTACGTCTGGTGACCGAGCAACATGAGGCCGGCGCCGAAGCAGTAGGTTCTCATCTAGGGGCGATCAAAGATGGTGCAGAAGCACCCCCGTAAAAAATTGAAACCAGCAATCTGAACGGTTTTTAAAGCCTGGTGGGTTGTTTGAGCAATCAAACCGGAAAAAAACCGTTGAATCGGCCAGCTTTTGGAAAAGCCAGTAAACTGGGTGGTTCACATAAAACTGGATGGTTCGATGTTGATTTTAGAAAAGCCCCACAATCAATTAGTTTTTGTATGTCCAAGCTGAGGGTAGAGTCGGTAAAGGTGAAAATAAAAACCTCTTTCGGTAGGGTTTTGGCCGATTGGGAGCTCTCTCTCGATTTTTTTCATCGAGACAAACCCATCGGGAACCACTGCCCCCTCCATAGCCACCTAGCTCGGCACTGTGGCGAGGCGACCCCGCCTCTCTCGATTTTTTTAACACGTATATGAATTAGATATTAACATGTAGTTAGCGGTTACTCTGTCATGTTTATTGATAAATATATATATATATATATTATTTTATTGCTTAAAAATCGACATTCAAACCGGTGAACTGACGGTCCGACCGGTAAAAACCTGAATCGGCAGTGTAGAAGGACAAGTTATGGGCTGTGCAATCGCGATGTATTGATCGGTGCACCAGGCACGTATATATAAGTACAGAGGTGGGCCACAACCTCAACTATACAAGGAAAACAGGAGGTGGGCCCTACACACACATATACACGTACACAATATACTCGAGGAGGGCGCCTGCAGTGGGACCCGTGGACCGCCAAAGCCCGGAGGCGGTCCACGAATCAGGCGTGCTCGTCCACCTGACGAGGTCGTCGATGGGCCGCCGGTGGCCGGCCGTGACGAGACGACCAGGGGTGCCTGCTGCTGAAACGGGAAGACCATCTCATCAAAGTAAACGTGTCGAGAAGTGAAAACACGGTGAGAGACGGGATCGTAGCAGCGGTAGCCCTTAGTGTTAGGTGGGTAGCCGAGAAAGATGCATGCGACGGAGCGGGGTGCGAGCTTATGAGGCGCAGTGGCAGCGATGCTAGGGTAGCACAGGCAGCCGAAAATGCGAAGCCCTTCATAAGAGGGGGGTGCACCGAAGAGAAGGTGGTGAGGTGTAAAGTTCCCGCGAGTACGACATGGACGGATGTTGATGAGGAGAGAAGCGGTGGCTAGAGCGTCAGGCCAAAAGCGCGGTGGCACATTGGCATGAAAGAGGAGAGTCCGAACGCAGTCATTAAGAGTGCGAAGGATGCGCTCAGCACGACCGTTCTGCTGCGAGGTGTACGGGCAAGTGAGACGAAAAATCGTGCCATGTGTGACGAGAAGGTTACGAACAGCGGTGTTGTCAAACTCCTTCCCGTTGTCTGTCTGCAACGCGAGAATGGGCCGTCCAAACTGCGTGCGAACATAAGAGTAAAAACCGACAAGAGTGGAGATAACGTCCGACTTGCGGCGCAACGGAAAGGTCCACACATAATGCGAAAAATCGTCAAGGATGACAAGGTAATAAAGAAAGCCCGTATTACTTGCAACAGGAGATGTCCAAACATCACTATGAATCAACTCAAACGGGTACGATGCAACCAAGGAAGAAGCCCTAAACGGAAGACGAGCATGTTTGCCAAGGCGGCATGCATGACACGAGTGATCCTCGTTCTTATTACACGTGAAAGAAAAACTCCAAAGTATGTGGCGAAGGGTGGCAGGATAAGGATGACCCAAGCGAGCGTGCCAGAGATCCACTCCGGTGGCGAGAGCGACAGGGGCGGCGGAAGTGGTGGAGGCGGCGGAGTGAACCGGGTAGAGCTCGTCGGGGCTGTCACATCGGTGGAGCACCATCCGCGTGCGAGCGTCCTTAACAGAAAAACCACATTCGTCAAATTCAACAGTCACCGGATTTTCACGTGTAAGAGAACGAACGGAAACAAGATTTTTAATAAGATCAGGAGAAACAAGAATATTAGACATGGATATAGGAGTGGAGTTAGACGGAAAATATGTATGTCCAATATGGGTGATAGGAAGAGAAGAACCGTCACCGACGGTGATGCGGTTGGAGGTGTGGACAGGGTGGGCAGTATGGAGGTTACCGTGGTACGCCGCCATATGAGCGGTAGCGCCACTGTCCATGTACCAATCGCCGCCGCCGGTGTAGCTGGACGGAGAAGGGGCGGTGTGGAGAGCCGCCAGGAGAGCCGGGTCCCACGGCGCCGGCGGAAGAGACGGCGCAGACGTCAGGGGCAGCAGCGGCGGCCCGCCTGGCGGCGGCTGCTGCCCGTAGGGCGCCGCATAAGGCTGCGGTGCGGCATAATACGCCTGGTGTGACGGAGGCCGAGTGCCGAGAAGACCCGGAGTAGGAGCCCGTGGAACCGGCATGGAGTAGGCGTGGACGATGCCGGTCCACGGGTTCTGACCGGCGTACCACGGGTCCGCCGGCTGAGGTGCCGGCTGCTGCTAGCGTGGTGCTCCTCCCTGAGCACCGCCACCGCCGCCGCCGCCTCCCTGCTTGCGGCCACCCCGGCGGCCGCCGCGACGGCCTCCTCCATTGGCCGCCGGCTGGGGCGGCGGGAAGGGGGCGGGTGGGGCGGGCGGGAAGCCCGGCGGGAAGGCGGGCGCCGCCTGCGGGGGCGGCGTCGGGCGGGGCTGTGGCGGGGCCGAACCCCCGCGGGTGCCGGCAACAAGGGCGGTGTGGGTGGCGCGCGTCCTGGCCGCCCGCATCCGGTGTTCCTCCAGCTTGAGGTACGCGACCACCTTGCCAAACGTGGGCTCCGGGATGAGGGTGAGGTTGGAGGCGGCGTTCCCGAAGTCCTCGTTGAGGCCGCCGGAGAGGGTGCTGATGAGGAGCTCGTCGCCGATCTTCTACCCCAGATCACGGAGCTCGTCAGCGAGCTTCTTGAGACGCATGCATAAATCATCGATGGACGAGTCAAGTTGCTGGCACCCGTAAAACTCACCATAGAGGAGGACCTTGCGCTGCAGCCGATTGTCGGTGAAGAGGCCGTTGAGCTTGGTCCAGACCGCATAGGCGTTGTCCTCGTCGTTCACCACGTTGTGGAAGATGTCGCTGGAGATGGTGAGGTAGAACCAGCGGATGATGGTGGCGTCGAGGATCATCCACTCCTCGTCGTGGATCATGAGCGCGGAGTCCACGGTGCCGTCCACGTGGCCGTGAAGGAGGTACTCATGGAACACAAGCGAAAAGTACCGCTTCCACGCGGAGTAGGAGGCGGTGGTGTGGTCAAGCTTGACCGGGACGCGCTCATGGATGTTGAGGTCGCGGACGAGGGTGACGTCGGGACCGGCGAACGGGTTGGAGACGGTGGAGGAGGAGCTCATGGTGGCGGCGGTGATCGGGTTGGGGCGCGGCGCGGGGTACAGAGAGGGAGCGAGAGCGGCGCGAGTTGGGAGGGGGTGGGCGACGCGGGTGGGGATGGGAGAGAGGTGCGGCGCGAGGAAGAGAGGGAGCGAAATCGGTGCTGGTGGCGGCGGCGGCTTCGGGAGAGGAGGCGGCGGCGGCGGCGAGCGGGTGGATTATGGCGGCGGTGACCAGGGGCGGCGGCGGCGGCCTAGGGGAGGGCGGCGGCGGCGGCGGCTGGTGACGGCGGCGTGAGGCTGCGGCGGCGGCGGCGGCGACGGCTAGGGTTAGGATCTTGTTGCGATAGATACCATGTAGAAGGACAAGTTATGGGCTGTGCAATTGCGATGTATTGATCGATGCACCAGGCACGTATATATAAGTACAGAGGTGGGCCACAACCTCAACTATACAAGGAAAACAGAAGGTGGGCCCTACACACATATACACGTACACAATATACTCAACAGGCAGCCTTGCAGGTTCGATTACCAGTTTGGCTTTTTAAACTATGACTTACGGTCGTTGGGTTCTATTTCTTGTCTTGATAATAAGGCACGTCCTGTGACCGAGCAACACGAGGAAGGCGGCGCCGAAGCAGCAGGATCTGATCTAGAGGCGATCAAAGATGGTGCAGAAGCACCCCCCGTAAGAAAAGAAAAAGATTGTGCAGAAGCTTATGACGCCGCTCGCAAGAGAAGTAGGAAACCACAAACCAGTGATCGATACTCGTATCTTATTTCAAAAACATCCATCCTCGGTGGATTATACACTTTTCTGGAAGAACAAGGTAGCTAAGCTACCGGAGAGGCGTTGCCACCGCCGGCGGCGGCCCCATTTTCTTGACGCACTCCGTCATGCACTCCTTCATCGACAAATAGCAAACTTCCACGGCCACGCGACAGCAGTAGCAGCGCTCGCCCTTGCACGCAAACGACCTCTTGTCGTAGACGCACAGCCCGTAGGGCAAACTGATCTTCTCGCCGCCGTCGTCGTCCATGCTCCGGCCTGCACGTGTGGCAACAGATCGTAAGTAATTGAGTAACTATAAGCCAGCGGCATGATCAACGAGGCGGGATCAGGAGGGATTATTACATCGCGCCTGGGTAGCGAGGAGGCATATGATGATGAGGAGAAGCGTGACCGCGCGGACATGGTCCATCGTGGGTATGAATGATGTCGATGAGGTGAGCAGTAGGCAGTGCTGTGAGATGGTTTTGCTGCATCGGGGCCATGGTCCATATATACAAGCATGGAAATGAATCTATGATCGTGATTTACTTTTCTTGCGAGCATTGAGAAGAGAGATTGTGCAAAAGATTGTGCAGAATCTCAGGGGCCGGTTCTTAGGTAGTATGTAATTGCTTTGTGATCGCTTGCCAGATTTTTCTTTTCTTGGGCACGTAGTACGCAATTGCCGTGCGTTGTAAGGGTCGTAAATCATGATTTACCTGCCATTTTATTACCGGTCTTGCTAAGTCGACTGAGATTTGGTTAAGTCCCAGTCGATGCTATACCCATGAGATCTTACATTGAGATCCAGGCAAAATTTTATTTTTCAGTTTTTTCTTTTTCTCTCTCTTGCATGTCATGTCACTTGACTGAGATTAAATCTCAGTCGACTAAGACCTAGCCACACCCTTTTATTAAAGACGAATGAATTTTGAGTGCCAACCGAATCAGCGTCAAATATTTTGTCAGCAATAATCATGATTTACTTGTCATTTTATTATCATGAAATATATTTCAGCTAAACAATTGAATCAGCATTTATTGGCTTATGAAACGGAACATGATTTTGCGAATAAGCTCGGTAGGAGAGACATGTTTGGGCGGTTTTGAAAAAAAAAACGGTAGTGAAAATACCTAATGTGGGAGGAAAAAAATCAAAATGAGCAAGGTAGAAAGCGGAGGGAGGAGTAGGAGAGACATGTTCTTATCCCTGAAGGAACATTTAGGGCATTTGCAACACTGACCCCCAACTCAGACACCATATCCGTTCGCGGACCAGTGGGGACCAGTCCTCAAAAACTCATGCGGGAGCCGGCCATCCAAAGCTAGCCGACTTTCGCCATCCAAAGGTTGGAGGCGCGATTCCGGACGGGGTTTTGGGGTGGGTTTTGAGTGGGCCGTGGGTGTCAGAGTCCTATGTGGCTGATGTACGGACTCCCATAAAGTCTCCATAATTTTCTTTCGTTTTGCGAAAAAACGGACGTCCGGACTGGTCCGCGGACCGATGCAGGACGTCGTTGGATGAAAAACCGCATCCGTATAGCTCGGTTTGGACTCTGTCAAGAGGTCTTATGGTCCACTTTGGAGTTACCCTTATTCCTTTATTGAGGTGGATTGGCAACTCCTCACACCAATCCGCACTGCGCCACGCTGTCAAGATCTGTCGCCATCAGTGTGTAGGATGAAGCACCGCTCCACCAAAGAATCCGTCCTCTGGTCCCTGGATCACGTGTGTACCTCCAAGAATGACGCCCCCAAGGAAGGAACGACACCAGAGCGCCGCCGTCATCCGATCATCCGATCTGAGGTTTCCCCGGAGATAGCAGAGAGTGGCCTTGAATTTCTCCACAACGATGCATTCAAGAAGGGAACGACGCAGATAGCGCCGCCACCGCCGGCCTTACCAGGAGACGAAGGCAAGTTTTCACCCAGATCAGTTCGAAGGGATCCAACTCTCATGCCCGGGCCGTCGTCACCACTAGCACCACCAGGCAGACCCTGGAGTACCGGCATATCAGTGAGCCGCCGGCACCACCGCATCCAGATCGCCGGCCATGCCGGGCCGCTGCCATCCCTCGCGCCATCCGGGTCAGAGACGGAGCCGCCGACGGCGCACAGGGACCGCCGCCGCCTGCACACGCCAGAGCGTCGCCGAGAACCTAGCGCCTGCCACCGCTTGCCGAAGCCAACCGCCCGAGCACTGGCGCCACCGTGGAGCCATCAGATTAGGGAGGAAGACGCGCGCCGACCACCCTCGCGGACCCCGCCGCACGCCCGAGCGCCGGCGCCACCGCGGCGCCATCAGATCGGGATGAGGAGGAGCCCGCGCGCTCGCCGCCTCGCGCAGACCACACCGCCGCCAGCGCCGCAGCGCCACCAAGTAGGGGAGCCCCGCCCAGATCCGCCGGCAGCCCGACCTGCCGCCGAGCCGAGCGCCGCCGCGAGGGCCGGCCGTCCCGCGCCGCCCAGGAGCATCGCGAGGGGGGAGGAAGCCCTGCCGCCGCCGACGCACGCGCGGGCTTTGCCCGGCGGCGGCGAGGGAGAAGGAAGGCGATAAAGGGGAGCGGCGGCGGCGATCTAGGGTATATACTTGTGAGATACTTGTGAGATTTTATTCGGGTATATATGGGTATGGGTTATACAATTCCATACCCATACCTACTCTACGAAATGGGTTTGAGAATTCTAGGTTCTGATCTAGAGTTGACCATGCGACTCGCAAGAAAGGTAGAAAACCTATTATAAGAAGAGAAATGTCTAATAGCTCAACAGAGTTGAAAACCAGTGATCGATAGTTGTTTGTCATTTCAGAAAAAAATCAAATTGTTCATGGATCATACATCTCTTTGGAAGAACAATGTAGCTAAGCTATCGGAGAGGTGTTGCCCCCGCCGCCCCCGGCCGGCGGCTGCGCCCCCAATTTCTTGCACTCCTTGGTGCACTCGTCCATCGACAAGTAGCAAACTTCCACACCCACGGTACAGCAGTAGCAGCGCTCGCCCTTGCAGGCATACGACTTCACGTCGTGGACGCACAGCCCGTAGGGCAAATTAATCTTCTCGCCGCCGTCCTCGATGATCCGGCCTGTATATGTGGCAACAGATAGTAATTGAATAAATAAAATCTAGAGCCATGATTAACGAAGCAAACAAGAACGAGCAATCACAAATATTGAGATCGAGGAATATTACATCGCGCCTGAGTAGCGAGGAGGAGGCACGCGATGAGGAGTAGCGTGGCCGTGTGCTTGTCCATGGTGCGTATGAATGATATTGATGAGATGATTGACACAGCAGTAGGCAGCTAGGCGGACCCGTGTTGCGAGATGTTTTTGCTGCACATCCAGGCTATGGTCTTGTGCACTTATATAAGCACGGAAATGAAGCTACGACGGTAGGCCTCCAACATACATTTGGGTATTAATTTCTGTATGATCGCTTGCCTGATATTTTTTGGGGGGTTGTATAAGGGCCGTAAGTATTTTGTCTGCAATAACCCTGATTTACCTGCCATTTTCATTACCAGAAATGGATTTTAGGTGCCAATTGAATCAGCGTCAAATATTTTGTTTGCAATAATCGTGATTTACCGGTTGTTTCATTACCAAAAAAATATCTGCCAATTGAATCAATATGTATTGGCTTGCCAAAAAAAGCCGGTAGTGACAAACCAAATGTGGGAGGGAAAAATGGAAACAAGGAGGGTAGAAAGCGGACGGAGGAGTAGGAGAGATACGACCAGACATTTTATCCATGAAGTGCCATTTTTTCATGATAGCAGTTGGTGTAGCGGCGACGACAATTTTCATCGGCTCGTTACAACAACAATAATGGTCAGTCGGTGGTCTAGGAACCTTGATGTAATTTTTGTTACGTTTGGGTGTTTTGATACTTCTAGTAAACTTTATCATAGATTTATGTCCTTTTCTAAAATAAATAAATAACACTTAATACAATATAATTATATCTTCAAAATGCATCTACTGAGATGCTTTTGTGGGTAGTGATATAAATATATTGCAACAATCATCAATTGTAGCTCGGCCTCCCAGCCAACCGATCCTATTTAGCGCTTCGGGCTACTTATAACGTTAACAGTAGACCGCGCACATGGAGATCACTGCCTATTTTTTCTGGATGGGCCAGCCCTTATAACGGAATGCAGCAGGCCGGTTGTTCCCATTTTGGGAACATTCCAAAAGCTTTCAGCGCTTGATTTATTTGCTATTTCTATCCTGGTCGTTACAGTTTACATGGTTTTCTATTCAGTTTTCCATTTTTCTTAAATTTCTTGTTTTTTAATTTGCAAACCTTCTCAAATTTATGAAGTTTTTTTACAAATTCACAACCTGTTTTCAACTTCATGATTTTTCAAATTCTTGAACTATTTTCAAATTCATGAAAATTTTCAATTTCATGAAAATTTTCAATTTCATGAACCTTTTTTGAGTTCTTGCATTTTTCTCAAATTCATGAACTTTTTTTGAAGATCGCGAACTTTGTTTGAGTTTGTGATATTTTCCTAATCACGAACTTTTTCTAGAATTCGAAATGTAACCCGTAATGGGTCTAACCATCAGTGGTCAAAGGTCCAATGGTCAACGGATAATTTTTTTTTGCAGTGTCAACAGATGATCGAGCAAGCAAAGAATCCAACGAGCTGGTGAACTGACGTAGAAGGCACCAAAATACGCTACAGTTGAGAAAAAATCGCTATAGTTGTCACGCACAAAATGAAATAGTAGTAAAGTTATTACTGGGACGGGCCAATTCGGTCGCCTGTGGGGGTCACGCTGTCCATTTGACGTCTGCGGGCGTGAAATAGGACTCACAGTAAATCATCACCGTCCGGAGAGCAGATTCTGTGAGTAGAAATCCAAAATCACTAGTTAAGCAGTACTTGTTGCCAAGATTATGCCAATTTCCTAGGTTGCGACAAGTGGCGCGCTGCATGTGCGCCAGTTGTCGCAACCGTGGAGTTTTCTCTTTTTTCGTAGATCCGTTTATTTAAAATGTTTTATCTCTTAAACCGTGCGTCCAAACCTCGAACCGCTTTTGCCGTTGGATTCCTCACGTCGAGATCTTCAAAACTAGATCCCATGTTGATAGATTTTGATGAACTTTTTTTTCACGAAAAAAACCGGACGAAAAAACCGAACTGGGAGCACGGTTTTTCCCTTTTCGGAAGAGGCATGCCCGTGCCTGTGGCGAAATCACAACCATGCCTCTCACGGAAGCAAAACCATGACTTTCACGAAAGAAAAAAAACAGAAAACACATTTTTTTCGTTTCCGAGGAGGCACGGCCGTGACTCTCGCGAAAGCACAACCGTGCCTCTCGCGGAAGCAAAACCGCGCCTCTCGCGAAAAAAAAACAGAAAACGTGTTTTTTTTCGTTTTCAAGTGGCACGGCCGTGACTCCCGCGAAAGCGCAACTATGCCTCTCGCGAAATTAAGAAGAACAAAAAACACATTTTTTTCGTTTCCAAGAGGCACGGCCGTGCCTCTCACGAAAGCACAACCGTGCCTCTCGCGGAAACAAAACCGTAACTCTCGCGAAAGGAAAACAAAAAGAAAACACATTTTTTTGCGTAATTTTTTTTTTGTCGAAAAGCTAGGAAAGACCGGTGGAAAACCAAAACATAAAAAAAACCAAACAAAAAAGTTTAAAAAGCCGAAAACGCATGCGAAAAAAATAAAAAAAAGAAATCCGGAGGGAGTCCCAGAGCGCTGCACGTGGCGAATTGTTGAGAGCGCGCCAAGTGACGCTGATCGTTACGAGGCTTCCGAAGAAACGCTTGTTAATTAGTTGCTCTCGTAGAAATCATCTCTATGGTCGTACTGAAAGAAAGTGATGGTGGGCCTATCCCAACTAGCAGCGTACAGAGGCTGTAAAATGTAACGGGTTAACACCAAAAAACATAATGCACGAGACAAGCCCTGCGCAACGAGGATAGTTCAAAACGGACATACACAGTTGCCGTTGAGATTGACCTTCCCCTCGCCAACTCCCTCGCTGGATCGCCTGCCGGGTTCTGACTGAGCAAGGGGCGATCTTGCATGCTACCCGGTCTTGATCTGGCCGCGTTTGTTCCGGGTTGACGGGTGGGTTGACTAGGATTTCTCCACCCGGTGGCTCTGTGTTCGTCAGGTTAGGGTTTTCAACAATGGATAGCTCGGCTTTGGAGTCGGGATCTAAGACAGGAGATGTGGAAGACATGATGAAGCGTCTGGGGCTCACGGAGAGTGATCTTGACGATGTGGTCTTCGAGGAAGAGCAGCCAGCTGAGGCAGAAGCGGTCAGATGGATGGCTATAGCTAGGGTTCATACCCCAAAGACCTAAAACCAATATTGGTTTTTTCGCAACATGCGTGCAGCATGGGACTTGCCGCAAGAGGTGAAGATCCGTCCTCTTGAAGATAACTCGTACACGATGCAATTCTCTTGTCTGGGCGACTGGGAACGCGTCATGTTGGATGGACCATGGATGTTCAAAGACAACGCAGTGGTAATGTCTGAATATGATGGTTTTACCAAACCCTCCGAGATATGCTTGGATGAGATTGAGATTTGGGTGCAAATACATGACCTTCCTAATGGCTACTTCGCTATGATAAAATCTTTGGCAGGCAAAGTGGGTGAGTTCATCTATGCAGAGCCAACATCTCACGATTTTGAAGGCAACTTTGTTCGTGTTAGGGTCAAGATCAATGTTCATAATCCTCTCAAGAATGCCGTGTCAGTAGTGAAGGGTGGCAAGAGGCAGTTCTTCCTGGTCAAATATGAACGCCCGCCCGACTGGTGTGCAGTGTGTGGTCACTTGGGTCATCAATTTACGGAACATGAGGATGGGGTGCACCCCCCGGAAGCCCTTCTTTTCAAAGACCTGCGTGCAACATGGTCCAGAGGACTGGGGAGAGGTCCGGGTGAAGGAAGAGGCCGCGGCCGATCTGGTCGTGGTAGAGGACAAGGTAGAGGTGACAATCCTTTTAGAGGGAATACAAGCAGCAGAGAGGAAGGGGAGGAGTATGATTGACGCAGGTTCAGACGAAGGAATGATGGGTGCAGAGGAGAATTGGAAAAGAACTGCTGCACCGGTAGTGGAAATGAGGAGCCCGGCTACCACATTGCTGGCACTCCCGCCGACGACGGTGCCCCCAAGTCCACCACCGAAGTAGGAGCCTGAGCGCCCTAAAACTATTAACAACGAGAAGGATGGAAGAAAGAAGACACCACCAACATTCAAACCGACAGATGCAAAATAGGCGGCCTCCCTCGCGGAGGACCGCCGGGCACAATGAGTCTCATGTGTTGGAATGGTCGTGGGGTGGGCAAACCTGCGACAATTCAAGAGCTCCGTGAACTCATGAACGTTTTGCCCCCACGATTCTGTGTATTCTTGAAACTCAGATTGAGGGGTCTAGAGTGGAGGGTTACACTGGCTCGTTAGGTTACAATAAAAGTTTTTCAGTTAATAGCTCAGCTACAAACGGTGGTTTTTGTTTTTTTTGGAATGATGCAATAAAAGTTTCAGTTATCGATTATTCTCGTTACCATATTGATGTTGAAGTTGATGATCTTGGTGGCTCACCTTATGGAGAAGCCCAAGTTCAGGAGAGATATAAGACATGGGATACACTCAAAGGCATAGAAAATTCCAACTCTTTGCCATGGATTGTAATGGGGGATTTCAATGAAATACTGCATGCCCATGAACACGACGGAATTGGAAATCGTAGCCAAGCCCAGATGGATGGTTTCAAGGAAGCCATTGATACTTGTGGTCTCACTGATATAGGCTACAAGGGTGTACCGTGGAATTTTGAGAAGAAGGTGGCAGGTGGAACTTTTACCCGAGTTAGGCTACACCGGTGTGTGGCGTCGGAAGAATGGTGCCTGAACTTCCCATCAGCTCAACTGGAGCATTCACAGCTTCAACATCCGATCATAGCCCGCTCGTATTAACAGTAAGAGAAGTGCATGCAGGCAAGATCGGTCCCCAAGCATTTAAGTACGAGACTATGTGTGAGACACGTGATGGATTGAATGCAGTAATTAGAGATAGCTAGGGCAGCGGGCGGGAGACAACAGTCCAGGCTATTAAGGAAAAGCTACAATCTCTGTCGGGCAATCTTGGAGCTTGGGACAGGGACGTGTTTGGCAATGTCCGGCGCGAGATCCGATGCTTGCAGCAGGAGCTAGCATATTAGTGCGTGATCCCAGGGAGGAGTGGACCATCTCATACAGAAATGAAAATTTGTGATAGATTGGTGGAGCTTTTTAATAGGGAGGAAATTTTATGGAGAAAAAGAGCTACAATTGAGTGGTTATCACATGAAGACAAAAACACATACTTTTTCCATTTGCGTGCGAGCACGCGACATAAAAAGAATCAAAGTAAGGCCCTTCAATTGCCTAGCGGGGTCTAACAGAGGATGGGGCTGTCATGGAGGATATGGCCACAAATTTTTGTCAACAGCTCTACACCTCTGAAGGTGTCCATAACATGCAACAGGTACTACATCATGTGCCCTGCAAGGTCACAGCTGGCATGAATGAGAAGTTCAATGAGGAGTACTCCCAAGAAGAAATCAAACATGCTCTGTTTCAAATGTTCCCAACCAAGGCATCGGGTCCTGACGGGTTTCCTGCGCATTTTTTTCAGCGCCATTGGGAGGTTTGCGATGCAGATGTTACAAGGGTTGTGTTGCGGAACATAGACGGGACTGAAACAGCGGAGTGCATAAATGAGACTGTCTTGGTATTAATACCAAAGGTAAAAAATCCCACGATTCTCACACAATTCCGGCCCATCTCACTATGTAATGTATTATACAAAATTGCCAACAAAGTAATCTCCAATAGGTTGAAGTTGGTGCTGCCCGAAATCATATCAGAGGAGCAATCGGCGTTTGTACCAGGCAGACTCATCACAGACAACATCATTGCAGCCTATGAATGTCTTCATTTTATGAAGGGAAACAGGGCAAAGAGGAACAACCATTGTGCGTTACAACTTGACATGATGAAGGCTTATGATAAGGTTGAATGGGACTATTTATAAGATATTATGTTAAAGTTGGGCTTCACAGAGAGATGGGTAAATATTGTGATGGGATTGGTCAGGACAGTGAAATTCTTAGTCCTTTTCAATGGCAAGAAACTTGATGAGTTCAATCCTTCATGAGGAATTTGACAGGGAGATCCAATCTCCCCATACCTCTTCCTAATTGCATCAGAGGGCCTGATATGTCTCCAACGTATCTATAATTGATGAAGTATTCATGCTTTTTTATTATGATTCTTGGATGTTTTACAATCATTTTATAGCAACTTTATATCATTTTTTAGGACTAACCTATTGGCCCAGTGCCCAGTGCCAATTGCTATTTTTTGCTTGTTTTTACATCGCAGGAAATCAATATCAAACGGAGTCCAAATGCAATTAAACTCCTGGAGGATTTTTTTTGGGACAAAAGAAAGCTAGTGGGCCAAGGAAGCACCTAGGGGGCTGCTCGACAGGAGCAGCACCCACCATGGCGCGCCAGGAAGCCCAGGCGCGCCCTGGTGGGTGCTGCCCACCTCGGGTGCCCCCCGGACCGCCTCTTTACCCTATAAAATCCCAAATATTCCAAAACCCTTCGGAGTAGCCCTAGATCAGAAGTTCCGTCGCCGCAAGGCCTATGTATCCACGAGATCTAATCTAGACCCCGTTCCGGCACCCTGCCGGAGGGGGGAATCATCACCGGTGGTCATCTTCATCATCCCGGTGGCCACCATGATGAGAAGGAAGTAGTCCACCCTCGGGGCTGAGAGTATGTGTTTAATCTTTCTCTCTCGTGTTCTTGAGATGTCACGATCTTGATGTATCGCGTGCTTTGTTAATATAGTCGGATCATATGGTGTTTTCCCCTCTCTATCTTGTTGTGATGAATTGAATTTTTCCCTTTGAGATTTCATTGTTATCAGATTGAATACTTGTATGGATTTGAGAACACTTGATAGATGTCTTGCAATTGAGTACTCGTGGTGACAATGGGGTATCGTATTGATTCACTTGATATATGTTTTGGCACTCAACTCACGGATTCCCGAGGTGACATTGGGGTAATCTATGCATAGGGGTTGATGCACTTCTTGTCTTTGTTTCCCCGATAGAAATCTTGGGGCACTATTTAATCTATGCATAGGGGTTGATGCACGTTCTTGTCTTTGTTTCTCCGATAGAAAGCATTGCGATACCGTTTTTGTGCCCATTTACTATTTGATACCTTGCTGTTTTTATTTATTCAGATTATAAAAATATATTTCTACCATCCATATTACACTTTTATCACCATCTCTTCGCCGAACTAGTGCACCTATACATTTGCCATTGTATTGGGTGTGTTGGGGACACAAGATATTTCTTGTATTTGGTTCCAGGGTCGTTTGAGAGAGACCATCTTCATCCTACACCTCTCATGGATTGATAAACCTTAGGTCATCCACTTGAGGGAAAATTGCTACTATCCTACAAAACTCTGTGCTTGAAGGCCCAACACGTGTCTACAAGAATAAAGTTGCGTAGTAGACATCAGGGCCTTTCGTGCCTCCTAAAATCTTTTGATGAGTCGTCCAGCTTGAGCGGGTTAAAGGTGGCACCCCTGGCTCCACCTGTCAACCATTTGTTATTTGCTGACAACAGCCTGCTGTTTTTTAAGCCTAGTGGTGATGGGGCCAGAGAGGTGAACCAGATGTTGAACACATATTGTCAGGCTTCGGGACAGAGAATAAACTAGAGCAAATCCTCAATCTTCTTTAGTAGGGGTTGTCCAAACATCGTCAGAGAATAGATCAAGGAAGTTTTGCAGGTTCCCAATGAAACTCTCAACGAGAAATATTTGGGGATGTCCTCTAGCGTGGGATCAATTTTAAGTACCTGAAAGATTACCTTTGGAGTAAAGTACAAGGGTGGATCAAGCATACAATGTCTTCGGTGGGGAAGGAAGTACTGGTTAAGGCAGTAGCTCAGGCGGTTCCTGTCTTTTCTATGTCATGTTTGAGATTGCCCAGGGCCTTTGTGAACACCTGAACATGCTAATCAGAAAATTTTGGTGGGGTAGCAAAGAAGGAAAATAGAAACCGCATTGGGTATCCTGGGAAGAAATGACACAACCAAAGAAAATGGGTGGCCTCGGTTTTAAAGACTTTGAATTGTATAATTTGTCTCTCTTGGCCAAACAAGCCTGGAGATTATTACAATCTCCTGAATCCTTGAGTGGGCGTATTCTCAAAGATGTATACTACCCTGAGGGCACTATCCTAGATGCCCAACTGGGAAGCAGACCGAGTCAGGTATGGAGATCGATCATAGACGGAAGAGATGTGCTCAAACAAGGCATTATGAGACGTATTGGTGATGGACACACGACCGAAGTGTGGTCAGATAATTAGATTATGCGTATTGAGATGCTTCGGCCCTACGGCTGCATCACACATGACCCCCCTGAACTTGTATCCGAACTAATAGACCACACCACAGCCACATGGGATATGGAAAAGCTTTCTGTAGTCTTCCTATACATCGATGTGCCGGCTATTCAGTCGATACCATTATGCACAAGAATCATCTCTGACTCCTGGGTGTGGCACTATGAAAGAAGCGGTCAGTTCACTGTGAAGTCATGCTATAGGATGTTGGTAGAGATAAAGTGGAGAAGAGATGCTTGGCTGGAAGGAGATGTTGGATCGTCAAGCACTGATTGTGACAAGACATCCTGGAAGCAGCTATGGCAGACACCTGTACCAGGGAAAATCATGATGTTCTTATGGTGTCTTGCTGAACAATCTCTGCCAACCGAGGATGTTCGAGCTCATCAAAAATGTCCACCACAACATCCTGCGGCCTGTGTGGAGCGGCTGACTCGTGGAGACACTCGTTATCGGAGTGCATAGTGGCAATTTCTGTTTCGGCCATGGTCGATGGTTAGCTTGCAGAGCATCTGCGAGAGACCTCTGAACCTAGCACTAGACAATGGCTTTTCCTGATGAAAGACTCGTTATCACATGTTGCGTTTGTCAAGCTTTCGCTGACTTTGTGGGCCATCTAGTTGGCGAGGAGGCAGGCCATTCATGAGCAGATATACCAGAGCCGAGTAGCCACATACCAGTTTATATGTAGGTTTATCCAGTACCTTGACATGCTGAAACCAGAGAAGAAAGCACCCAGCCAGAGAGGCAGCATGTGCAAGTCAGACCAAAAGCTCCTCCGCCGAGCGTAGCAAAAATCCACACAAATGCGGCTATGGCAAGATCTCATGTGGGAGGAGCTTGTGCAGCGGTTTGCAGGGATGCAAATGGCAAGTTCTTGGGAAGTTCTGCTATGGTGATACACGACATTACAAGTGTACCGGCAATGGAGGCTTTAGCCATCAGAGAGGGACTGACGCTGGCAGAGGACCTACACTTGCAAGACATCATCATTGCTTCAGACACAAAGCAACTCGTCCGAGATATCAAAAGGGTGGATGGACTGTATGGGCCGATAATTTGAGAGATTTCCTATCGTGCTTCTTTGATTAATTGTAAAATAACTTTCGAAGGTGGAGACGCAAACGTAGATGTTCATAGACTAGCTAAATTGTCTTACTCACTGTATCAGGGGTGACATGTTTGGTTGCTCCACCCTCATGATCCTTTTTGTATCCCACTACATGTGGTTTTTGAGTAATAAAGCTAATCTCCCCCCTCAAAAAAAGTTGCACTAAAAAATGCGCATCGCCATCTAGTGATAGCATCTTAGCCATCTACAAGAGACGCGTGAGGCACAACCCTAGCATGATGCCACCACCATTGCTCCTTTTCTCCTAGCAAGCCGATCAATCACCAAATTGCCATCATCTGTATACGCCATATTCATTCGAATAACAGCGCCCACATCACAATTTCAGCTAGAGATGTCCCATCGGCGTTTCCCTTGTCGAGAGACGAGAGGCCGATTTCAGAGATGGTAGCCTCGAGCAATCTGACCACCATAATTGGGAAAGACTTATATAATGTCATGATTTAATTGTTGCAACAGATTGTTGATAATCGACTGACTGGGTACAGTTTAGTTCTAGATATCAATGGATTATGTCATTACTGAGGTCGACGTGATAACACTTTTTTTTGAATTGATCTAGCACATTTGTAGTTTTTCCTTAGTTTTCATTTACTTATTATTCATTTAAGTTTCAACACCATCATGGAATATATTAGGCGTCCCACATTCAAGAAAGAAAAAGAGATAATGAAAGAGAGGCCGCTTTCACAGGTTATTTATATACACATATATTAATTACTATTTTGATGTTTATATTAAGGGGCCTCAGCTTCCATTTTCACCACGGGCCCTGAAATTCCAGGTCTGACCCTGGGTCCAAAAGTTGCATTCGAGCACACCCAAAGGCATCCAAGCATAAATTGGTTATTAGCCTTCTAGATTCAAAATAAAAGAGCGTTCAGACCGAAGTAACGAATTCTTCACTTATGATCAATAGGGGCAGTCTTAAATTATTTTTATTTCTCCAACATCCTGGGCCAACCCCTCCAAAATGCTTGGGACGTGTATCTACTATGTAGTTCCCCAACTTTGACGCCTTAACCAACCCCTAACTAAACAAGAAATCTATGACACATGTCTACAAATGAATCCATGCGCTAGCTCCGGTCATGATGGCTTTGGGCTAGGATTTTATCACAAATTCTAGCATTCCGATATAAGCACCCAATCTTGTCTTTTGTTAATTACCGCCAATCATGTTGCAGAACTATATTTTGATAGTGATTGCAAAGGTTGTAACCTCAGATACAAACCCCTAATCCATTTTGTCGTGGAATTATCACGTCAGATGTCCTAGTGTGAGGATTTAGTCGTGGAGCTATCGCGACAAGATTAGCTTAAAGGGGTTAAACCGGACAAAGGACACGGGGAGTTTATACTGGTTCGGCCCCTTGCGGTGAAGGTAAAAGCCTATGATCCAGTTGTGGTGGAATTGATGGGGTCTCGATGAGCAGGGAGCAAATCCGCTTTACCTATCTCTCGAGTTGTTGTTTCTTGTCCCTGAACCGCCGCCGGGTCATCCCTTTATATACACAGGTTGACGCCCGGCGGTTTACAGAATCCCGAGGCCAGCTCATACACGTGTCTGGCTCAGTTTCTACCCTTTCCTATCTTACAATACAAGTTACATATTTCATGGCGGTTTATGTCTACGGGCCCTAATCTGCCTTTGGGCTCTGGGCCTTCAAGTCTCGTTAGTAAAGCTCCATACTCCTTGTCTTCATGGGCTTCAATACAGATGATTCCTTATGAGTGTAACCCGGCCCCTCCTTGGCGGTTTACACTCAGTAGTTATATCTCCAACATTAGGCCCCAGATTGATTTGAACCTGTTCAGGTCAATCTTCCATACTTAGGAAAATTTCTTCTTGAACATCTTCACGTGAATCTTGTAAACCACCATGACATCATCTTCATGTGAACTTTTTAAGCCGCTGTGACGTCATCTTCCGAGATTGTAACAAACCGCCATGACGTCATATGTTTATTAAAACCGTATATACTACCCCTTTACCAATAAGCCTCCGAAAATCGAGGCGACAGCTCTGTCACATATCCATTTTTGGGCTCCTCGATCCCCGCGCCTGTCGCTTATCTCTTCGTCTTATAAATAGGACTAGGGGTCATTTTCTCTTTTCCCCTTTCGTTCCTCTTTGCGTCTGCTCCAACAAAGGCCGCTGCATCAACCTGATTCGACCAGAGAAATGCGGCGCCTCTCCGCTACTCTTTCAACCTCTGTAAGTTTTCTTTCCTTCTACCCCAGATCTACTGCTAGGGTTTCGGTGTTCAATGGTGTTCTTCGGTGTTCGTCGGCGTTCATTGCTGTACTTTTCTGCCACATCAGAACTTGATAAAGCTTGATATTCTCCCTGTGCGGCCGTAGCTATAATCCATTTTTCCTCATCATAGCATCCCTTTTTCAGTAAACAGATCCCATATGGTTTTTAGCTGTTCTGTTGTCACCATTTAGGGCTTTGAAATTTTTCTCCTTTTTAGAACTGCGGTGGATCGAAAATTATAATACCAACCTGTAAAACCTGTTTGTGCAATACTTAGGAATTTTTCAGATCTATAGCTTCCACACCATTGTAAGCGGTTTAACCTTTAGAAAATGATAACCCGCCAGGTACCATTAGTCCTATCTTAAACCGCCAACTCAACCTCAATGTCAAAATCCGGTTTATCATGTACATATGTTTCAATTTCTTATCCCTCTATCCTTAGGCCGGTTTATATGCGTCAGTCTTGAATCTTAAACCGGCATTGATCCTCTTTTCCAGCTTTCCGTTGAAATGGACAAAACGTTCTATGCTTGCAATTGGGTTCCTTCCCGGGTTACTGAAGAACAGTTAACTGGGTTTGTTGCCGCTAGCGTTTTAGAAAAGAAGGAAGTCATACACTGGAGAGTTCCCGGTCCAGAAAATCCTCCTGAGCCCAAGGATATAGAAGTGGTTGTTTTTGCTGACCATCTGGGTCAAGGTTTCAGCCCGCCCGGTTCAAAATTCTTCCGTGATGTTCTTGCCAGCTTCCAGATCCACTCTCAAGATATTGGGCCTAACTCCGTGTCCAATATTTGTAACTTTCAAGTTTTTTGTGAGGCTTATCTGCAAGAAGAACCCACTGTTGAGCTGTTCAAAGATTACTTCTATTTGAACCATCGTACCGAGTTCACAGATGGACCTAACACTGAGCTAGGCAGGGTCTCAATCCAGAAGAGGAAAGACGTCGGCTTCCCTCACACCAAGCATCATAGTCATGCCAAGGACTGGAATCAGACTTGGTTTTACTGCCGTGATACATCTCCACCTGATGAGAACCCTCTGCTGGGTTACCGTGCACACCGGCTTACCAGAGAACATCCGATTCCTTAGCGACTGACTGCCAAGGAACAATAAAAATACGCCCCTCAGCTATCAAAACTCAGAGCTTTTGTTGCAAACGGTCTGACAGGCGTTGACTTCGTTCGGTGCTGGGTTTCTTGGAGCATTATGCCTTTAAGTCGGCGCCCCGGTTTAATGTGTGAATACACAGGGGATCTGAAAGACCCTCAACATCATATTGACATCCAGCTACTGATGATGAAGTCACCGAATCTACCAAGAAAATGCTTGATGAACCGGTGGCTGTATGCAGCAAAGTAGGGCTTAGTCCCTTCTGTACTTCCAATAAACCGCCACCTGCAAGCATTGCCTTATTTTTATCTTAATCTATCTCCACTTAAACATTTCTTTATAACCTTTTGTCCATCTGGACAGGGTGATGATCCGTTCTGGAAAAAGAAATTGCAGGATAAACCGGCGAAACTGCAAGATAAACCGGCAAGAGCGCCTCGCATCAAGACCAGGGTTACAAAGAATCCAGCGAAGAAGAAAACCGCCGAGGCCTCTGACCTGCCCAATGATGAAGAGCTTGATGACCTGGAGTCAGAGGTATAACTTGACTCTCTTGGTTCTTTTTTCATACATCTCATTGACAATGATTATTATCAGGATGATGTGGAAGCTAGCCGCGCTGGTGATGCAGAGGTAATTGTTCTATCTTCCGACTCAAATCATGTGCCAGTACAAAAACTCCGTTGAGCAGTCCGGAAAGCAAAATATTCCCACCCTCTTGCTTATTCGGATCCGCACTTTTCTTTGAAGACACAGCTGCATGAAGCTCGCCGCACAACCCGGCATAGTGGCCAAGTGGTTACCTCCTCCGGTTTACCGAACTCCCCGGTTCGCAAACACCGTCAAGAGGTCTCTTGTACTTCTAATACACTTTATCCCAAGGCGGGTTATTTTCGATATCCTCTTAATCTGTCTGATTCAAATTATCAGGGAACCTGCCATTCATCCTCCGGCGAGTCATCAACCACACAAATGCCACCCCTCAAGACTATTCCTGGGTAAGCATATTATACTTAACCATTTATGCCTTGTACTGGTTTATTGTACTAACCTCTGCGTCTATTCTTTTCAGTGCCAAAGCCAGACTTAGCAAGAAAGCCAAGCTGACTAAACCAACTGATGATAGTCCGGCCACTGAACCAGAGAAGACCTCAGAGGTTCTTGATCCGAATGCTGATACTATCTTGGATGATCCGGCACCTCAAGCTCAGGACACTTTTGTTGAACCAGGAGAGATAAATCCGACGAGCCAGTCCGCTGATCCACCAAGCCCATCTGCCAATCCACCAAGCCCAGCAAGAACATCTGATAAACCACCAATCCCAGCCAAAACTGTTGATGGCACCACAGATGATGTTGCGATTACCGGTTTTGGTCATACTGCTCCTGGCAACCCTGTCGCTTTATCAAAGCATAATGCTAAGGAAGAATTTTCTGCTATGGACAAGGGCAAGTGGAAAATAGATTTATCAAGCTATGCTCACCTCAATGCTCAGGACATCCATTCTGGATATTTAAATCGTCTGTATACAAGCAATGACTATGAAGCCAGTTTAGTAGGTCTGATGAAAGAGCGATATGAGGTAAATATCCATTCCTTTGCACAAGTTCTTTTTCCCTAGAGCCTGCTTCAATTATCAACTCCAGTAGCCCCCAAGGGCCAGTTCATGATATGAATGTGAACCGGGACTTTTAGTAGAATAATATTGAATTTTGCTTGTGTAGCCCCTACGGACTGGTTTATACCTTTAGGATGAACCGGTACATCTTCTGTCATGCCGTTTCCAAAATACCTGATAATCATCAATATAATCCGGTTTATTGAAAGAAACTCGATAACCTTGAATCGATCCGGCATGCATTATCCCCCAAGTGCCAAGTATATGACTTGTTATGTGCTTGGGACTTAAAATATCAGTTGATAAAAAGCAATCCGCATTAGCCCCCAAGTGCCAAGTGTATAACTTGTTATGTGCTTGGGACTTCAAAGATGTACTACTAACTTATTAACTGTCTCTTGCAGGCTGACCTGAGCAAAACACATTTTTTTCGTTTCCAAGAGGCACGGCCGTGCCTCTCACGAAAGCACAACCGTGCCTCTCGCGGAAACAAAACCGTAACTCTCGCGAAAGGAAAACAAAAAGAAAACACATTTTTTTGCGTAATTTTTTTTTTGTCGAAAAGCTAGGAAAGACCGGTGGAAAACCAAAACATAAAAAAAACCAAACAAAAAAGTTTAAAAAGCCGAAAACGCATGCGAAAAAAATAAAAAAAAGAAATCCGGAGGGAGTCCCAGAGCGCTGCACGTGGCGAATTGTTGAGAGCGCGCCAAGTGACGCTGATCGTTACGAGGCTTCCGAAGAAACGCTTGTTAATTAGTTGCTCTCGTAGAAATCATCTCTATGGTCGTACTGAAAGAAAGTGATGGTGGGCCTATCCCAACTAGCAGCGTACAGAGGCTGTAAAATGTAACGGGTTAACACCAAAAAACATAATGCACGAGACAAGCCCTGCGCAACGAGGATAGTTCAAAACGGACATACACAGTTGCCGTTGAGATTGACCTTCCCCTCGCCAACTCCCTCGCTGGATCGCCTGCCGGGTTCTGACTGAGCAAGGGGCGATCTTGCATGCTACCCGGTCTTGATCTGGCCGCGTTTGTTCCGGGTTGACGGGTGGGTTGACTAGGATTTCTCCACCCGGTGGCTCTGTGTTCGTCAGGTTAGGGTTTTCAACAATGGATAGCTCGGCTTTGGAGTCGGGATCTAAGACAGGAGATGTGGAAGACATGATGAAGCGTCTGGGGCTCACGGAGAGTGATCTTGACGATGTGGTCTTCGAGGAAGAGCAGCCAGCTGAGGCAGAAGCGGTCAGATGGATGGCTATAGCTAGGGTTCATACCCCAAAGACCTAAAACCAATATTGGTTTTTTCGCAACATGCGTGCAGCATGGGACTTGCCGCAAGAGGTGAAGATCCGTCCTCTTGAAGATAACTCGTACACGATGCAATTCTCTTGTCTGGGCGACTGGGAACGCGTCATGTTGGATGGACCATGGACGTTCAAAGACAACGCAGTGGTAATGTCTGAATATGATGGTTTTACCAAACCCTCCGAGATATGCTTGGATGAGATTGAGATTTGGGTGCAAATACATGACCTTCCTAATGGCTACTTCGCTATGATAAAATCTTTGGCAGGCAAAGTGGGTGAGTTCATCTATGCAGAGCCAACATCTCACGATTTTGAAGGCAACTTTGTTCGTGTTAGGGTCAAGATCAATGTTCATAATCCTCTCAAGAATGCCGTGTCAGTAGTGAAGGGTGGCAAGAGGCAGTTCTTCCTGGTCAAATATGAACGCCCGCCCGACTGGTGTGCAGTGTGTGGTCACTTGGGTCATCAATTTACGGAACATGAGGATGGGGTGCACCCCCCGGAAGCCCTTCTTTTCAAAGACCTGCGTGCAACATGGTCCAGAGGACTGGGGAGAGGTCCGGGTGAAGGAAGAGGCCGCGGCCGATCTGGTCGTGGTAGAGGACAAGGTAGAGGTGACAATCCTTTTAGAGGGAATACAAGCAGCAGAGAGGAAGGGGAGGAGTATGATTGACGCAGGTTCAGACGAAGGAATGATGGGTGCAGAGGAGAATTGGAAAAGAACTGCTGCACCGGTAGTGGAAATGAGGAGCCCGGCTACCACATTGCTGGCACTCCCGCCGACGACGGTGCCCCCAAGTCCACCACCGAAGTAGGAGCCTGAGCGCCCTAAAACTATTAACAACGAGAAGGATGGAAGAAAGAAGACACCACCAACATTCAAACCGACAGATGCAAAATAGGCGGCCTCCCTCGCGGAGGACCGCCGGGCACAATGAGTCTCATGTGTTGGAATGGTCGTGGGGTGGGCAAACCTGCGACAATTCAAGAGCTCCGTGAACTCATGAACGTTTTGCCCCCACGATTCTGTGTATTCTTGAAACTCAGATTGAGGGGTCTAGAGTGGAGGGTTACACTGGCTCGTTAGGTTACAATAAAAGTTTTTCAGTTAATAGCTCAGCTACAAACGGTGGTTTTTGTTTTTTTTGGAATGATGCAATAAAAGTTTCAGTTATCGATTATTCTCGTTACCATATTGATGTTGAAGTTGATGATCTTGGTGGCTCACCTTATGGAGAAGCCCAAGTTCAGGAGAGATATAAGACATGGGATACACTCAAAGGCATAGAAAATTCCAACTCTTTGCCATGGATTGTAATGGGGGATTTCAATGAAATACTGCATGCCCATGAACACGACGGAATTGGAAATCGTAGCCAAGCCCAGATGGATGGTTTCAAGGAAGCCATTGATACTTGTGGTCTCACTGATATAGGCTACAAGGGTGTACCGTGGAATTTTGAGAAGAAGGTGGCAGGTGGAACTTTTACCCGAGTTAGGCTACACCGGTGTGTGGCGTCGGAAGAATGGTGCCTGAACTTCCCATCAGCTCAACTGGAGCATTCACAGCTTCAACATCCGATCATAGCCCGCTCGTATTAACAGTAAGAGAAGTGCATGCAGGCAAGATCGGTCCCCAAGCATTTAAGTACGAGACTATGTGTGAGACACGTGATGGATTGAATGCAGTAATTAGAGATAGCTAGGGCAGCGGGCGGGAGACAACAGTCCAGGCTATTAAGGAAAAGCTACAATCTCTGTCGGGCAATCTTGGAGCTTGGGACAGGGACGTGTTTGGCAATGTCCGGCGCGAGATCCGATGCTTGCAGCAGGAGCTAGCATATTAGTGCGTGATCCCAGGGAGGAGTGGACCATCTCATACAGAAATGAAAATTTGTGATAGATTGGTGGAGCTTTTTAATAGGGAGGAAATTTTATGGAGAAAAAGAGCTACAATTGAGTGGTTATCACATGAAGACAAAAACACATACTTTTTCCATTTGCGTGCGAGCACGCGACATAAAAAGAATCAAAGTAAGGCCCTTCAATTGCCTAGCGGGGTCTAACAGAGGATGGGGCTGTCATGGAGGATATGGCCACAAATTTTTGTCAACAGCTCTACACCTCTGAAGGTGTCCATAACATGCAACAGGTACTACATCATGTGCCCTGCAAGGTCACAGCTGGCATGAATGAGAAGTTCAATGAGGAGTACTCCCAAGAAGAAATCAAACATGCTCTGTTTCAAATGTTCCCAACCAAGGCATCGGGTCCTGACGGGTTTCCTGCGCATTTTTTTCAGCGCCATTGGGAGGTTTGCGATGCAGATGTTACAAGGGTTGTGTTGCGGAACATAGACGGGACTGAAACAGCGGAGTGCATAAATGAGACTGTCTTGGTATTAATACCAAAGGTAAAAAATCCCACGATTCTCACACAATTCCGGCCCATCTCACTATGTAATGTATTATACAAAATTGCCAACAAAGTAATCTCCAATAGGTTGAAGTTGGTGCTGCCCGAAATCATATCAGAGGAGCAATCGGCGTTTGTACCAGGCAGACTCATCACAGACAACATCATTGCAGCCTATGAATGTCTTCATTTTATGAAGGGAAACAGGGCAAAGAGGAACAACCATTGTGCGTTACAACTTGACATGATGAAGGCTTATGATAAGGTTGAATGGGACTATTTATAAGATATTATGTTAAAGTTGGGCTTCACAGAGAGATGGGTAAATATTGTGATGGGATTGGTCAGGACAGTGAAATTCTTAGTCCTTTTCAATGGCAAGAAACTTGATGAGTTCAATCCTTCATGAGGAATTTGACAGGGAGATCCAATCTCCCCATACCTCTTCCTAATTGCATCAGAGGGCCTGATATGTCTCCAACGTATCTATAATTGATGAAGTATTCATGCTTTTTTATTATGATTCTTGGATGTTTTACAATCATTTTATAGCAACTTTATATCATTTTTTAGGACTAACCTATTGGCCCAGTGCCCAGTGCCAATTGCTATTTTTTGCTTGTTTTTACATCGCAGGAAATCAATATCAAACGGAGTCCAAATGCAATTAAACTCCTGGAGGATTTTTTTTGGGACAAAAGAAAGCTAGTGGGCCAAGGAAGCACCTAGGGGGCTGCTCGACAGGAGCAGCACCCACCATGGCGCGCCAGGAAGCCCAGGCGCGCCCTGGTGGGTGCTGCCCACCTCGGGTGCCCCCCGGACCGCCTCTTTACCCTATAAAATCCCAAATATTCCAAAACCCTTCGGAGTAGCCCTAGATCAGAAGTTCCGTCGCCGCAAGGCCTATGTATCCACGAGATCTAATCTAGACCCCGTTCCGGCACCCTGCCGGAGGGGGGAATCATCACCGGTGGTCATCTTCATCATCCCGGTGGCCACCATGATGAGAAGGAAGTAGTCCACCCTCGGGGCTGAGAGTATGTGTTTAATCTTTCTCTCTCGTGTTCTTGAGATGTCACGATCTTGATGTATCGCGTGCTTTGTTAATATAGTCGGATCATATGGTGTTTTCCCCTCTCTATCTTGTTGTGATGAATTGAATTTTTCCCTTTGAGATTTCATTGTTATCAGATTGAATACTTGTATGGATTTGAGAACACTTGATAGATGTCTTGCAATTGAGTACTCGTGGTGACAATGGGGTATCGTATTGATTCACTTGATATATGTTTTGGCACTCAACTCACGGATTCCCGAGGTGACATTGGGGTAATCTATGCATAGGGGTTGATGCACTTCTTGTCTTTGTTTCCCCGATAGAAATCTTGGGGCACTATTTAATCTATGCATAGGGGTTGATGCACGTTCTTGTCTTTGTTTCTCCGATAGAAAGCATTGCGATACCGTTTTTGTGCCCATTTACTATTTGATACCTTGCTGTTTTTATTTATTCAGATTATAAAAATATATTTCTACCATCCATATTACACTTTTATCACCATCTCTTCGCCGAACTAGTGCACCTATACATTTGCCATTGTATTGGGTGTGTTGGGGACACAAGATATTTCTTGTATTTGGTTCCAGGGTCGTTTGAGAGAGACCATCTTCATCCTACACCTCTCATGGATTGATAAACCTTAGGTCATCCACTTGAGGGAAAATTGCTACTATCCTACAAAACTCTGTGCTTGAAGGCCCAACACGTGTCTACAAGAATAAAGTTGCGTAGTAGACATCAGGGCCTTTCGTGCCTCCTAAAATCTTTTGATGAGTCGTCCAGCTTGAGCGGGTTAAAGGTGGCACCCCTGGCTCCACCTGTCAACCATTTGTTATTTGCTGACAACAGCCTGCTGTTTTTTAAGCCTAGTGGTGATGGGGCCAGAGAGGTGAACCAGATGTTGAACACATATTGTCAGGCTTCGGGACAGAGAATAAACTAGAGCAAATCCTCAATCTTCTTTAGTAGGGGTTGTCCAAACATCGTCAGAGAATAGATCAAGGAAGTTTTGCAGGTTCCCAATGAAACTCTCAACGAGAAATATTTGGGGATGTCCTCTAGCGTGGGATCAATTTTAAGTACCTGAAAGATTACCTTTGGAGTAAAGTACAAGGGTGGATCAAGCATACAATGTCTTCGGTGGGGAAGGAAGTACTGGTTAAGGCAGTAGCTCAGGCGGTTCCTGTCTTTTCTATGTCATGTTTGAGATTGCCCAGGGCCTTTGTGAACACCTGAACATGCTAATCAGAAAATTTTGGTGGGGTAGCAAAGAAGGAAAATAGAAACCGCATTGGGTATCCTGGGAAGAAATGACACAACCAAAGAAAATGGGTGGCCTCGGTTTTAAAGACTTTGAATTGTATAATTTGTCTCTCTTGGCCAAACAAGCCTGGAGATTATTACAATCTCCTGAATCCTTGAGTGGGCGTATTCTCAAAGATGTATACTACCCTGAGGGCACTATCCTAGATGCCCAACTGGGAAGCAGACCGAGTCAGGTATGGAGATCGATCATAGACGGAAGAGATGTGCTCAAACAAGGCATTATGAGACGTATTGGTGATGGACACACGACCGAAGTGTGGTCAGATAATTAGATTATGCGTATTGAGATGCTTCGGCCCTACGGCTGCATCACACATGACCCCCCTGAACTTGTATCCGAACTAATAGACCACACCACAGCCACATGGGATATGGAAAAGCTTTCTGTAGTCTTCCTATACATCGATGTGCCGGCTATTCAGTCGATACCATTATGCACAAGAATCATCTCTGACTCCTGGGTGTGGCACTATGAAAGAAGCGGTCAGTTCACTGTGAAGTCATGCTATAGGATGTTGGTAGAGATAAAGTGGAGAAGAGATGCTTGGCTGGAAGGAGATGTTGGATCGTCAAGCACTGATTGTGACAAGACATCCTGGAAGCAGCTATGGCAGACACCTGTACCAGGGAAAATCATGATGTTCTTATGGTGTCTTGCTGAACAATCTCTGCCAACCGAGGATGTTCGAGCTCATCAAAAATGTCCACCACAACATCCTGCGGCCTGTGTGGAGCGGCTGACTCGTGGAGACACTCGTTATCGGAGTGCATAGTGGCAATTTCTGTTTCGGCCATGGTCGATGGTTAGCTTGCAGAGCATCTGCGAGAGACCTCTGAACCTAGCACTAGACAATGGCTTTTCCTGATGAAAGACTCGTTATCACATGTTGCGTTTGTCAAGCTTTCGCTGACTTTGTGGGCCATCTAGTTGGCGAGGAGGCAGGCCATTCATGAGCAGATATACCAGAGCCGAGTAGCCACATACCAGTTTATATGTAGGTTTATCCAGTACCTTGACATGCTGAAACCAGAGAAGAAAGCACCCAGCCAGAGAGGCAGCATGTGCAAGTCAGACCAAAAGCTCCTCCGCCGAGCGTAGCAAAAATCCACACAAATGCGGCTATGGCAAGATCTCATGTGGGAGGAGCTTGTGCAGCGGTTTGCAGGGATGCAAATGGCAAGTTCTTGGGAAGTTCTGCTATGGTGATACACGACATTACAAGTGTACCGGCAATGGAGGCTTTAGCCATCAGAGAGGGACTGACGCTGGCAGAGGACCTACACTTGCAAGACATCATCATTGCTTCAGACACAAAGCAACTCGTCCGAGATATCAAAAGGGTGGATGGACTGTATGGGCCGATAATTTGAGAGATTTCCTATCGTGCTTCTTTGATTAATTGTAAAATAACTTTCGAAGGTGGAGACGCAAACGTAGATGTTCATAGACTAGCTAAATTGTCTTACTCACTGTATCAGGGGTGACATGTTTGGTTGCTCCACCCTCATGATCCTTTTTGTATCCCACTACATGTGGTTTTTGAGTAATAAAGCTAATCTCCCCCCTCAAAAAAAGTTGCACTAAAAAATGCGCATCGCCATCTAGTGATAGCATCTTAGCCATCTACAAGAGACGCGTGAGGCACAACCCTAGCATGATGCCACCACCATTGCTCCTTTTCTCCTAGCAAGCCGATCAATCACCAAATTGCCATCATCTGTATACGCCATATTCATTCGAATAACAGCGCCCACATCACAATTTCAGCTAGAGATGTCCCATCGGCGTTTCCCTTGTCGAGAGACGAGAGGCCGATTTCAGAGATGGTAGCCTCGAGCAATCTGACCACCATAATTGGGAAAGACTTATATAATGTCATGATTTAATTGTTGCAACAGATTGTTGATAATCGACTGACTGGGTACAGTTTAGTTCTAGATATCAATGGATTATGTCATTACTGAGGTCGACGTGATAACACTTTTTTTTGAATTGATCTAGCACATTTGTAGTTTTTCCTTAGTTTTCATTTACTTATTATTCATTTAAGTTTCAACACCATCATGGAATATATTAGGCGTCCCACATTCAAGAAAGAAAAAGAGATAATGAAAGAGAGGCCGCTTTCACAGGTTATTTATATACACATATATTAATTACTATTTTGATGTTTATATTAAGGGGCCTCAGCTTCCATTTTCACCACGGGCCCTGAAATTCCAGGTCTGACCCTGGGTCCAAAAGTTGCATTCGAGCACACCCAAAGGCATCCAAGCATAAATTGGTTATTAGCCTTCTAGATTCAAAATAAAAGAGCGTTCAGACCGAAGTAACGAATTCTTCACTTATGATCAATAGGGGCAGTCTTAAATTATTTTTATTTCTCCAACATCCTGGGCCAACCCGTCCAAAATGCTTGGGACGTGTATCTACTATGTAGTTCCCCAACTTTGACGCCTTAACCAACCCCTAACTAAACAAGAAATCTATGACACATGTCTACAAATGAATCCATGCGCTAGCTCCGGTCATGATGGCTTTGGGCTAGGATTTTATCACAAATTCTAGCATTCCGATATAAGCACCCAATCTTGTCTTTTGTTAATTACCGCCAATCATGTTGCAGAACTATATTTTGATAGTGATTGCAAAGGTTGTAACCTCAGATACAAACCCCTAATCCATTTTGTCGTGGAATTATCACGTCAGATGTCCTAGTGTGAGGATTTAGTCGTGGAGTCATCGCGACAAGATTAGCTTAAAGGGGTTAAACCGGACAAAGGACACGGGGAGTTTATACTGGTTCGGCCCCTTGCGGTGAAGGTAAAAGCCTATGATCCAGTTGTGGTGGAATTGATGGGGTCTCGATGAGCAGGGAGCAAATCCGCTTTACCTATCTCTCGAGTTGTTGTTTCTTGTCCCTGAACCGCCGCCGGGTCATCCCTTTATATACACAGGTTGACGCCCGGCGGTTTACAGAATCCCGAGGCCAGCTCATACACGTGTCTGGCTCAGTTTCTACCCTTTCCTATCTTACAATACAAGTTACATATTTCATGGCGGTTTATGTCTACGGGCCCTAATCTGCCTTTGGGCTCTGGGCCTTCAAGTCTCGTTAGTAAAGCTCCATACTCCTTGTCTTCATGGGCTTCAATACAGATGATTCCTTATGAGTGTAACCCGGCCCCTCCTTGGCGGTTTACACTCAGTAGTTATATCTCCAACATTAGGCCCCAGATTGATTTGAACCTGTTCAGGTCAATCTTCCATACTTAGGAAAATTTCTTCTTGAACATCTTCACGTGAATCTTGTAAACCACCATGACATCATCTTCATGTGAACTTTTTAAGCCGCTGTGACGTCATCTTCCGAGATTGTAACAAACCGCCATGACGTCATATGTTTATTAAAACCGTATATACTACCCCTTTACCAATAAGCCTCCGAAAATCGAGGCGACAGCTCTGTCACATATCCATTTTTGGGCTCCTCGATCCCCGCGCCTGTCGCTTATCTCTTCGTCTTATAAATAGGACTAGGGGTCATTTTCTCTTTTCCCCTTTCGTTCCTCTTTGCGTCTGCTCCAACAAAGGCCGCTGCATCAACCTGATTCGACCAGAGAAATGCGGCGCCTCTCCACTACTCTTTCAACCTCTGTAAGTTTTCTTTCCTTCTACCCCAGATCTACTGCTAGGGTTTCGGTGTTCAATGGTGTTCTTCGGTGTTCGTCGGCGTTCATTGCTGTACTTTTCTGCCACATCAGAACTTGATAAAGCTTGATATTCTCCCTGTGCGGCCGTAGCTATAATCCATTTTTCCTCATCATAGCATCCCTTTTTCAGTAAACAGATCCCATATGGTTTTTAGCTGTTCTGTTGTCACCATTTAGGGCTTTGAAATTTTTCTCCTTTTTAGAACTGCGGTGGATCGAAAATTATAATACCAACCTGTAAAACCTGTTTGTGCAATACTTAGGAATTTTTCAGATCTATAGCTTCCACACCATTGTAAGCGGTTTAACCTTTAGAAAATGATAACCCGCCAGGTACCATTAGTCCTATCTTAAACCGCCAACTCAACCTCAATGTCAAAATCCGGTTTATCATGTACATATGTTTCAATTTCTTATCCCTCTATCCTTAGGCCGGTTTATATGCGTCAGTCTTGAATCTTAAACCGGCATTGATCCTCTTTTCCAGCTTTCCGTTGAAATGGACAAAACGTTCTATGCTTGCAATTGGGTTCCTTCCCGGGTTACTGAAGAACAGTTAACTGGGTTTGTTGCCGCTAGCGTTTTAGAAAAGAAGGAAGTCATACACTGGAGAGTTCCCGGTCCAGAAAATCCTCCTGAGCCCAAGGATATAGAAGTGGTTGTTTTTGCTGACCATCTGGGTCAAGGTTTCAGCCCGCCCGGTTCAAAATTCTTCCGTGATGTTCTTGCCAGCTTCCAGATCCACTCTCAAGATATTGGGCCTAACTCCGTGTCCAATATTTGTAACTTTCAAGTTTTTTGTGAGGCTTATCTGCAAGAAGAACCCACTGTTGAGCTGTTCAAAGATTACTTCTATTTGAACCATCGTACCGAGTTCACAGATGGACCTAACACTGAGCTAGGCAGGGTCTCAATCCAGAAGAGGAAAGACGTCGGCTTCCCTCACACCAAGCATCATAGTCATGCCAAGGACTGGAATCAGACTTGGTTTTACTGCCGTGATACATCTCCACCTGATGAGAACCCTCTGCTGGGTTACCGTGCACACCGGCTTACCAGAGAACATCCGATTCCTTAGCGACTGACTGCCAAGGAACAATAAAAATACGCCCCTCAGCTATCAAAACTCAGAGCTTTTGTTGCAAACGGTCTGACAGGCGTTGACTTCGTTCGGTGCTGGGTTTCTTGGAGCATTATGCCTTTAAGTCGGCGCCCCGGTTTAATGTGTGAATACACAGGGGATCTGAAAGACCCTCAACATCATATTGACATCCAGCTACTGATGATGAAGTCACCGAATCTACCAAGAAAATGCTTGATGAACCGGTGGCTGTATGCAGCAAAGTAGGGCTTAGTCCCTTCTGTACTTCCAATAAACCGCCACCTGCAAGCATTGCCTTATTTTTATCTTAATCTATCTCCACTTAAACATTTCTTTATAACCTTTTGTCCATCTGGACAGGGTGATGATCCGTTCTGGAAAAAGAAATTGCAGGATAAACCGGCGAAACTGCAAGATAAACCGGCAAGAGCGCCTCGCATCAAGACCAGGGTTACAAAGAATCCAGCGAAGAAGAAAACCGCCGAGGCCTCTGACCTGCCCAATGATGAAGAGCTTGATGACCTGGAGTCAGAGGTATAACTTGACTCTCTTGGTTCTTTTTTCATACATCTCATTGACAATGATTATTATCAGGATGATGTGGAAGCTAGCCGCGCTGGTGATGCAGAGGTAATTGTTCTATCTTCCGACTCAAATCATGTGCCAGTACAAAAACTCCGTTGAGCAGTCCGGAAAGCAAAATATTCCCACCCTCTTGCTTATTCGGATCCGCACTTTTCTTTGAAGACACAGCTGCATGAAGCTCGCCGCACAACCCGGCATAGTGGCCAAGTGGTTACCTCCTCCGGTTTACCGAACTCCCCGGTTCGCAAACACCGTCAAGAGGTCTCTTGTACTTCTAATACACTTTATCCCAAGGCGGGTTATTTTCGATATCCTCTTAATCTGTCTGATTCAAATTATCAGGGAACCTGCCATTCATCCTCCGGCGAGTCATCAACCACACAAATGCCACCCCTCAAGACTATTCCTGGGTAAGCATATTATACTTAACCATTTATGCCTTGTACTGGTTTATTGTACTAACCTCTGCGTCTATTCTTTTCAGTGCCAAAGCCAGACTTAGCAAGAAAGCCAAGCTGACTAAACCAACTGATGATAGTCCGGCCACTGAACCAGAGAAGACCTCAGAGGTTCTTGATCCGAATGCTGATACTATCTTGGATGATCCGACACCTCAAGCTCAGGACACTTTTGTTGAACCAGGAGAGATAAATCCGACGAGCCAGTCCGCTGATCCACCAAGCCCATCTGCCAATCCACCAAGCCCAGCAAGAACATCTGATAAACCACCAATCCCAGCCAAAACTGTTGATGGCACCACAGATGATGTTGCGATTACCGGTTTTGGTCATACTGCTCCTGGCAACCCTGTCGCTTTATCAAAGCATAATGCTAAGGAAGAATTTTCTGCTATGGACAAGGGCAAGTGGAAAATAGATTTATCAAGCTATGCTCACCTCAATGCTCAGGACATCCATTCTGGATATTTAAATCGTCTGTATACAAGCAATGACTATGAAGCCAGTTTAGTAGGTCTGATGAAAGAGCGATATGAGGTAAATATCCATTCCTTTGCACAAGTTCTTTTTCCCTAGAGCCTGCTTCAATTATCAACTCCAGTAGCCCCCAAGGGCCAGTTCATGATATGAATGTGAACCGGGACTTTTAGTAGAATAATATTGAATTTTGCTTGTGTAGCCCCTACGGACTGGTTTATACCTTTAGGATGAACCGGTACATCTTCTGTCATGCCGTTTCCAAAATACCTGATAATCATCAATATAATCCGGTTTATTGAAAGAAACTCGATAACCTTGAATCGATCCGGCATGCATTATCCCCCAAGTGCCAAGTATATGACTTGTTATGTGCTTGGGACTTAAAATATCAGTTGATAAAAAGCAATCCGCATTAGCCCCCAAGTGCCAAGTGTATAACTTGTTATGTGCTTGGGACTTCAAAGATGTACTACTAACTTATTAACTGTCTCTTGCAGGCTGACCTGAGCAAAACACATTTTTTTCGTTTCCAAGAGGCACGGCCGTGCCTCTCACGAAAGCACAACCGTGCCTCTCGCGGAAACAAAACCGTAACTCTCGCGAAAGGAAAACAAAAAGAAAACACATTTTTTTGCGTAATTTTTTTTTTGTCGAAAAGCTAGGAAAGACCGGTGGAAAACCAAAACATAAAAAAAACCAAACAAAAAAGTTTAAAAAGCCGAAAACGCATGCGAAAAAAATAAAAAAAAGAAATCCGGAGGGAGTCCCAGAGCGCTGCACGTGGCGAATTGTTGAGAGCGCGCCAAGTGACGCTGATCGTTACGAGGCTTCCGAAGAAACGCTTGTTAATTAGTTGCTCTCGTAGAAATCATCTCTATGGTCGTACTGAAAGAAAGTGATGGTGGGCCTATCCCAACTAGCAGCGTACAGAGGCTGTAAAATGTAACGGGTTAACACCAAAAAACATAATGCACGAGACAAGCCCTGCGCAACGAGGATAGTTCAAAACGGACATACACAGTTGCCGTTGAGATTGACCTTCCCCTCGCCAACTCCCTCGCTGGATCGCCTGCCGGGTTCTGACTGAGCAAGGGGCGATCTTGCATGCTACCCGGTCTTGATCTGGCCGCGTTTGTTCCGGGTTGACGGGTGGGTTGACTAGGATTTCTCCACCCGGTGGCTCTGTGTTCGTCAGGTTAGGGTTTTCAACAATGGATAGCTCGGCTTTGGAGTCGGGATCTAAGACAGGAGATGTGGAAGACATGATGAAGCGTCTGGGGCTCACGGAGAGTGATCTTGACGATGTGGTCTTCGAGGAAGAGCAGCCAGCTGAGGCAGAAGCGGTCAGATGGATGGCTATAGCTAGGGTTCATACCCCAAAGACCTAAAACCAATATTGGTTTTTTCGCAACATGCGTGCAGCATGGGACTTGCCGCAAGAGGTGAAGATCCGTCCTCTTGAAGATAACTCGTACACGATGCAATTCTCTTGTCTGGGCGACTGGGAACGCGTCATGTTGGATGGACCATGGACGTTCAAAGACAACGCAGTGGTAATGTCTGAATATGATGGTTTTACCAAACCCTCCGAGATATGCTTGGATGAGATTGAGATTTGGGTGCAAATACATGACCTTCCTAATGGCTACTTCGCTATGATAAAATCTTTGGCAGGCAAAGTGGGTGAGTTCATCTATGCAGAGCCAACATCTCACGATTTTGAAGGCAACTTTGTTCGTGTTAGGGTCAAGATCAATGTTCATAATCCTCTCAAGAATGCCGTGTCAGTAGTGAAGGGTGGCAAGAGGCAGTTCTTCCTGGTCAAATATGAACGCCCGCCCGACTGGTGTGCAGTGTGTGGTCACTTGGGTCATCAATTTACGGAACATGAGGATGGGGTGCACCCCCCGGAAGCCCTTCTTTTCAAAGACCTGCGTGCAACATGGTCCAGAGGACTGGGGAGAGGTCCGGGTGAAGGAAGAGGCCGCGGCCGATCTGGTCGTGGTAGAGGACAAGGTAGAGGTGACAATCCTTTTAGAGGGAATACAAGCAGCAGAGAGGAAGGGGAGGAGTATGATTGACGCAGGTTCAGACGAAGGAATGATGGGTGCAGAGGAGAATTGGAAAAGAACTGCTGCACCGGTAGTGGAAATGAGGAGCCCGGCTACCACATTGCTGGCACTCCCGCCGACGACGGTGCCCCCAAGTCCACCACCGAAGTAGGAGCCTGAGCGCCCTAAAACTATTAACAACGAGAAGGATGGAAGAAAGAAGACACCACCAACATTCAAACCGACAGATGCAAAATAGGCGGCCTCCCTCGCGGAGGACCGCCGGGCACAATGAGTCTCATGTGTTGGAATGGTCGTGGGGTGGGCAAACCTGCGACAATTCAAGAGCTCCGTGAACTCATGAACGTTTTGCCCCCACGATTCTGTGTATTCTTGAAACTCAGATTGAGGGGTCTAGAGTGGAGGGTTACACTGGCTCGTTAGGTTACAATAAAAGTTTTTCAGTTAATAGCTCAGCTACAAACGGTGGTTTTTGTTTTTTTTGGAATGATGCAATAAAAGTTTCAGTTATCGATTATTCTCGTTACCATATTGATGTTGAAGTTGATGATCTTGGTGGCTCACCTTATGGAGAAGCCCAAGTTCAGGAGAGATATAAGACATGGGATACACTCAAAGGCATAGAAAATTCCAACTCTTTGCCATGGATTGTAATGGGGGATTTCAATGAAATACTGCATGCCCATGAACACGACGGAATTGGAAATCGTAGCCAAGCCCAGATGGATGGTTTCAAGGAAGCCATTGATACTTGTGGTCTCACTGATATAGGCTACAAGGGTGTACCGTGGAATTTTGAGAAGAAGGTGGCAGGTGGAACTTTTACCCGAGTTAGGCTACACCGGTGTGTGGCGTCGGAAGAATGGTGCCTGAACTTCCCATCAGCTCAACTGGAGCATTCACAGCTTCAACATCCGATCATAGCCCGCTCGTATTAACAGTAAGAGAAGTGCATGCAGGCAAGATCGGTCCCCAAGCATTTAAGTACGAGACTATGTGTGAGACACGTGATGGATTGAATGCAGTAATTAGAGATAGCTAGGGCAGCGGGCGGGAGACAACAGTCCAGGCTATTAAGGAAAAGCTACAATCTCTGTCGGGCAATCTTGGAGCTTGGGACAGGGACGTGTTTGGCAATGTCCGGCGCGAGATCCGATGCTTGCAGCAGGAGCTAGCATATTAGTGCGTGATCCCAGGGAGGAGTGGACCATCTCATACAGAAATGAAAATTTGTGATAGATTGGTGGAGCTTTTTAATAGGGAGGAAATTTTATGGAGAAAAAGAGCTACAATTGAGTGGTTATCACATGAAGACAAAAACACATACTTTTTCCATTTGCGTGCGAGCACGCGACATAAAAAGAATCAAAGTAAGGCCCTTCAATTGCCTAGCGGGGTCTAACAGAGGATGGGGCTGTCATGGAGGATATGGCCACAAATTTTTGTCAACAGCTCTACACCTCTGAAGGTGTCCATAACATGCAACAGGTACTACATCATGTGCCCTGCAAGGTCACAGCTGGCATGAATGAGAAGTTCAATGAGGAGTACTCCCAAGAAGAAATCAAACATGCTCTGTTTCAAATGTTCCCAACCAAGGCATCGGGTCCTGACGGGTTTCCTGCGCATTTTTTTCAGCGCCATTGGGAGGTTTGCGATGCAGATGTTACAAGGGTTGTGTTGCGGAACATAGACGGGACTGAAACAGCGGAGTGCATAAATGAGACTGTCTTGGTATTAATACCAAAGGTAAAAAATCCCACGATTCTCACACAATTCCGGCCCATCTCACTATGTAATGTATTATACAAAATTGCCAACAAAGTAATCTCCAATAGGTTGAAGTTGGTGCTGCCCGAAATCATATCAGAGGAGCAATCGGCGTTTGTACCAGGCAGACTCATCACAGACAACATCATTGCAGCCTATGAATGTCTTCATTTTATGAAGGGAAACAGGGCAAAGAGGAACAACCATTGTGCGTTACAACTTGACATGATGAAGGCTTATGATAAGGTTGAATGGGACTATTTATAAGATATTATGTTAAAGTTGGGCTTCACAGAGAGATGGGTAAATATTGTGATGGGATTGGTCAGGACAGTGAAATTCTTAGTCCTTTTCAATGGCAAGAAACTTGATGAGTTCAATCCTTCATGAGGAATTTGACAGGGAGATCCAATCTCCCCATACCTCTTCCTAATTGCATCAGAGGGCCTGATATGTCTCCAACGTATCTATAATTGATGAAGTATTCATGCTTTTTTATTATGATTCTTGGATGTTTTACAATCATTTTATAGCAACTTTATATCATTTTTTAGGACTAACCTATTGGCCCAGTGCCCAGTGCCAATTGCTATTTTTTGCTTGTTTTTACATCGCAGGAAATCAATATCAAACGGAGTCCAAATGCAATTAAACTCCTGGAGGATTTTTTTTGGGACAAAAGAAAGCTAGTGGGCCAAGGAAGCACCTAGGGGGCTGCTCGACAGGAGCAGCACCCACCATGGCGCGCCAGGAAGCCCAGGCGCGCCCTGGTGGGTGCTGCCCACCTCGGGTGCCCCCCGGACCGCCTCTTTACCCTATAAAATCCCAAATATTCCAAAACCCTTCGGAGTAGCCCTAGATCAGAAGTTCCGTCGCCGCAAGGCCTATGTATCCACGAGATCTAATCTAGACCCCGTTCCGGCACCCTGCCGGAGGGGGGAATCATCACCGGTGGTCATCTTCATCATCCCGGTGGCCACCATGATGAGAAGGAAGTAGTCCACCCTCGGGGCTGAGAGTATGTGTTTAATCTTTCTCTCTCGTGTTCTTGAGATGTCACGATCTTGATGTATCGCGTGCTTTGTTAATATAGTCGGATCATATGGTGTTTTCCCCTCTCTATCTTGTTGTGATGAATTGAATTTTTCCCTTTGAGATTTCATTGTTATCAGATTGAATACTTGTATGGATTTGAGAACACTTGATAGATGTCTTGCAATTGAGTACTCGTGGTGACAATGGGGTATCGTATTGATTCACTTGATATATGTTTTGGCACTCAACTCACGGATTCCCGAGGTGACATTGGGGTAATCTATGCATAGGGGTTGATGCACTTCTTGTCTTTGTTTCCCCGATAGAAATCTTGGGGCACTATTTAATCTATGCATAGGGGTTGATGCACGTTCTTGTCTTTGTTTCTCCGATAGAAAGCATTGCGATACCGTTTTTGTGCCCATTTACTATTTGATACCTTGCTGTTTTTATTTATTCAGATTATAAAAATATATTTCTACCATCCATATTACACTTTTATCACCATCTCTTCGCCGAACTAGTGCACCTATACATTTGCCATTGTATTGGGTGTGTTGGGGACACAAGATATTTCTTGTATTTGGTTCCAGGGTCGTTTGAGAGAGACCATCTTCATCCTACACCTCTCATGGATTGATAAACCTTAGGTCATCCACTTGAGGGAAAATTGCTACTATCCTACAAAACTCTGTGCTTGAAGGCCCAACACGTGTCTACAAGAATAAAGTTGCGTAGTAGACATCAGGGCCTTTCGTGCCTCCTAAAATCTTTTGATGAGTCGTCCAGCTTGAGCGGGTTAAAGGTGGCACCCCTGGCTCCACCTGTCAACCATTTGTTATTTGCTGACAACAGCCTGCTGTTTTTTAAGCCTAGTGGTGATGGGGCCAGAGAGGTGAACCAGATGTTGAACACATATTGTCAGGCTTCGGGACAGAGAATAAACTAGAGCAAATCCTCAATCTTCTTTAGTAGGGGTTGTCCAAACATCGTCAGAGAATAGATCAAGGAAGTTTTGCAGGTTCCCAATGAAACTCTCAACGAGAAATATTTGGGGATGTCCTCTAGCGTGGGATCAATTTTAAGTACCTGAAAGATTACCTTTGGAGTAAAGTACAAGGGTGGATCAAGCATACAATGTCTTCGGTGGGGAAGGAAGTACTGGTTAAGGCAGTAGCTCAGGCGGTTCCTGTCTTTTCTATGTCATGTTTGAGATTGCCCAGGGCCTTTGTGAACACCTGAACATGCTAATCAGAAAATTTTGGTGGGGTAGCAAAGAAGGAAAATAGAAACCGCATTGGGTATCCTGGGAAGAAATGACACAACCAAAGAAAATGGGTGGCCTCGGTTTTAAAGACTTTGAATTGTATAATTTGTCTCTCTTGGCCAAACAAGCCTGGAGATTATTACAATCTCCTGAATCCTTGAGTGGGCGTATTCTCAAAGATGTATACTACCCTGAGGGCACTATCCTAGATGCCCAACTGGGAAGCAGACCGAGTCAGGTATGGAGATCGATCATAGACGGAAGAGATGTGCTCAAACAAGGCATTATGAGACGTATTGGTGATGGACACACGACCGAAGTGTGGTCAGATAATTAGATTATGCGTATTGAGATGCTTCGGCCCTACGGCTGCATCACACATGACCCCCCTGAACTTGTATCCGAACTAATAGACCACACCACAGCCACATGGGATATGGAAAAGCTTTCTGTAGTCTTCCTATACATCGATGTGCCGGCTATTCAGTCGATACCATTATGCACAAGAATCATCTCTGACTCCTGGGTGTGGCACTATGAAAGAAGCGGTCAGTTCACTGTGAAGTCATGCTATAGGATGTTGGTAGAGATAAAGTGGAGAAGAGATGCTTGGCTGGAAGGAGATGTTGGATCGTCAAGCACTGATTGTGACAAGACATCCTGGAAGCAGCTATGGCAGACACCTGTACCAGGGAAAATCATGATGTTCTTATGGTGTCTTGCTGAACAATCTCTGCCAACCGAGGATGTTCGAGCTCATCAAAAATGTCCACCACAACATCCTGCGGCCTGTGTGGAGCGGCTGACTCGTGGAGACACTCGTTATCGGAGTGCATAGTGGCAATTTCTGTTTCGGCCATGGTCGATGGTTAGCTTGCAGAGCATCTGCGAGAGACCTCTGAACCTAGCACTAGACAATGGCTTTTCCTGATGAAAGACTCGTTATCACATGTTGCGTTTGTCAAGCTTTCGCTGACTTTGTGGGCCATCTAGTTGGCGAGGAGGCAGGCCATTCATGAGCAGATATACCAGAGCCGAGTAGCCACATACCAGTTTATATGTAGGTTTATCCAGTACCTTGACATGCTGAAACCAGAGAAGAAAGCACCCAGCCAGAGAGGCAGCATGTGCAAGTCAGACCAAAAGCTCCTCCGCCGAGCGTAGCAAAAATCCACACAAATGCGGCTATGGCAAGATCTCATGTGGGAGGAGCTTGTGCAGCGGTTTGCAGGGATGCAAATGGCAAGTTCTTGGGAAGTTCTGCTATGGTGATACACGACATTACAAGTGTACCGGCAATGGAGGCTTTAGCCATCAGAGAGGGACTGACGCTGGCAGAGGACCTACACTTGCAAGACATCATCATTGCTTCAGACACAAAGCAACTCGTCCGAGATATCAAAAGGGTGGATGGACTGTATGGGCCGATAATTTGAGAGATTTCCTATCGTGCTTCTTTGATTAATTGTAAAATAACTTTCGAAGGTGGAGACGCAAACGTAGATGTTCATAGACTAGCTAAATTGTCTTACTCACTGTATCAGGGGTGACATGTTTGGTTGCTCCACCCTCATGATCCTTTTTGTATCCCACTACATGTGGTTTTTGAGTAATAAAGCTAATCTCCCCCCTCAAAAAAAGTTGCACTAAAAAATGCGCATCGCCATCTAGTGATAGCATCTTAGCCATCTACAAGAGACGCGTGAGGCACAACCCTAGCATGATGCCACCACCATTGCTCCTTTTCTCCTAGCAAGCCGATCAATCACCAAATTGCCATCATCTGTATACGCCATATTCATTCGAATAACAGCGCCCACATCACAATTTCAGCTAGAGATGTCCCATCGGCGTTTCCCTTGTCGAGAGACGAGAGGCCGATTTCAGAGATGGTAGCCTCGAGCAATCTGACCACCATAATTGGGAAAGACTTATATAATGTCATGATTTAATTGTTGCAACAGATTGTTGATAATCGACTGACTGGGTACAGTTTAGTTCTAGATATCAATGGATTATGTCATTACTGAGGTCGACGTGATAACACTTTTTTTTGAATTGATCTAGCACATTTGTAGTTTTTCCTTAGTTTTCATTTACTTATTATTCATTTAAGTTTCAACACCATCATGGAATATATTAGGCGTCCCACATTCAAGAAAGAAAAAGAGATAATGAAAGAGAGGCCGCTTTCACAGGTTATTTATATACACATATATTAATTACTATTTTGATGTTTATATTAAGGGGCCTCAGCTTCCATTTTCACCACGGGCCCTGAAATTCCAGGTCTGACCCTGGGTCCAAAAGTTGCATTCGAGCACACCCAAAGGCATCCAAGCATAAATTGGTTATTAGCCTTCTAGATTCAAAATAAAAGAGCGTTCAGACCGAAGTAACGAATTCTTCACTTATGATCAATAGGGGCAGTCTTAAATTATTTTTATTTCTCCAACATCCTGGGCCAACCCCTCCAAAATGCTTGGGACGTGTATCTACTATGTAGTTCCCCAACTTTGACGCCTTAACCAACCCCTAACTAAACAAGAAATCTATGACACATGTCTACAAATGAATCCATGCGCTAGCTCCGGTCATGATGGCTTTGGGCTAGGATTTTATCACAAATTCTAGCATTCCGATATAAGCACCCAATCTTGTCTTTTGTTAATTACCGCCAATCATGTTGCAGAACTATATTTTGATAGTGATTGCAAAGGTTGTAACCTCAGATACAAACCCCTAATCCATTTTGTCGTGGAATTATCACGTCAGATGTCCTAGTGTGAGGATTTAGTCGTGGAGCCATCGCGACAAGATTAGCTTAAAGGGGTTAAACCGGACAAAGGACACGGGGAGTTTATACTGGTTCGGCCCCTTGCGGTGAAGGTAAAAGCCTATGATCCAGTTGTGGTGGAATTGATGGGGTCTCGATGAGCAGGGAGCAAATCCGCTTTACCTATCTCTCGAGTTGTTGTTTCTTGTCCCTGAACCGCCGCCGGGTCATCCCTTTATATACACAGGTTGACGCCCGGCGGTTTACAGAATCCCGAGGCCAGCTCATACACGTGTCTGGCTCAGTTTCTACCCTTTCCTATCTTACAATACAAGTTACATATTTCATGGCGGTTTATGTCTACGGGCCCTAATCTGCCTTTGGGCTCTGGGCCTTCAAGTCTCGTTAGTAAAGCTCCATACTCCTTGTCTTCATGGGCTTCAATACAGATGATTCCTTATGAGTGTAACCCGGCCCCTCCTTGGCGGTTTACACTCAGTAGTTATATCTCCAACATTAGGCCCCAGATTGATTTGAACCTGTTCAGGTCAATCTTCCATACTTAGGAAAATTTCTTCTTGAACATCTTCACGTGAATCTTGTAAACCACCATGACATCATCTTCATGTGAACTTTTTAAGCCGCTGTGACGTCATCTTCCGAGATTGTAACAAACCGCCATGACGTCATATGTTTATTAAAACCGTATATACTACCCCTTTACCAATAAGCCTCCGAAAATCGAGGCGACAGCTCTGTCACATATCCATTTTTGGGCTCCTCGATCCCCGCGCCTGTCGCTTATCTCTTCGTCTTATAAATAGGACTAGGGGTCATTTTCTCTTTTCCCCTTTCGTTCCTCTTTGCATCTGCTCCAACAAAGGCCGCTGCATCAACCTGATTCGACCAGAGAAATGCGGCGCCTCTCCACTACTCTTTCAACCTCTGTAAGTTTTCTTTCCTTCTACCCCAGATCTACTGCTAGGGTTTCGGTGTTCAATGGTGTTCTTCGGTGTTCGTCGGCGTTCATTGCTGTACTTTTCTGCCACATCAGAACTTGATAAAGCTTGATATTCTCCCTGTGCGGCCGTAGCTATAATCCATTTTTCCTCATCATAGCATCCCTTTTTCAGTAAACAGATCCCATATGGTTTTTAGCTGTTCTGTTGTCACCATTTAGGGCTTTGAAATTTTTCTCCTTTTTAGAACTGCGGTGGATCGAAAATTATAATACCAACCTGTAAAACCTGTTTGTGCAATACTTAGGAATTTTTCAGATCTATAGCTTCCACACCATTGTAAGCGGTTTAACCTTTAGAAAATGATAACCCGCCAGGTACCATTAGTCCTATCTTAAACCGCCAACTCAACCTCAATGTCAAAATCCGGTTTATCATGTACATATGTTTCAATTTCTTATCCCTCTATCCTTAGGCCGGTTTATATGCGTCAGTCTTGAATCTTAAACCGGCATTGATCCTCTTTTCCAGCTTTCCGTTGAAATGGACAAAACGTTCTATGCTTGCAATTGGGTTCCTTCCCGGGTTACTGAAGAACAGTTAACTGGGTTTGTTGCCGCTAGCGTTTTAGAAAAGAAGGAAGTCATACACTGGAGAGTTCCCGGTCCAGAAAATCCTCCTGAGCCCAAGGATATAGAAGTGGTTGTTTTTGCTGACCATCTGGGTCAAGGTTTCAGCCCGCCCGGTTCAAAATTCTTCCGTGATGTTCTTGCCAGCTTCCAGATCCACTCTCAAGATATTGGGCCTAACTCCGTGTCCAATATTTGTAACTTTCAAGTTTTTTGTGAGGCTTATCTGCAAGAAGAACCCACTGTTGAGCTGTTCAAAGATTACTTCTATTTGAACCATCGTACCGAGTTCACAGATGGACCTAACACTGAGCTAGGCAGGGTCTCAATCCAGAAGAGGAAAGACGTCGGCTTCCCTCACACCAAGCATCATAGTCATGCCAAGGACTGGAATCAGACTTGGTTTTACTGCCGTGATACATCTCCACCTGATGAGAACCCTCTGCTGGGTTACCGTGCACACCGGCTTACCAGAGAACATCCGATTCCTTAGCGACTGACTGCCAAGGAACAATAAAAATACGCCCCTCAGCTATCAAAACTCAGAGCTTTTGTTGCAAACGGTCTGACAGGCGTTGACTTCGTTCGGTGCTGGGTTTCTTGGAGCATTATGCCTTTAAGTCGGCGCCCCGGTTTAATGTGTGAATACACAGGGGATCTGAAAGACCCTCAACATCATATTGACATCCAGCTACTGATGATGAAGTCACCGAATCTACCAAGAAAATGCTTGATGAACCGGTGGCTGTATGCAGCAAAGTAGGGCTTAGTCCCTTCTGTACTTCCAATAAACCGCCACCTGCAAGCATTGCCTTATTTTTATCTTAATCTATCTCCACTTAAACATTTCTTTATAACCTTTTGTCCATCTGGACAGGGTGATGATCCGTTCTGGAAAAAGAAATTGCAGGATAAACCGGCGAAACTGCAAGATAAACCGGCAAGAGCGCCTCGCATCAAGACCAGGGTTACAAAGAATCCAGCGAAGAAGAAAACCGCCGAGGCCTCTGACCTGCCCAATGATGAAGAGCTTGATGACCTGGAGTCAGAGGTATAACTTGACTCTCTTGGTTCTTTTTTCATACATCTCATTGACAATGATTATTATCAGGATGATGTGGAAGCTAGCCGCGCTGGTGATGCAGAGGTAATTGTTCTATCTTCCGACTCAAATCATGTGCCAGTACAAAAACTCCGTTGAGCAGTCCGGAAAGCAAAATATTCCCACCCTCTTGCTTATTCGGATCCGCACTTTTCTTTGAAGACACAGCTGCATGAAGCTCGCCGCACAACCCGGCATAGTGGCCAAGTGGTTACCTCCTCCGGTTTACCGAACTCCCCGGTTCGCAAACACCGTCAAGAGGTCTCTTGTACTTCTAATACACTTTATCCCAAGGCGGGTTATTTTCGATATCCTCTTAATCTGTCTGATTCAAATTATCAGGGAACCTGCCATTCATCCTCCGGCGAGTCATCAACCACACAAATGCCACCCCTCAAGACTATTCCTGGGTAAGCATATTATACTTAACCATTTATGCCTTGTACTGGTTTATTGTACTAACCTCTGCGTCTATTCTTTTCAGTGCCAAAGCCAGACTTAGCAAGAAAGCCAAGCTGACTAAACCAACTGATGATAGTCCGGCCACTGAACCAGAGAAGACCTCAGAGGTTCTTGATCCGAATGCTGATACTATCTTGGATGATCCGGCACCTCAAGCTCAGGACACTTTTGTTGAACCAGGAGAGATAAATCCGACGAGCCAGTCCGCTGATCCACCAAGCCCATCTGCCAATCCACCAAGCCCAGCAAGAACATCTGATAAACCACCAATCCCAGCCAAAACTGTTGATGGCACCACAGATGATGTTGCGATTACCGGTTTTGGTCATACTGCTCCTGGCAACCCTGTCGCTTTATCAAAGCATAATGCTAAGGAAGAATTTTCTGCTATGGACAAGGGCAAGTGGAAAATAGATTTATCAAGCTATGCTCACCTCAATGCTCAGGACATCCATTCTGGATATTTAAATCGTCTGTATACAAGCAATGACTATGAAGCCAGTTTAGTAGGTCTGATGAAAGAGCGATATGAGGTAAATATCCATTCCTTTGCACAAGTTCTTTTTCCCTAGAGCCTGCTTCAATTATCAACTCCAGTAGCCCCCAAGGGCCAGTTCATGATATGAATGTGAACCGGGACTTTTAGTAGAATAATATTGAATTTTGCTTGTGTAGCCCCTACGGACTGGTTTATACCTTTAGGATGAACCGGTACATCTTCTGTCATGCCGTTTCCAAAATACCTGATAATCATCAATATAATCCGGTTTATTGAAAGAAACTCGATAACCTTGAATCGATCCGGCATGCATTATCCCCCAAGTGCCAAGTATATGACTTGTTATGTGCTTGGGACTTAAAATATCAGTTGATAAAAAGCAATCCGCATTAGCCCCCAAGTGCCAAGTGTATAACTTGTTATGTGCTTGGGACTTCAAAGATGTACTACTAACTTATTAACTGTCTCTTGCAGGCTGACCTGAGCAAAACGGATTCTCCAATCGCCGACCTCCAAGAAAACATTAAATCCCAGCAAGCAGAAACCTCCAAGGCCAAAGAAGAGATGAATGGCGCTTTAACAAACATGGAACAATTGAAGGATGGTTTTAAAGGTGAGCGGGCAAAATGGGAGACTGAAAGAGTAACTTTGCTAAAACGGGCGGAAGAAGCTGAAGCAGCCCTTAACCTGGTAACAGAAGAACTGACCGGCTTGAAGCGGCAGATCAATGCTATGACCTCTGCTATTTCCGGTAAAAATCTGTTCATAAGCTGTAAATAAGTACCAGTCATGAAAATGCCGGTTTAATAATATGTTTGATCTTTGCAGGTAGCCATGTTACTCATCTTGGCTCGGACATGCGCAAAAAGCTGAAGGCTGCCTATACATTGATAGAGCAGTTATATACCGGCGTTCAACGGGTCATCTGCACAGCTTCATACAATAAACCTCCTCCAACTTTAATCAAGGAAACACTGGCAAAGTTATCCCTCACGCCTGCCCAACTTGAGGAGGTAAAGAGATCAGCTGCATGGGCCGGTGCTCTGTCTGCATTGACTCAGGCCAAGGCCTAGATATCTGATCTTGATCCAGAAGACATTGGAAATGGCTATCCCAGCCAAAAAGAAGACGGGACAAACTTTGATAATGATGCCCTCAGGGCTTTGATGAAGGAAATGCGTCCACTTGCAAGTAAACTGGCTGAAGAGACTGATTTGTCTTTCCACCGGTCGATTTATGACGCAGACAACAAACGGATTGATGCATCTGTTTATGAAGTGCAAAATCTTATCCCGCCAATCCGTAAGCATACTTACGCCCCTGATGTTGAACCGTCCACCCTTATGTCACATCCCTAGTTCTATTTAATGCTTAGTGCTAGCATCTGGTGTTGCATCATGTTTAAATTTTAGTTAAACCTGAAATGGGGATTGCCTAAACCCTAACATCAAAGGAATCCACTAGGTTCAACTAAAATATTCTCAATGAATCCAAATGGCTTTCAAAAATGTTCATCATTCATGGAAAATGCTGGAAACATTAACCAGAGGTGTTGCACCTTTTTCCATGTCATATTTGGGCTCTGGATTAAATCATATACTATTTGCAATTGGGCATTTAAAATGCTATATAATATTTTAAATGCTCAATTAATTCTGAACTTAAGTGAGGGATGTTGGGAATATTCCAAACAGAGCCCACAATAATTTTCAGGATTTTTGAAAATGTTTTGGTATTTTAAATAAAGCCCAGAAGTTACAGTAAAATAGAAAACAGAAAACAATTTAGAAAAGAGAGAGAGAATGCCTACCTGGGCCACTTACCTGGCCAGCCCAGCTGGCAGCCCACCTGTGCGGCCCAGCCCACCTGGCCCCTCCCCTGTCGTCTTCCTCCTTGCAAGGAGGATGAGCGCGTGGCCGACGCACGCCGGCGCATGCCCGGCCACCTCCTGCTTGCTGCTTCGCCCTGGCTTCTTTGGGTGACGCCACGCAGCCCCCTCGCTCCTCTCCCTCACTTTCTGCTCTCTCCCTCACCCTCCAGTCCCTTCCTCGAGCGCGACCGAACGCAGTCGTCGCCGTCGACCATCACCACCGCGGCGACCAGCATCCCCACGCCCAGCCAGCTAGTGCCCGAGCTCCGCCTCCTCGTGCTGAACCTCTCCACGCCGAAGGAAACAAGCCAGAGGGCCCCGCTTCATCGCCATCATCGCCGTCTTCACTATCGGTCGCCGGAGATCCGCCTCGCCGCCCCGCTCGCTCCGACGCTTCCCCGGCCCCGCCGTCTGCACCGGCCAACTCACCGTGAGCTCCTCTTCCTTCTCCCCCTAGCCACGTCGCTCGAGCTGCCCCCTAACCCCATTGGCCATCATGGCCGAGAGCTCGGCTCCGCCGGCCATGTCGCTGTCGTGGCCACAGACACGTAAGCTCGAAACCGAGCGCGTCACCGTGCTTGGCACATCACCAGGAGGCCGTAGCACCCAGCCGTTTGCCCCACCGTGCCCCACAACACCATTTCCAACCTCGCTCGAACTCCGGCCACCGCCTAGCTCCTCATCGCCGCCTACTCCGGCCACCCCAGCCGCTGTCGCTCGCCTAGTTGGATGCGGCGCACCTTCAGCTACCCGTAGACGCAAGCCACACGCAAAACCGAGCCCCGTAGCGGTTTTCCGGCGAGCTTCGCCGCGGTTGAGGTCGCCGCCGGACAAACTCCGGCGTGCCGACGTGGCCGCGTATTTAGTGCTAATCACCGCCAGCTAAACCACCCACAGACACTGACAGTTGACCCCACCATAATAATTAAGTCTAATATTATTTCTGTTTAGGATTAGATTAAGTAAAGTGGGCCCCGACTGTGAGGGTTGACCTGCCCAGTCAGCGTTGACCTGGTCCCACCTGTCGCCCACCCAAACCAGCCCTGTTACACTGACCCGTGGGTCCCAACCGTCAGGTTTGACCTGGCTGGCGCTGTTGACCTGCTGAGGTCAGCATGACCTAATGCTGACCCAGTAAACATTTTGTGGAATTAAAATAAATCAGAAATGATTTATAAATTTCAGAAAATGATCTAAACTTCTAAAATTCATAGAAATTCAACCGTAACTCCAAATTAAATAATTTATATATGAAAAATGATCAGGAACTGAGTTCTGTGTTTGTGATCCATGAGAGGCCATGTAGGAGTACATGGTGGGTTGTCTCATTGAAGCCGTCCTCAGGAACTGAGTTCTGTGTTTGTGATCCATGAAACAGATACTACCACGCAATGGGCCTGAAACCAATGGACCCTCTCGGCTTCTTAATCACCCTTGTCCTTTGTCCAGGAGTTGCAAGTAGTTTCTGGTGTTTGTAGTATGCTAGAGGCCGTGGGCAGCGCTGACCGGAGGGGTCGGCTGTGATGCGGTAGGCATGTGGCACGGTGTACCGGGGGCCCGTTTGGTGTCCCGGGAACCCTGTACACATCGTTCGGGGCCGTATGTGGAAACCTCGTCCGGACTCCCTGCAGATGGAACCTGAATAGGCGATAAACCTAGATAGAGACTTGAGTGTTTAGGTAGACCGTGGCCGACACCCTCGTTGGGCTTCCGCTTGAAGGTTGCCGAGTACATGTCGTGTAAATGGCGGTAAGTGGTGAGAGCGTGTGTGAAGAAGTACACCCCTGCAGGGTTAACATCATTTATTCGAATAGCCATCTCCGTGGTAAAGGACTTCTGGGTTGCCTGTACAGTTCATAGACAAGTGAAAGTGGATACTCTAAAATACGCAAGATAAGCGTGAGTGCTATGGATGGCGTTTCTCGTAGGGAGGCGGGAGCGGATCCATAGTGGTGTATTGATATGGTGAATATGTGGACTCGTGTGCGCCACCTCAAAAGAGTTACTTGCAGTCATAGTTTAGGATAGCCACTGAGTCAAAGCTGGCCTGCTGCAGTTAAACCCCACTGTCGGTGTCAAAACCGGCGGATCTCGGGTAGGGGGTCCCGAACTGTGCGTCTAGGCGGATGGTAACAGGAGACGGGGGACACGATGTTTTACCCAGGTTCGGGCCCTCTTGATGGAGGTAAAACCCTACGTCCTACTTGATTAATATTGATGATATGGGTAGTACAAGAGTGGATCTACCACGAGATCAAGGAGGCTAAACCCTAGAAGCTAGCCTATGGTATGATTGTTGTAATGTATGTTGTCCTACGGACTAAAGCCTTCCGGTTTATATAGACACCGGAGAGGGCCAGGGTTACACAGAGTCGGTTACAATGGTAGGAGATCTACATATCCGTATCGCCAAGCTTGCCTTCCATGCCAAGGAAAGTCCCATCCGGACACGGGACGGAGTCTTCAATCTTGTATCTTCGTAGTCTGGGAGTCCGGCGGACGATGATAGTCCGGCTGTCCGGACACCCCCTAGTCCAGGACTCCATCAGTAGCCCCCGAACCAGGCTTCAATGACGATAAGTTTGACGCGTATATAGTCTTCGGCGTTGCAAGGTGGGTTCTCCTTTTAAGTTCCATGTACCTACCGAATAGTGTCCAGCTTCCATATCAATGTTGCGCTTCTTGGCTTCCACGCCCAATAATGGCCTTCTTCCACGCGTCGCACGAATGCGAAAAGCCAGGGTATCTTTTATGTTTTACCCCCTAGCTGTGCAAATAATCTGCCTATAAGAGAGGCAAGAATCCAGATCCAAATCACACCATCTTCCTTCCGCGAATACTCATCGGAGCGCTTTCGACCCAGAATCCATTCCATCATGGACCGTCGACGCGGCTCCTCTTCTCGCGCTCCCAGCCCTCTGCCAGGAGATTGGAGGAGATGCTCTGTTCCGCACAACGAGCTGGTGAAGCTCCAAGCGGAGGGATATCTCCCTCCGGCCTTCATGGTTCCGGTTCAAGCCGGGCTGGCCACCTACCAAGGTGGGAAGCAAGCGGAGGCTACCCCAAGTCCCAACAAAGGGGAGTGGGTATGCTTCGTCCCCTATCTGATAAGGGGACTCGGATTTCCTATACATCCGTTCCTCCGCGGGCTCCTGGAGTTCTACGGACTCCAGCTCCATCACCTTACACCCGCCTCTATCCTGCATATCGCGGGTTACGTAGCTCTTTGCGAGCTATTTCTGGGCATCGAGGCCCATTTTGCACTATGGAAGAGGTTGTTCTGCCTCATACCCCGTTCTCACGAGGGGTCCATATATCAAGTGGGCGGTGCCGAAATATGGCGCATTGCCGGGACCAGATATCCATCCGGAACCCCTAAGAAGGCGTCCGAAGACTGGCGTTCGGAATGGTTTTACATAGAAGACGCTCCGCTGCGGGACCTTGTTCGGATCGGCCTCCCGGAGTTCAGCACTGCTCCTCTGAAGAAACGCCTTAGTTGGCGCCCGCGGAGCCCCCAACTGGAGGAAGACAAGAGCGTCCATTATCTGATGGGCCGAATAAGATTACTGGCCCATTCCGGGTTGACCATGATTGGAGTCATGGAAACATACATTACACGGGGGGTGCAGCCGCTGCAATACAGGGGCCACCCCATGTGGGATTTCAACGGGGAAGACGATGCCACCCGTCATGGCCGCAAAGGACCGGATTCGGCCGAGGATCTGGTGCAGATCCTGTCCGGCCTGTACAAGGGGGAGAAGGAGGACTTCCTTCAGACGAACCCCTTGAATGGGTTCTCCATGAATAACCCTCGGCGTTGGGTAAGCGAACACTTTAAGGGCCCGACCCATGCTTTCAAAGTTTAAGTTTCTTATACTATGTCTTTGGCGCAGGAATTGCGTCGGATTGTGGAGGACATGATAAGTCCAGCTCCGCAACCCGAGGATCCAGAGAGATCCCAGGATCCGGCCTCCGAAGAGGATCCTGACATTCAGGTGGAGCTAATCGACGGGGTGTTCCACCAGCTCAGCATGGATAATGCTTTAGTCGCCATTACGGCTGACTACCCCGGACTATATCCGGCTTCCCAAGTGATTGTGACAGAAGTCCTGACACCATTATCTCTTCCTTGCTCACTTCTGACCTTTGCGTACGATGGTGTTTTGCAGGAAGCGCCTTCAAGGCGGGAAGCCGAGCCTGCGGCGGCTGACCAACAAAGGCCAGTCCGGACCAGTAGGCAGAAGAGGAGAGCGGCGCGGACTGAAACGTCGCCGCAAAGGTATAGCTCGCAGTTAATTATTCGGAGCAACGTTCCTAGGAAGCATTTGAGTGCTCATGATCTTTGTAGGAGAAAAAGCGCCCGCCGGACTGCGGGCGTGGAGGTTTCCAATCCAACCTCTACCAGCCAGGCTCCAGCACCCGGTCTGGAGGGGGAGGCGAGCGCAAGGCGCGAGCCGGACACTCCTTCAACGGAGGATGCCGACAGGTTGTCCGCCACCAAGTCTGAGGTGGAGAGTGCCATGAACCTTAGGCGCCGCCGGACAGTATTTCGTGACGCGTGCTTCTCCCCTGAGGCATTGAATGCCTTTAACGCGGGGGACGCGCACCTCCGTGCTGCTCAAGATGGTTTTACCAGAGCCACGGAGCAGTATGTAAAAGACATACGGGTAATAGAATTTAACAGTTATATATGCCAGTAGCCCCCGAGACTTAAAGTAGTTATGTTAACTGATTTAAGGATCATTTGAAACGCAGGATCTTACCGAGAAGAATACCCAACTGTCTCAGGAGCTGCAAGAGTGCAAGGCCCAACTTGAGGCCGCACTTGCTGCCGCAGGAGGAAACACAGAGACCCCTCCTAGTAACACATTTTTTTTAAAAAGATATAAGCGCTATGCGGCGTGCGCGCAAGTCTAATAATGACATTGCAGGTGCTGCCGGACAAGATCCGGACCGGCAGGAACTACTGCGCCAGCTAAAGGCCGGCGAGAGGGTGCTGAATAGAGTGCAGCAGGAAAGGAACAAGCTCCAGGATGCACACGCCCAGCTCGGAGAAGAGCTGAAAGGTGTTCGGGCCGGCTGCCTGGCTCCGTTAAGGAGAATCAGCGGCTTCGTCGCGGCATCTATAGTAAGTGCTTAAGCGAACTCCTTTGAAAAGAAGAGTTCGGCGTGGAAGTCGATTGACAAAATATGTCTGTAGGTATACTCACAGGTGGCCCTGCAGAGGAGATGCCCGTATCGACGGGTGATCAACTTCCCGAACTGTTGCAGCTGCTCGAACGAGTTCGGCAGGCGATGAGCGGCGCCGTTCAGGCTTTATGGCCGGCCCTTTCCCTGCCCGAAGGCCTTGGGGAGCTTACTGAGAAGCTTCAGGGAATGCGGCAACGCTTCCATTTGTGGAAGATTTCGGCCTGCCGCCAAGGTGCCAGGGAGGCTTGGGCCATGGTGAAGACGCGGTACAAGAAGGCGGATCCCAACCACATGGCCGAGGTCAGACCTGTGGGGCCCGATGGGAAGGAGATCCTTGTGAGTTTAGTATACGGCCAAGTAGAGTTGGCCGCTAAATTTTCCCAACGGGACTGTAAATTAGACAGCCTGTTAGACGGGATTGAGGAGGAATATAGTCAGTAGATTTGACAATGTATTTTAAAATGACATGTGAAATGCCTTCTAGCCGGATTGTAGATCGTTTGTCTTTGCCGACCTTTTCACTTCAACCTCGGGACCCTAGAGTCCGGAGTGTGTCCGAATACCTTCTCGGTTAAGAAACAACCGGGGTATGCATGGAGACCAGGCGTAGGGGTCATCAGTGCTTTATCAGACAAGTGCCCAACTAGTTATGTTATATTACATGGTTAGTAAGAAACATCTTCCAGGGAGAATAGTTCCGTTAAGGCTTCCTTTCCCTGGGAGGCATGCCCTAAAGTGCATGTCCGGACTGCGAAAAAAGCAGAAAAACATCTGGGGGCAGATAAATAAGTAGGTAAAAAATCATCTTTCAAGTCACCGACCGAATATTCCCTTAAGAACGCTAGCTTTCGTCTTCACCCAGTCTGAGGTACACATCCGGCTGACCCGGCAGTAACAATCGCAGAGGTGCTCCCTTTACCTCCTAGTCGAACAATCGGGAACGTAGGGGTAAGCACAGGAGCCAGGCAACCCAGCTTGGCCAAAACTTAAGTCATATCGATGCATATAATGGTGAGTAAAAGGTACATGTGGAAGCTTGACACATGTGCTGGGCATGAAGCCCTTATAATTGAGCTTCTGGAAAAGAAGCCCCCAGGTATAATGAGTGCGGATGGCACATCAAGTATGTGCGAACAATGCGCAAGTAGGCCCTTAAGGGCTTTTTAGGAAAAGGGTTAAGAGAAGAAAGAGAAACAAAAGACAGCTGAAGTGTAAATATTTGGACGGGGGAAGGGGACGAACTCTTAGTCCAGCGCTAGGCATAGAATCTTCGGAGGCGGGCTGCGTTCCATGGGTTCGGCTCGAGTCGGTTGTCCGATGCATTTCGTAGACGGTACGCTCCGCCGGTCAGGACCTGATCGATAATGAAGGGGCCCTCCCATTTGGGCTTGAGCTTGTCCTTTTTCTTGTCCGGCAGGCGTAGAACTAGTTCGCCAACGTTGTAAGTCTTGGCCCGTACTTCTCTGCTTTGATATCTTTGAGCCTGCTGCTGATAGAATGCGGAACGAGCCTTGGCGACGTCGCGTTCTTCCTCCAATGCGTCCAAGCTGTCCTGCCGATCCAGCTCGGCTTCTCTTTCTTCATACATGCGCACTCGAGGTGAGTCATGAATGATGTCGCAGGGCAGAACTGCCTCTGCGCCGTATACCATAAAAAATGGTGTGAATTCGGTAGTACGGTTGGGCGGTGTCCGCAGCAACCAGAGTACGGAGTCAAGCTCCTCTACCTAGTGCGTGTCAGATTTCGTAAGTGACCGCACTAGTCTAGGTTTAATGCCGCTCATTATTAGACCATTTGCTTGTTCCACTTGACCGTTGGTTTGAGGATGATAGACTGAAGCGTAATTGAGCTTAATGCCCATGTTTTTGCACCATGACTTAACCTCGTCGACCGTGAAGTTCGTGCCGTTATCGGTGATGATGCTGTGGGGGACACCATAACGGTGTACTACCCCGGATATAAAGTCTATCACTGGTCCGGACTCTGTCGTTTTGACTGGTTTGGCCTCTATCCATTTGGTGAATTTGTCCACCATGACCAATAGGTACCTTTGCTTGTGGGTTCCCCCTTTAAGGGGTCCAACCATGTCAAGCCCCCAGACCGCGAACGGCCAGGTAATGGGTATAGTTTTGAGGGCGGTGGGTGGCATATGGCTCTGATTAGCAAAGAGCTGACAACCGACGCATCTTTGGACTAAGTCCTGAGCATCTGCCCGGGCCGTCGGCCAATAAAATCCTGTACGTAATGCCTTTCCTACAAGGGCCCAAGCTGCTACATGGTGTCCGCCTAGTCCGACATGAATTTCAGCCAGAAGGTTTCGCCCTTCCTCTTCGGAGATACACCTTTGAAGGACTCCGGTTGTGCTTTTCTTATAAAGTTCTCCCTCATGGACCTTGTAGGCTTTAGATCGCCGGACTATGCAGCGGGCCTCATTTTGGTCTTCGGGAAGTTCCTGCCTAAGCAAGTAGGGTAGGAATGGTTCTGTCCACGGGGCAATTACTGCCATTATGTCATGGGCTGAAGGTGTTATGTCATCGGCTGAATCGCCAGTTGGCGCGGTTTTTTCCGGTTTGTCGTGTCCGGACTCCTCTTCCCATAGTACAGATGGCTTGAAGAGCCGTTCCAGGAAGATGTTTGGAGGGACAGTGTCACGTTTTGCGTCGATGCGTGCCAGTATGTTGGCTGCTTGGTTATTATCTCGGGCTATGTGATGGAATTCAAGTCCTTCAAACCGAGCTGACATTTTTAGGATGGCGTTGCGATATGCTGCCATTTTCGGATCCTTGGCGTCAAAGTCTCCATTTATCTGGGATATCGCAAGGTTTGAATCCCCGCGCACCTCTAGGCGTTGAATGCCCATGGAGATTGCCATCCGGAGGCCATGTAAGAGGGCCTCGTATTCGGCTGCGTTGTTGGAGTCCGTGTACATTATCTGAAGTACGTATTGGACTGTGTCCCCGGTTGGGAACGTCCATACGACGCCAGCCCCCAATCCGACCAACATTTTAGAGCCGTCGAAGTGCATAATCCAATTGGAGTATGCGCCGTACTCTTTAGGGAGTTCGGCTTCGGTCCATTCAGCGACAAAGTCAGCCAAAACTTGCGACTTTATAGCTCGCCGAGGTTTGTAAGTTATATCGAATGGTAAGAGCTCAATGGCCCATTTTGCAATCCTGCCCGTCGCGTCGCGGTTGTTTATGATGTCGTTGAGGGGCACTTCCGAGGCCACTGTTATCGAACACTCTTGAAAGTAGTGTCGGAGCTTCCGGGATGCCATGAACACCGCATACGCTATCTTTTGATAGTGCGGGTAACGGGACTTGCAGGGTGTTAACACAGTGGATACGTAGTACACTGGTTTTTGAAGGGGGAATTTATGCCCTTCTGTCTCTCGTTTGACGACGAGTACCGCGCTTACAACTTGATGTGTTGCCGCGATGTATAACAACATTGGTTCGCCCAGGTTGGGCGCAGCCAGGACCGGATTTGTTGCCAATATGGCCTTTATTTCTTCGAGTCCGGCAGTGGCAGCATCCGTCCACTCGAAGTGTTCGGTGCGCCTAAGGAGGCGATAGAGGGGCAATGCCTTTTCTCCCAAGCGGGAGATAAAGCGGCTTAAGGCTGCCATGCATCCAGTCAATTTTTGTATTTGTTTGAGGTCTTTTGGAATATCTAGCTGTGACAGAGCTTGGATCTTGGCCGGGTTTGCTTCAATTCCTCTACCGGATACAATGAAGCCCAGCAGCTTTCCGGCTGGTACGCCGAAAACGCATTTTTTCGGATTCAGCTTGATGTCATATGCTCTGAGGTTGTCGAATGTGAGCCTCAAATCGTCTACTAGAGTTTCGACGTGTTTGGTTTTGACGACTACGTTGTCTACGTATGCCTCTACTGTTTTGCCGATCTGGGTTGCCAGACATGTTTGAATCATGCACTGATATGTTGCGCCGGCGTTTTTAAGTCCGAAGGGCATCATGTTGAAGCAGAATGGTCCATATGGAGTGATGAATGCCGTTGCGGCTTGGTCTGCTTCCGCCATCTTGATTTGATGGTAGCCGGAGTATGCGTCGAGGAAGCACAGTGAATCATGTCCTGTGGTAGCGTCGATTATCTGGTCGATGCAGGGGAGGGGGAAGGGATCTTTTGGGCAGGCCTTGTTGAGGTCTTTGAAATCGACACATAGGCGCCAGGATTTGTCCTTCTTTGGTACCATTACTAGGTTTGCTAGCCAATCCGGATGTTTGATATCTCTGATGAATCCGGCTTCCAGTAGTTTGGCTAGCTCTTCTCCCATTGCCTGTCTTTTAGGTTCGGAAAATCGTCGAAGAGCCTGTTTGACTAGCTTGAATCCTTTTAGGATGTTTAGGCTGTGTTCTGCCAATCTGCGTGGGATTCCGGGCATATCCGAAGGGTGCCAGGCAAAAATGTCCCAATTTTCCCAAAGGAATTCTCACAGTGCGGCGTCTACATCAGGGTTGAACTGTGCCCCGATGGAAGTTGTCTTTGTCGGGTCCGTTGGATGGACCTGGAATTTTATTATTTCATCTGCTGGTTTAAAGGAGGTGGACTTGGATCTCTTATCAAGTATCACGTCATCCCTATTCACCATAGAGTGAAGCACGGTGAGTTCTTCTGCTGCTAGGGCTTCAGATAGTGCCTCCAGGGCTAATGCGGCTATCTTGTTTTCGGCGCGGAGTGCTATGTCCGGATCACTAACGAGAGTGATTATTCCGCCGGGCCCAGGCATTTTGAGCTTCATGTACCCGTAACGGGGTACGGCTTGAAAAATTGTGAATGCCTCTCGTCCTAATATAGCGTGATATCTGCTGTTGAACGGGGCCACTTGGAACGTGACTTCTTCAGATCTGTAATTATCCGGCGAGCCAAACACCACATCGAGTGTGATTTTTCCGGTGCAGCGTGCTTCCCGGCTAGGGATTTTTCCTCTGAAGGTTGTGCTGCTTCACTCAATGCGGCTCCAGTCTATTTCCATTTTTTGAAGAGTTTCCTCGTAAATGAGGTTTAGTCCGCTGCCGCCATCCATGAGCACCTTTGTAAGTCGAAAGCTGTCCACTATTGGACTAAGCACCAGTGCGGCTGGTGCTCGGGCTGTTCGGAATTTAGGTTCGTCGCTGGCGTTGAAGGTGATGGCTGTGTCGCTCCATGGATTTGTTGTTGCTACTTGGTAGACTTCGGCGAGGCCGCGGATTGTTCGTTTCCGCATATTATTTGATGCGAAGGTCTCGAAGACTGTTGATACCGTACCAGTATTGTTGGAGTGGTTTTCCGGGGCTAGAAGCTCCTCGCCACTTTTGGCCACCTGCCGTAATATCCAACATGCTCGAAGGCTATGTGTTGGGATGGCGCCCTCTGTACTATGAAGTTTACAGGGTCCGCTGAGCCATCCCTCCAGTACGGTTTCGTGCCCTCTATGGGGTTTTTGCCTTTTGGTTTTTGTATCTGGGGCCTGAGTGTAATGCACCCTTTTGTTGCGGACTAGGGTTGTATTCGGGGCCGGATTGTCCCAAAACTGGTTTTCGGTTTTCCGGAAACCCTCCATCGCACAGTACTTTCGTACTATGGATGCCAGGTCGGCGAAGCGTGTAATTTCACGACGGCTGATGGCGTTCAATATTCCCTTGTCCGTGCAATTATTGCAGAAAATTGAGATTGCGTTTTCCTCTCGGCAGTCCTTTATCCTGTCCATAACCAGGAGGAATCTGGCCCAGTAGTGATGTACTGTTTCAGCGGGCTCTTGCCGTATTAGAGATATCGCATATGTCTGGGCGGGTGGGTGGAATAAAGTCCGGAACCCTACCCATCTCAAGGCTTGAAAGCCGTGAAGCTTCCAGATTTGGAAGCTTGGATTGCTGGACGTTGTCCAACGAGTCCGGTTCGATGCCTGACTTTAAGTTCAGTGCTTGACCAAAGTCCGTCCCTCCGCGGGAATCCGGCATGGAGGGTTGGGGAGTCCGGACATGACTAGTTTTCAATACAGGAGAAGAGTCGCCGCATTGTTCCTCTACCACTACGACGTGGTTGGTGACCTGGGGAGAGTTAATCTCTCTTAGATCGGTTTTAAGCCCAATCTGATTGTAGTCTGTAGTGACTCCCAGGGCGGCGATGCGATCCAAGAGCTCGTTGATAGACGAAAGCTCTATCGGATCCAGCCGCTCGGCAAATTCCGAGCTGACGTGAAGATTGCTTTTGACGACTTGAGAAGTCATTGTCGAAGCGATGGCCGGACAGGCGGTCACGAGAAAACCACCTAGCCGGATAGTATGGCCGGCGGCCAAGGCCCCTTTGGCGAAAATACCGTCCTTGAAGACGGGTGGAGGCATCCTTCCTATCGGCGACGGCACAGAGGAATTCTCAATGAAAGCACCAATGTCGGTGTCAAAACCGGCGGATCTCGGGTAGGGGGTCCCGAACTGTGCGTCTAGGCGGATGGTAACAGGAGACGAGGGACACGATGTTTTACCCAGGTTCAGGCCCTCTTGATGGAGGTAAAACCCTATGTCCTGCTTGATTAATATTGATGATATGGGTAGTACAAGAGTGGATCTACCACGAGATCAAGGAGGCTAAACCCTAGAAGCTAGCCTATGGTATGATTGTTGTAATGTATGTTGTCCTACGGACTAAAGCCTTCCGGTTTATATAGACACCGGAGAGGGCTAGGGTTACACAGAGTCGGTTACAATGGTAGGAGATCTACATATCCGTATGGCCAAGCTTGCCTTCCACGCCAAGGAAAGTCCCATCCGGACACGGGACGGAGTCTTCAATCTTGTATCTTCGTACTCTGGGAGTCCGGCGGACGATGATAGTCCGGCTGTCCGGACACCCCCTAGTCCAGGACTCCCTCACCCACCGTCCCCCTTTGTTGATAATGATGCATATGTAGTTAGTTCTGATGTAAGTCTTGCTGGGTACATTTGTACTCACGTTTGCCTATTTTATGTTTTTGCAGAGAGACTTCGGTCTCGTTAGTAGTTTCGCGTGGACTTCGATGTTTAGCTTGTTACCTCAGCTACGTTTTTGTGCCCTCGGCAGGATCTGGTAGATAGTCAGGCTTCTCAGACTTTCTCTTTGTAGATGTCTGTACTCAGACATGTTAGGCTTCCGCGTGTGCTTTGACTTGTATGCTCTGAATGTTGGGTCACGAGACCTATGTTTGTAATATCTCGCTCCTTGGAGCCTATTGAATAAAATACTTGAGTTGTAGAGTCATGTTGTGAGGCCATGTTGTATTTGCACATATCGAGCATATTGTGTGTATGTTATTTAAATGCTTGGTATGTGTGGGATCTGACTATCTAGTTGTTTATCCTTAGTAGCCTCTCTTATCGGGAAATGTCTCCTAGTGCTTCCACTGAGCCATGGTAGCTTGCTATTGCTCCGGAACACTTAGGCTGGCCGGCATGTGTCCTTCTTCGTTCCTGTGTCTGCCCCTTCGGGGAAATGTCACGCGATGAATACCGGAGTCCTGCTAGCCCAGTGCTACAGCCTTGGTTCACTCGCTGATGACCGACACATTCGATGCTGGGTCATGGATGCCTGTCCCTGTAAGTTTGTGCCACTTTGGGTTTACGACTAGCCATGTCAGCCCGGGCTCCTTATCATATGGATGCTAGCGACACTATCATATATGTGTGCCAAAAGGCGCAAACTGTCCCGAGCAAAGGTAAGGCGACACCCGTGGGAATACCATGCGTGAGGCCACAAAGTGATATGAGGTGTTACATGCTAGATCGATGTGGCATTGAGTCGGGGTCCTGACAGCTTTGGTATCAGAGCCTGACTGCCTGTAGGATTACCAAGCCAAACTGGTCGAAGTTGAGTCTAGAAATGCTTTAGTTATATGTAGGGGAATTAATTGTGGGATGGAACGTAAGGCTCTTTTACTCCTTATACCTCATGTCCTCTGATCCGAGTCATCTTATCTTTCCTACGGGGTTAAGGAACTAGGCTTCTCATCTATCTATCAGGATCACGTGTTACTAATTCGTAGACCTATAAGATTGCTGGATTTAAGCTTCAGTTCAGCTCCTACTACTTCCGTATGTTAACTGTTGATCTCGAAACCTCGATATTGTGCTTCTGAGTGGTTATGCCACCATTTTTGTAGCATGTCTCAAATCTTTTTGAGCATTTACAACCGTTATGCTGTCTGAGTCATCCCAGGTTTCTAAATAGTCTGATGCATTTGCAAAATTCCTTCCTCCCGTTCCGATGTTCCTTTGGGCCAGATTAACCACACTAAACGGTGAGTTGAGGTACTCTATTGCCTCGACGTATATGTTGGAGCTATTATTATGACCCTAGATGTCTAGAATGTCACCTAGTAATTCAGCCATGCTTTGTGTTCCCAGTGTGATGATTCTGGCCATCATTCTTGAAAGCATCCTGTGATGCCACTTAGTATGTAGGTATTCCACTTCTGGGTTTTGAACCCGAGATTCACCCTACTTACTTCGTCTTTATAGTGCTTGCTAGTTCCTTTAGGTTATTAGTAACCTTTGTGTTAGTCCTCGAGGTTCGTGGTATTTCCTTTTTCCAAATACCATGAACCATTCTTGGCAGATGTTCTTTTGAACCAAAAGATCACAACCAGAGTGCTCATGACGAGTTCTCGATTCTATGTTGATACTCTGCCTGTCCTACCTCTCAGCATGGATTACCTAGAAGGAACTTGTTGAACTTTGTTCGACATACTAATCTATGCATCCACAACTCAGAATACCGTATGTTCCTTTGAGTTGTCCCTCTTTAGTTGTCTTCTGACCCTCGTCTATCAGTTGATAGACAGGAGTAGTTGTGCAACCGTGTTCATCGATGCCTAATACCCTTGTGGTCCGTCAAGCCATTCTATTCAGAATGACTAGGAGAAACAAACTCCAGTACCTCATCCATTTCTAGGATTGGGTCAAAGCAGCTGTATTCCGTAGATCAAATGCAATCAAGCTTTGGTCTGTTCTACCCTGACGTATTACCACTTTATGTCAGGAATCTCATGAGAATTGCACTATCTCTTATGAATTCTTGACGCAGTAATACTTCTTGCCATCATTGTTCATTCCTCGGTTTCCGTGTTATTGTAACCGGAATGCCGACAAGTGAATCGTGGTGTGTGAAATCAATACTGCTAGCACCTCCGTTGCTTGGTAGTTAACTGGACAACAACATCATTCTTAGCATCTTGATTATTGAATCATCACCCTAAGGTTGATTGTGCTACCTAGTCCCTATTTCCGGAGCACTCTTCGGTCGGTGAGTTAGGATTTTGTCAATCCCTCGCTCATTTGATCATATCGTCTTGCCCTGAAAAGCAAGATTGTTCTTGAGCTTAGTAACATATCGGTGGTTCGTGATTCTCTGAATATATTCTTGGAAGTATCACCAGGTCATCACCTGACCGCTATGTTGAGTTCGTGATCAAGTTGGTTTATCCCTATAAACCACCCTTTCTCCAAGAGTCTATGTTGGATACCCTTGAGCTAGTTGGTTAAGCTGAACGACAACTTGCAGAGTTGGAAGATAAAAGCTTTGTCCGACTTAGTTCATTTAAAGGGATATCTCTTCGTATATGTGTGTTGAAAAAAGATGATATCTTCATCGATTGGTCCCTATGATCAGTTGTTGGACCTATTACCTTATCAAAACTTTGATTTGAGTGTGGGCTATCATCAAATCAAAATCAGCACCAACGATGTTCGTAATGTTGTCTTACTTGTGGTTGATCCCTCGAGCATACACCATTACATCTTTTGGTCTGACCAATACTATCACCTTGTTCACATAATGGCGAAATTCCAGTGATATGGAAATTCTGATGAGTTGTTGTTGAGCCCATCAGCAACATTTTATCTCCTCCATAATTCATGATGAACATCAGGCTAGTGTTGGAAACTTTTGTAAGCATTATCTTCGTGTTCCGTTCATGAGGTATATGTTCGGACGAAAGAAGTGACTTCCTCTAATTCACGGTACTTGGTGTAAGTTGCCGCCGTGAATTCGATAAAGTCAATGTTGCTTCCTTGGAATCATCCCAAGTTAGTCACACATGTGCAAAGTATACTATGGTTTGGTAGATTAATTACCTCCACTCCATATGTATTCTGTAGCACACCAAGCCACTGATTGATTTGTTCAAGGAGAAGAAGCTCCTTCTTAAGAGTATACCCTATGCAAGGACTTCGATATCCTCGATGATGGTTCCCCACTGGAACTCGATAGTGTTTTATTGTAAGACTAGCATGGGATCATGTTTGTCTGGGACAACGTGTTCACATGTTTGTAGCAGAACCAGCTCATGTTTTGGAGCTTGCTTTCGTAGTTCATTTCCCGAGAATCACGCAACGTCATCTCGTCGGTTTGTGTTGCAAACTTTCATTTTTCCTTCTAGACTCGATGAGTCTAGATTATTCTGACACCAACCAGATCTAAATCTCAGGCAGATATGATGGTTGGAACGTTTCCCAAGAATTATAATATTGGTCTCTCTATAACCGGTAAAGTGGATGTCGTGGCCAACACACCCAACCGGAAGACCTGTTATTGTAATATTGGTCTCTCTATAATATTGCACTATCATAGGGATTTTGCAGGATTTACTCCTTAGTTGTCCCTTATGGATTTTTGTGCTCCCAAAGTCCGACCTTTACTTGATGTTCTGGATACCAAACCATATCTATGAATGGGATACGCTAGTACATCAAGGAGAACATTAGAAGCGGAGTGCTAAATGTCTCTCGGTCGATCATCCAGATTTTGTCCCCTTGGTCTCGCTAAGGTGAAATCTGAGAGAGTGTTATCTTCCTTTGCATCCACATCATCCATCACTATTCCTCATGGTAGTATGTTGTGTTGCCAGGATCCTTGACACGGATGTTGGTAAAACCTTGATGAATATTGTCGTGGATTTGTCACGGCAGATGTCCTAGAGAAAGGACTTAGTCGTGGAGCCATCGCTACGGGTTTACTTGAAGGGGTTAAAGCGGACACAAAGACACGAGGGTTTTATACTAGTTCGGCCCCTTCGATGAAGGTAAAAGCCTATGTCTAGTTGTGATGGGATTGATGTGGTATCGATGGCTAGGGAGCAAACAAGCTTCGCCTAGGCTCGAGTTGTTGTTGTCTGTCCTGAACCGCCGCCGGGTCGTCCCCTTATATACACGGGTGACGCCCGTCGGTCCATAGAGTCCCAACCGGTTCATACTCGTATTCCGGTGGGTATCTCTCTATTCCTAACTTACAATACAAGTCATACATCAGGCCGGTTTACGGCTACATGTTCTAACCGACTACAGGCCTTGGGCCTTCATCTGTTCATACCACTAATGAAGTTAACCCGGCCCAAGTAGGCCGGTTTACGCCTAGTGGTAATATCCCCAACATTAGGCCCCAGATTGATTTGAACTGCTTCATGTCAATCCTTCACACCATCTTGCATCTTGGATATCTTCTGTTAATTGGTAAACCTCCATGTCGTCATCATTTTTGGTTGCTGTAAACCGGCATGACATCATCAGTTTTGGTTACTGTAAACTGGCATGACGTCATCAGTTTTGGTTACTGTAAACCGCATGACGTCATCATGAAATTTATAACGCCCTCTTAATGACAGCTCCTGGATCCGCGCGCTTGACCTAGCTCGATTGCCTTATAAATAAGACCAAAGGGTCATATCTCTTCTTTCCCCTTCGCCCCTTCTTCTTCTTCTCTCTCACGTCGCCGGCTTTGGAGCTCCGCCACCGCCGTCGACCTCTGCCTCGTCTCGGGCCGCTGCATCAACCTGAACGTACCAGAGTGTTGCGGTGCCTTTCCGCATCTTCTCCGTTCCCAGTAAGTTCTCTCTCCTTCTTAACCTAGATCTGTTCTTAGGGTTCCATGTTCTTGCTACGTTCATCACGCGCTCATTTCCGTCCTCTGATTTTGAATAAGTCCATAAACTCTTGCTGTGTTTAGTAGCGATCCCTAAGCATCCGCTTGCAATTTCTCATCCAAGCCCATAGATCTCCCGCACATATCCGCTCAATGGTTCACTTCTGTTTCCGCCTTACTCTTAGAAATATTTCCTGGTTTTGTGAGCTTGCTGCAGATCCACGGCTGTAACACGATTTTGTGAAACTTGTTTGTGCATAACTAGTTATCCATAGCTTCAATTGCCTCCGATGCTTAGGTCAGGCGGTTTAACTTCACCATAGAGAAAAAATTGCTAAACCGGTATGTATGTCATTAGTCCCCTAGTTGAACCGCCAGAATCCATATGATGCCGCGTTGTAGAAGTCCGGTTTATGGGTACTGCCTCCGGTTTACCGTAGTTAGATCAACACCTTTTTATGCGGCATGTCCTTTAACCGGATCACATATTTCTTGTAGATCTCGTCATGGCCAAACAAGTGTATGGGTGCAACTGGGTTCCCTCTCGCGTCACAGAATCACAGTTGGACGATCTAGTCCTGATCGGCGCTTTGGATAGCAAAGATTCAATCCACTGGAGGGTTCCTGGAGATGAATGTCCTCCCACGCCCCAGGAAGGAGAAGTCGTGGTCTTCGCAGATCACATGGCCCGGGGCTTCAAATCGCCCGGCTCTAAATTTTATCGGGACATGTTAGCCAACTTTCAACTCCGTCCACAGGATATTGGCCCCAACTCCGTCACCAATCTGTGTCACTTCCAAGTACTTTCCGAGGCATACCTTCAAGAGGAGCCTTCAGTCGAGCTGTTTAGAGATCTCTTTCATCTGAACCGCCGCACTGAATTCACCGGCGGTCCTAATACCGAACTGGGCGGTATGGCCATCCAGAAAAGGAAGGAAATCACCTATCCCCACGTCAAACTCCATACTCACCCCAAGGAATGGAACGCAACTCGGTTTTATTGCAAGGATACCTCCCCTGACAATGAAAATCCCATGCCTGGCTTCCGTCCGGAACGGCTCAGCAACACTCACCCTTTTCCACAAAGGTTAAGTGCCAAGGAGAGAATTAAATATGCTCCTCAACTGTCCAAGCTCCGGGCCTTCATGGCCAACGGTTTAACAGGGATAGACCTTGCACGCTGCTGGATATCATGGAGCATTCTGCCTCTAAGTCGACACCCCGGTTTGATGTGCACATATACTGGTAGCGTTGATGACCCACTCCGACATATCAAAATTCAAGTCTCCGACGACGAAGTCACAGAATCTGTGAAAAAGATGTTGAATGAACCGGAGCACCTCTGTGCTCAAACCGGTCTACTTCCTTACTGCACCACCAACGAACCGCCAGCGGTAAGACTTTAACTGCTCTATTATTGAACCTGTTACTGCTTTATCTGCCTGACCTTCAATTATTGCTGACCCAGAGTGATAATCCGTTTTGGAGCAAGAAGCTTTCACAAGACAAAATGGAGAAGGCAGGGCGGCCAACCCGGCCCAAGACCAAGGTTGTCAAGAAACCGGCTCGTAAGAGAAAAACCACCACTTCATCTGACCCAGCCATTGATGATGATGTGGGTAATCCGGATCTTGAGGTAGAACTTGATTCACTTGGCTTGCTTTTTACACGCCTTATTGATGATGATGCTTGTCAGGATGACGCTGAAGCCAGCAATGCGGGATTCGTTGAGGTAACTATTCTCTCTTCCGATTCAGAAATCTTGCCTTTGCCAAAATTTCGCCGGGCAAACCGGAAAGTTAAATTTTCTCATCCTCTTGCTTATTTGGATCCCCAATTTCTTATGAAGACCCAGCAACACGAAGCTCGCCGCACAACCCGGCACAGTGGCTAGGTAGTTACCTCTGCCGGTTTACCGAACAGTCCGGTTCGAAAATGCCGCTCCGAGGTCTCCGACCTTTTTATTGATTTAAATCCTAAAGCGGGTTTCTTCCGTCAACCTCTTAATCCATCCGACTCTGATTATCAGGTCACTTCTCATTCATCGTCTGGTGAATCGTCGGCCACTCAGCTACCACCCTTGAAAACAGTTGCTGCGTAAGTTAAACTGAATATATGCTTCCAGTATACTGCGTAGTGGCTTATGCTTTTCCTTGACTTTTTGTTTTTCCCTCAGGGCTAAACCGAAGCCAAGCAAGAAGGCCCGCCTGGATAAAGCGGCTGAAGAAGATGTGGCCCCAGAACATGACCAAGCACTGGATCGTGAAATATTTACTTGTGAAGATATCCCCAATGATCCTCCTTTGCAAGACGACGTTATCCCCGAAGAAGGGCTTATTAATACTCCAGCCTCTGCTGATCCGCCTGCCAGCTCCGTCCAGATTGAGAAATCCCACACTCCTGCTGACAAACCGGCCGCGCCAACACAAACCGGCGAGTCAAAAGATGATGATGTTGTGATTACCGGTGTGGGCCGCTCTGAACCCCGGAATCCTGCCACCCTTACCAGGCATACCATCAAAGAGGATTTTTCCACTTTGAACAAAGAAAAATGGGATGTTGAACTAGAGACATATGCCGCTCTGAATGCTCAAGATCTTCACTCTGGCTATTTAAACCGGCTTTACACCAGCCGTGACTGTGAAGCTGGCCTGGTCAAGATGATGAGGGATAAATTTGAGGTAAATTTCTTCTTCCGTTGCTGCCATTGCATTCATCCTTGTAGCCCCCAAGGGCCGGTTTGTGACCTTGGTCAAACCGGGACTTATCTTGAACATTTTTGGAACCCGTCGGCATAACCCTCAAGGGCCGGTCTAACTTAGCATAAGTAAACCGGGGCTCCAAATAGAAAGCTGTCCTTAGAACATAACTTGATCAAATAGCCATTAGCCCCCAAGTGCCAAGTTGAATATTTGTATTGAGCTTGGGACTTTGTAATCTAGCAATATATAAAAATTGAAGGTGCATTAGCCCCCAAGTATCAGGCATATAACTTTGTTATGTGGTTGATACTTCAATTTCTTGGATCGCCTGTGCAAAGCTTAAAATGCTATCTGTATGCAGGCTGAGGTGAAAATCAAGGAGGACCGGATTGCCGATTTGCAAGAGGCCCTGAAGACCCAGCAAGCTGAAACAGATAAATCAAAGCAAGAATTAACCAGCGCCTTGAGCACCGCTGAACGGCTGAAAGAAGGCTTCAAGAAAGAGCGGGCTGACTGGGCCACTGAGAAGGCCGGCTTAACCAAAAGAGCGGAAAATGCTGAAGCTGCCCTTAAACCGGTGGTGGATGAATTGACTGCCGTACAGCGACAAATACACTCCATGATTGCTGCAATCTTTGGTAAGCTCCTTTTAACATCTGTCATAATTTGAACCTACTGTAGCGTAAATCCGGTTTGAGACCATTCCAATCTTGTTGTAGGCACACGTATTGGGAACTTAGGAAATGATGTGCGGATGAAAATGAAAGCTGCCTACACCTTGGTGGAACAATTGTATACCGGAGCCCAACGGATCATCACCGCAGCTTCTCATAACAACCCGGCGCCCTCCTTAATCCAAGACACTCTTAGCAGGTTGTCAATGCTTCCAGCCCGGATTGAGGAGCTGAAAAAATCCGCTGCCCGAACCGGAGCCATCAATGCCTTAATCCGGGCAAAGGCATGGGTGCCCGATTTTGATCCTGTGGAAGCAGCTCAGGGCTATCCCAGCCTGAAAGAAGATGGCTCTGAATTCAACGAAGAAGATTTAAGGGCCATAAACCGTGCAGTGCGCCCTCTGGCTTGCCAGCTAGCTGAAGAGGCAGATTTGACGCATTATCAAGCGCAATATAATGATCAAAACAAGCGAGTGCCTGCCCCAACTGTTGAAGCGGAGAATCTGATCCCTCCAATCCGTAAGCACACTTATGCTCCTGATATTGAACCGTCTTCCCTGATCCATGAAGAAGCTGTTTTCCAAGCTTTAATGGGAATCGACTGGACCACTGTTGATTTCCAGCCAATGGGTAGAGGCGAGGAAGCTGAAGCGGCGGAAGATGAGGAGCAGGCTTGAACCGAAAGCCGGTCTGGAGAGCTATTTGTAACATCTTTCCACAAGAACAATGATCTTGTTTGGGCACCGTGCTGCCTTGTAATAGGATAGTTAAAACTTCTGCCTGGAATATGCCTTCGTGCATAAGTACTGAAGCTTTTGTTTGAAAAACTTTAATTCATATTCCCTGCAATCAGAAAAATTTGAACTTCGGTGGCAGTTATGCCGCCAGCCGGTTTATGATCTTGATATGTGTATCAGTAATATAACAAATAGATGATACATAAATACCTGCCATGTTTGGGCATGAAGCTGGCTTAGCCAAGACTGAAGCAGCGGTTTTATAAACCATTACCGTCAAAAAGGGAGAAAATAGCTCCTGTATAAACCGTACTAAATCAATACGAGCCCCCTGGTTACCCCATGATGTTAACAGGGAAAAGGTAAACCGGGCAGACTCCTCCGGATTAAAGGGGGATAAAAAACCATCGGTTGAACCGGAAAAATATGCTTGTTGACATAAAAGAAATCCAACAAAAGCAAAGAACGAACAAACCATGAAAATAACATGGAAGCAAAGGCAATGATAAAAACCATTTGCAAAAATATGCTATACTGAGCTGTTCAGATGGTATTACCATGGTCGGACAGGATCAAGGCCCCCAATAGGACTGACAATGATTCAAGTTAGCCAGGTCCCCAAATGACTCGTGGCATATATACCAGATCAAGAGGCGTGACAATGGTTCGGGTTCGACCATGCCCCCAAGTGATTTTGTGGCCTTAGGCCGACCAAGAGGCGTGACTGGTTCAGACTTGACCATGTCCCCAAATGATCTGGTGGCTGTCGCCTATCAAAAGGTGTTCGTTGGTTCGGACACGACCAAGGCCCCTAGTGATATATAAAAAGCAAATGTCAAGGGGTAAACCGGAGGCCGCTTTAAACAGAACTACTCCGTGTAACCTCGCATGATGAGAAAGACAGAGACCCCGCTTTAGCTGAGGCTCCGGTTTGATATATCAAAGATAATATATACATTGTCATGATATGTACATAGATAGAGCCGATGGCTCAAGTATAGTAAGGCCGAAGATGAGCTATGTTCCATGGCCTGCTGGTCTCCTCCCCTGGTGTTCGTGAATCTTGATGCTCTCGAATATCAATCAGATAGTACGACCCGTTGTGCAGATTCTTGCTGACCAGGAAAGGTCCTTCCCAAAGTGGGGATAACTTGTGCATATCTGCCTGGTCCTGGATTAGTCGAAGCACCAAATCTCCTTCTTGAAAAGTTCTGGTTCTAACCCGGCGACTGTGATAGCGACGAAGATCTTGTTGGTAAATCGCCGAACGGGCAGCCGCTAGATCACGCGCTTCGTCCAATAGGTCCAAAGCGTCTTGCCGTGCCGTCTCATTGCCCGCTTCAACATAAGCTGGCACACGAGGCGAATCGTGCCCGATGTCACTAGGAAGAACTGCCTCTGCTCCATAGACCATAAAAAATGGTGTGTATTCTGTGGACCGGTTTGGCGTAGTATTGATACTCCAGAGCACGGATGGTAGCTCTTCAACCCAACAGCCCGGTGTTCTTTGCAATGGGACCATAAGCCGGGGTTTGATGCCTCGCAAGATCTCTTGATTAGCTCGTTCTGCCTGTCCATTGGACTGGGGGTGCGCCACTGATGACACGTCAAGTCGGATGTGCTCACGTTCACAGAACTCCTTCATAGCCCCCTTGGATAAATTGGTACCATTTTCAGTAATGATACTGTGCGGAAAACCAAACCGGAAAATCACTTTTTTGATGAACTGCACCGCTGTTGCTGCATCACACTTACTGACCGGCTCCGCTTCAACCCACTTGGTAAATTTATCAACTGCTACCAAAAGGTGAGTTTTCTTATCCTTGGATCTTTTAAAGGGTCTGACCATATCCAGCCCCCAAGTTGCAAACGGCCATGTTATTGGAATCATCCTCAATTCTTGAGCCGGCACATGCGCACGCCTTGAAAATTTCTGACATCCATCGCACCGCTTAACCAAGTCCTCCGCATCAGCATGTGCTGTCAACCAGTGAAACCCGTGACGAAATGCCTTTGCCACCAGAGACTTCGAACCGGCGTGGTGTCCACAATCCCCCTCATGGATTTCTCTTAAGATTTCACAGCCTTCCTTAGGAGAAACACAACGTTGAAACGCCCCTGATACACTGCAACGATGCAATTCACCATTGAGAATCGTCATGGATTTGGATCGCCGGACTATCTGTCTTGCTAGAATTTCATCTTCTGGCAACTCCCCCCGGGTCATGTATGCAATATAAGGAATCGTCCAATCCGGAATAGCATGTAATGCTGCCACCAATTGAGCCTCCGGGTCAGGAATAGCCAAATCCGCTTCACCTGGGAGCTGGACTGACGGATTGTGCAACACGTCCAAAAAGACATTGGGCGGGACCGGTTTGCGCTGAGAACCTAACCGGCTTAAAGCATCCGCCGCTTCATTCTTCCGACGGTCCACATGATCCACTTGATAACCCTTGAAGCAACCTGCAACATTATCCACTTCCCGACGATATGCAGCCATGAGCGGGTCCTTAGAATCCCAAGTGCCAGACACCTGTTGAGCCACAAGGTCCGAGTCACCGAAGCACTTAACCCGGCTTAAGTTCATCTCTTTAGCCATCCGGAGACCATGGAGCAAGGCTTCGTACTCAGCTGCATTGTTAGTACAAGGGAACATTAAGCGGAGAACATAACAGAACTTATCACCTCGTGGGGAAGTTAATATGACTCCAGCCCCCGAGCCTTCCAATTGCCTGGATCCATCAAAATGAATAGTCCAATATGTGTGATCCGGCTTTTCCTCTGGCGCTTGTAATTCTGTCCAATCATTGATGAAATCAACAAGTGCTTGAGATTTCACCGCCGTCCGAGGTACATACTTCAGTCCGTGCGGCCCAAGCTCTATAGCCCACTTGGCAATCCGGCCAGTCGCCTCCCGGTTCTGTATGATATCACCCAAGGGAGCTGAACTGACCACTGTGATGGGGTGCCCTTGAAAATACTGCTTCAACTTCCGGCTGGCCATGAAGACACCATAGACCAGCTTCTGCCAATGCGGATACCTTTGCTTGGACTCAATAAGCACCTCGCTGATATAGTAAACCGGCCGCTGAACCGGATATTCTTTGCCTGCCTCCTTGCGTTCCACCACAATAGCCACGCTAACTGCCCGAGCATTAGCTGCTACGTATAATAATAGTGGCTCCTTGTCAACTAGAGCTGCAAGAACCGGCGGATTGGCTAACTGCCGCTTCAAGTCCTCAAATGCTTCATCAGCAGCTGGACTCCAGACAAAATTGTCTGTCTTCCTCAGCATTTGGTACAAAGGGATAGCCTTCTCCCCGAGGCGGCTGATAAACCGGCTCAATGCCGCGATTCGGCCCGCCAAACGCTGAACATCGTTGATACATTTCGGTTTAGCTAGGGATGTAATGGCTGTAATCTTCTCCGGATTAGCCTCAATTCCTCTGTTAGACACCAGGAAACCCAGTAACTTGCCTGCCGGAACACCAAAGACACACTTGGCCGGATTAAGCATCATCTTGTAAGCTCGCAGGTCTCCTTCAAATCATCCACCAGCGTCTCCTTCTGTCGTGACTTTACTACAATATCATCCACATAGGCGTGCACATTGCGGCCGATCTGTTTATGCAGGCAATTCTGTACACACCGTTGATAGGTGGCTTGGGCACTCTTGAGCCCGAAGGGCATAGATACATAGCAGAAGGCTCCAAAGGGAGTAATAAATGCTGTTTTCTCCTGGTCCTTAACTGCCATCTTGATCTGATGATACCCAGAGTATGCATCCAAAAAACTCAAACGCTCACAACCTGCCGTGGCATCAATGATCTGGTCAATGCGGGGGAGGGAAAAAGGATCTGCCGAACAGGCCTTGTTAAGATCTGTGTAATCCACACACATACGCCAAATCCCCAACAAATATGGAAATGCTCAAGTTCTTGAGAGCACGCTCAAGTGCTAGGTTTCATCATCGGCATAAATTGCATGCTCTAAGTTTCCTCGGTTATGCTATAACCCTTTCAAACAGTGGATCCACTCTCTACTGATGGGGTTCCTCCCCAGTTACCAGAATCATTCCCAGCATTTGCATTCGCTCCCAGCTTGCACCGCCAATGTGCCATCCTACCATGGGTCCCATCCATTTACGATGATAAGCAAAATAATCCATGACATTGTCTTCAACAAGGTAATCCACACCATCCATACTCATCCGGGTATGTCACTCATCCGGACTCCTTCAACTGATCGATTATGATTTGCCTTAAGTTGGTATAAAGAGCTTCAATGATCCTTGAATCAAAGGTAACTCTTTTTGCCACTTAAGGGATGATCCTATGAGTCACCTCCTCTAAGATGTCTCGTTATGGTATCATGGCAATTCAACTCCTCGTTACTTTGACAACCGTTCACCACCTTCTTAAGTGTGGAATTGTTGTCTACCTAGTGAACCCTCGTTATCTATTCCACTCCATCCCTCTAGATGTGTGCTTCATGTCTCAGCTCCAGAGATGTTTCTGTGTCTCCCCCCATGAGTTAATCTTGAGTTGTTCGACCTTCAAAAAGATCAATCCTTCTAGAGTTTTTTTTCTCCTCTCGTTGTCATGTCGGTTGGAGTTCTCGGAACAAGACATCAAGATAGATGGTGATTGAGTCAACGTCCTTATGAAGTGCAACCTGGATCGTGAAGATCGTGTTAGCTTGTATTCCTCTGTCTTCTTACCTCACGTCTTGAATCTCGGGACGAGATTCTTGTTTAGTGGGGGTGAGTTGTCACATTCCTAGTTCTATTTAATGCCTAGTGCTAGCATCTAGTGTTGCATCATGTTTAAATTTCAGTTAAACATGAAATGGGGATTGCCTAAACCCTAACATCAAAGGAATCCACTAGGTTCAACTAAAATATTCTCAGTGAATCCAAATGGCTTTCAAAAATGTTCATCATTCCTGGAAAATGCTGGAAACATTAACCAGAGGTGTTGCTCCTTTTTCCATGTCATATTTGGCCTCTGGATTAAATCATATACTATTTGCAATTGGGCATTCAAAATGCTATATAATATTTTAAATGCTCAATTAATTCTGAACTTAAGTGAGGGATGTTGGGAATATTCCAAATAGAGCCCACAATTATTTTCAGGATTTTCGAAAACGTTTTGGTATTTTAAATAAAGCCCAGAAGTTACAGTAAAATAGAAAACAGAAAACAATTTAGAAAAGAGAGAGAGAATGCCTACCTGGGCCACTTACCTGGCCGGCCCAGCTGGCAGCCCACCTGTGCGGCCCGGCCCACCTGGCCCCTCCCCTGTCGTCTTCCTCCTTGCCAGGAGGACGAGCGCGTGGCCGACGCACGCTGGCGCATGCCCGGCCACCTCCTGCTTGCCGCTTCGCCCTGGCCTCTTCGAGTGACGCCACGCAGCCCCCTCGCTCCTCTCCCTCACTTTCTGCTCTCTCCCTCACCCTCCAGTCCCTTCCTCGAGCGCGACCGAACGTAGTCGTCTCCGTCGACCGTCAGCATTGCGGCCACTAGCATCCCCACGCCCAGCCAGCTAGTGCCCGAGCTCTGCCTCCTCGCACTGAACCTCTCCACGCCGAAGGAAACAAGCCGGAGGGCCCTGCTTCATCGCCATCGCCGCCGTCTTCACTATCGGTTGCCGGAGATCCGCCTCGGCGCCCCGCTCGCTGCGACGCTTCCCGCCCCCGCCGTTTGCACCGACCAACTCGCCGTGAGCTCCTCTTCCTTCTCCCCCTAGCCACGTCGCTCGAGCTGCCCCCTAACCCTGTTGGCCATAACGACCGAGAGCTCGGCTCCGCAGGCCATGTCACCGTCGTGGCCACAGACGAGTAAGCTCGAAACCGAGCGCGTCACCGTGCTCAGCACATCACCAGGAGGCCGTAGCACCCAGCTGTTCGCCCCGCCGTGCCCCACATCACCATTCCCAACCTTGCCCGAACTCCGGCCACCGCCTAGCTCCTCGTCGCCACATACTCCGTCCACCCTAGCCGCTGTCGCTTGCCTAGTCGGATGCGGCGCACCTTCAGCTACCCGTAGACGCAGGCCACGCGCAAAACCGAGCCCCATAGTGGTTTTCCGGCGAGCTTCCATCGCGGTTGAGGTCGCCGTCGGACAAACTCCGGCGTGCCGACGTGGCCGCATATTTAGTGCTAATCACCGCCAGCTAAACCACCCACAGACACTGACAGTGGACCCCACCATAATAATTAAGTATAAGATTATTTCTGTTTAGGATTAGATTAAGTAAAGTGGGCCCCGACTGTGAGGGTTGACCTGCCTAGTCAGCGTTGACCTGGTCCCACCTGTCGCCCACCCAAACCAGCCCTGTTACGCTGACCCGTGGGTCCCAGCCGTCAGGTTTGACCTGGCTGGCGCTGTTGACCTGCTGAGGTCAGCATGACCTAATGCTGACGCAGTAAACATTTTGTGGAATTAAAATAAATCAGAAATGATTTATAAATTTCAGAAAATGATCTAAACTTCTAAAATTCATAGAAATTCAACCGTAACTCCAAATTGAATAATTTATATATGAAAAATGATCAGAAAAATCCAATATATCCATTTGTACCATTTTCATGCATGTTTGAGCAACTTAAATCTGCTGTATACAACAATTTGAATAAATGGCATTTGAAATGCCTTATGTGGAGTTTGAATTTGAACCTAGGGTTCAAACCAACTTCATTTAACCTGCTGCTAGTTGCATTAGTTCAAACCACATCATATTGCCATGTCATGATCATGCATCATATTGTGCATTGCATTGATTGTGTTCTTCCTTGTTTGTTCGTGTTTGTCCCCTCTCGATAGACGTGACTCCGATGATGAGATCGATGACACCGATGAAGAACTATACTATCTCCAGAAGTGCCAGGCAAGCAAAACCCCCTTGTTCATTCCGATATAACGCCACTCTCTTGCTCCTGCTCTCTTTTACTGCATTAGGACAACAACAATTCATCTGTTACTTGCTGCGGTAGCTGAACCCCTTTATCCTCTGCATGACCTGTCATTGCCACAGTAAATAGATGAAACCCACTAGCATGAGTAGGAATTGTTTGAGCCCTGTTGTGCCTACTCATTCATGCTTGTTTGTCATGCCTGCTACTGCTTAGAGTTGAGTCAGGTCTGATTCATCGGGGATGAGTCAGAGGTGTGTGAACATGTCCTTCTGTGTGTGAGCTAAGTGTGTGAACACGATTTTGTAAAGGTAGCGGTGAGAGGCCATGTAGGACTACATGGTGGGTTGTCTCATTGAAGCTATCCTCAGGAACTGAGTTCTGTGTTTGTGATCCATGAAACATATACTACCACGCATTGGGCCCGAAACCAATGGACCCTCTCGGCTTCTTAATCACCCTTGTCCTCTGTCCAGGAGTTGCAAGTAGTTTCCGGTATTTGTAGTATGCTGGAGGCCGTGGGCAGCGCTGACCGGAGGGGTGGGCTGTGATGTGGTAGGCACATGGCACGGTGTACCGGGTGCCCGTTTGGTGTCCCGGGAACCCTGTACACATCGTTTGGGGTCGTATGTGGAAACCTCGGCCGGACTCTCTGCGGATGGAACCTGAATAGGCGATAAACCTGGATAGAGACTTGAGTGTTTAGGTAGGCCGTGGCCGACACCCTCGTTGGGCTTCCGCTTGAAGGTTGCCGAGTACATGTCGTGTAAACGGCGGTAAGTGTTGAGAGCGTGTGTGAAGAAGTACACCCCTGCAGGGTTAACATCATCTATTCGAATAGCCATGTCCGCGGTAAAGGACTTCTGGGTTTCCTGTATAGTTCATAGACAAGTGAAGGTGGATACACTAAAATACGCAAGATAAGCGTGAGTGCTATGGATGCCGTTCTCGTAGGGAGACGGGAGCGGATCCATAGTGGTGTATTGATATGGTGAATATGTGGACTCGTGTGCGCCACCTCAAAAGAGTTACTTGCAGTCGTAGTTTAGGATAGCCACTGAGTCAAAGCTGGCCTGCTGCAGTTAAACCCCACCATCCCCTTTGTTGATAATTAATGCTGCATATGTAGTTAGTTCTGATGTAAGTCTTGCTGGGTACATTTGTACTCACGTTTGCCTATTTTATGTTTTTGTAGAGAGACTTCGGTCGCGTTAGTAGTTCTGCGTGGACTTCAACGTTTAGCTTGTTACCTCAGCTACGATTTTGTGCCCTCGGCATGATCTGGTAGATAGTCAGGCTTCTCAGCCTTTTTCTTTTGTAGATGTCTGTACTTAGACATGTTAAGCTTCTGCATGTGCTTTGACTTGTATGCTCTGAATGTTGGGTCACGAGACCTATGTTTGTAATATCTCGCTCCTTGGAGCCTATTGAATAAAATACTTGAGTTGTAGAGTCATGTTGTGATGCCATGTTGTATTTGCACATATCGAGCATATTGTGTGTATGTTATTGAAATTCTTGGTATGTGTGGGATCTGATATCTAGTTGTTTATCCTTAGTAGCCTCTCTTACCGGGAAATGTCTCCTAGTGCTTCCACTGAGCCATGGTAGCTTGCTACTGCTCCGGAACAGTTAGGCTGGCCGGCATGTGTCCTTCTTCGTTCCTGTGTCTGTCCCTTCGGGGAAATGTCACGCGATGAATACCGGAGTCCTGCTAGCCCAGTGCTATAGCCTAGATTCACTCGCTGATGACCGACACATTCGATGCTGGGTCATGGACGCCTGTCCCTGTAAGTTTGGGTTTACGACTAGCCATGTCAGCCCAGGCTCCTTATCATATGGATGCTAGCGACACTATCATATACGTGTGCCAAAAGGCGCAAACGGTCCCGAGCAAAGGTAAGGCGACACCCGTGGAAATACCGTGCGTGAGGCCGCAAAGTGATATGAGGTGTTACATGCTAGATCGATGTGGCATTGAGTCGGGGTCCTGACACCTTATAAGCGATGAAGCTGTCTTCCGAGCCTTAACTAGGATTGACTGGGCAACCATTGACTTCCAGCAACTGGGTGGAGAGGAGGAGGGTGAACCGGCGCAAGAAGATCCACAACCTTCAAGTCAGCCTGAGGAAGAATCATGAACCGGAGGCCGGTTTATCTTCTGCACACTGTCACTGTTGAAAAACAAATATTCTTTTGGGCCGTCGAAGTGCCTTGTAATAGGCTAGTTTAAACACTTGGTCTGCTATGCCGTCGTGCATGTTTACTTTGCATGATACTGTTAATCCGTCATGATAGTGCTATGTCGACTTATGATCCTTAGCAGTTTTATGCAATCCTATTTCTGCATATAATAAACTTAAAATTGCCCTAGCGGTTTACCGTCGGACGGGTTATGATACCCAATATAAAGCCAGAGTTTATAACCCAGGCTATACTTTCAAGAATAATTTAAATATGAAATACATCATACCTGTGACATTGAATCACATTATTGATTTATCACTTTGTAGTAAGGGTGATAACCCAAATCTTTGAGTGCTGATAACTCACACCATGCTATGCTGGTTTATAATGAAGCCATACTGGGTTATAATAAACACCGGATAATCATTCTGGCGACTTATAGTCAAAGCCAGACCAGTTTAACAAATAACGGATTATAATTGATAGTGTACTGACAACTTATAGTTGAAAGCCAAGCCGGGTCAATTGACACCGGTCATCTTACAAGTTTGCACTTGGCAACTCAAAAAACAGTCCGGGTTAGCAAGCACCCGACTGAATATAAACCTCATCGAAATAAACATCGAAAAAGAAAGATTTGCAAATAAAATATGTAAAAAAGAAGAGGCTTTTCATGGGCTACCAGGCCACTGAGTTAAACCATTTTACAAAGCCTTTTAAGATGGACCTCACATTAACCAATCATCGTTTTAACTTTGACAAGTTCAGGGTCTATATAAGATTGACTTGTCAAACGTTCGTCGGGTCATACCAGGATTACCTGGGCGGAGTGACTTACTTGATGAAGGCAGATTAACTCGAGGTTTTAGGTGAATACACCTGGCTTCCAAGCATGGCTTTTATAGCCTATTGCAAGGTGTAGATTCTTTGTTCTTGTAGAAGCAAAGATCCCCCAAGCAACATTTTGAGCTGTGCTTAGTGGGCGCCTATGTTTGAGTTATGCTGTGCAATAAACTCTCTTTGGCTCCTTATGTTATTGGGTATGAAGCCCCCAAACTCTCTTTTATTTTTGGTAGCTTTAAACTCACTTTGGTTCCACGTGAAACCTGTGATTCTTAATGTGAACTTCGATCTTGGCATTGACACAATTTCTATGGAAAAAACAAATCAAAAGCGCCATCTCAAAGAATCAAATGCTAAAGTTATAGAAACAATCTACAGAAATGACCTACGGATTCCATCTCCACCAATCTCCTCTCCCACCTGATATTCACACGGGCCTGCTCCCTCTTCTTAATTCTCAATCATGTCCATAGTTGCAGCATCGCTCATCCTACGCCATAGCTCATGCAGCAAATCACATCAATATGAAAGGAACATAAGAGGACAGTAAAGCATTAAAACTCTGTTTGTATTGTACGTAATAAATCTGACAAATAAATCTGGAGCAAGGCAGGGGATTGAGAGACAGAGAGATGTATTTGATGGGAGCTGAAGTAGAAAATTGTGTATCTATGAGTGTACTTGAAGCATGCACTGGAGAGAAGGTGAGAAACGAATCCAAGCATACTCGTCAGAAGCTCTTCAACTTTTCTAGGGTGGTTGGTCCTGCGCTAGACGTAGCCTTTCTCCACTCAGCGGACCTAGCTACGTGTACGACCGCCGCTTTTGTTGAGCTCAAAAGGTTGACTCTACACCTACAGCAGGAGTCAACTACCATCTAATTCTCCACGGAAAAAAGGCTGTAGAAGATAGGAGCAGACAGCATTACAGCAATGGTAAGAGAAAGGGAAAAGGACAAAGGAGGAGGAACCTGCCGCACTGGCCTGCAGCAGCAAACCTCGAGGTGAAAGCAATCTTTGGAGTGTGGCTGTAGGATGTAGTAAATATAAGATATATTTCAATTAGTAAATACATCTCTCTACCATCTAATTCCGATTAGTAAATATAAGATATAAGATTGATCATAATATATACATTGTCAATAATATGTACATAATAGGAGCCTATGGCTCAGGTGTAGTAAGGCCGAAGATGAGCAATATTCCACGGCCGGCGGGTCTCCTCCTCCGATTTGCGTGAGTCCTTGTGCTCTCGAACATCGATAAAGTACTATGACCCATTGTTCAGATTTTGGCTGACCACAAAGGGCCCTTCCCAAGGTGGGGATAACTTGTGCATGTTGGTCTGATCTTGGATAAGCCGGAGCACTAAGTCGCCTTCTTGAAAAGCTCTGGTTTTAACCCGGCGGCTGTGATAACGCTGCAAGTCTTGCTGATAAATCGCCGAATGAGCCGCCGCAATATCTTGTTTTTCCTCTAACAGGTCCAATGCATCTTGGCATGCTCTTTCATTGTCCGCTTCAACATAAGCTGCCACTCAGGGCGAGTCATGGCGAATATCGCTTGGGAGGACTGCTTCTCCTCCATAAACCATGAAGAAGGGTGTATAACCCATAGATCTATTGGGGGTGGTATTAATGCTCCATAATACGGAAGGCAACTCTTCCACCCAACAACCCGGCGTCCTATGCAAAGGGACCATAAGAGAGGGCTTGATACCCTTCAGGATTTCGTGATTAGCTCTCTCCGCATGACCATTAGACTGGGGGTGAGCCACAGATGACACATCAAGCCGGATGTGCTCACGTTGACAGAACTCTTCCATAGCACCCTTGGAGAGATTCGTGCCATTATCTGTTATAATGCTATGTGGAAAACCAAAGCGGAAAATCACCCTTTTCATGAATTTAACCGCCGTGGTTGCATCACACTTGCTGACTGGCTCTGCCTCCACCCACTTGGTGAATTTATCAACCGCCACCAGTGGTGGGTCTTCTTATCCTTGGACCTCTTAAAAGGCCCAACCATATCCAACCCCCAAGTTGCAAACGGCCAGGTGATTGGAATCATCCTCAATTCCTGGGCCAGAACATGGGCTCGGCGCGGATTTTTTTGACAACCATCACACTTCCTGACCAGATCCTCAGCATCAGCATGAGCTGTTAGCCAGTAAAAACCGTGTCGGAAAGCCTTAGCCATGAGGGATTTCGAACCGACATGATGACCGTAATCCCCTTCGTGGATTTCACTCAAGATCTCACAACCTTCTTCAGGAGAAACACAACACTGAAACGCCCCCGAGACACTGCAGTGATGTAACTCGCCATTGACAATAGTGATGGACTTGGATCGCCGGATTATCTGTCTGGCCAAAACTTCATCCTCGGGTAACTCGCCCCCGGTCATATACGCCAAGTAGGGCATTGTCCAGTCCGGGACAGCATGAAGAACTGTCGCCAATTGAGCCTCCGGGTCGGGAACATCTAGATCCTCCTCCGTTGGTATCTTGACCGACAGGTTATGCAAGACGTCAAGAAAAACATTGGGCGGCACTGGTTTATGGTGAGACCCGAGCCGGCTTAACGCGTCCGCCGCTTCATTCTTGCGCCGATCAATGTGCTCGACCTGGTAACCCTTGAAGTGACCAGCAATTATATCCACCTCCCGCCGATAAGCCGCTATGAGTGGATCCATAGAATCCCAAGTACCAGACACTTGCTGAGCCACTAAATCGGAGTCGCCAAAGCAACGTACCCGGATTAAGTTCATCTCCTTAGCCATCCTAAGACCATGGAGCAAGGCCTCATACTCAGCTGCATTGTTAGTATAGGGAAACATCAAGCGGAGAACATAACAAAATTTGTCACCTCGAGGGGAAGTAAGAACCACTCCAGCCCCCGAGCCCTCCAATTGTCTGGACCCGTCGAAGTGAATAGTCCAATATGTGTTATCTGGTTTATCCTCTGGTGCCTGCAACTCTGTCCAGTCGTTGATGAAATCCACGAGCGCTTGGGACTTGATAGCTATGCGAGGCATATATTTTAACCCGTGAGGTCCAAGCTCGATAGCCCACTTAGCAACCCGGCCAGTCGCCTCCCTGTTCTAAATGATATCTCCCAATGGAGGAGAACCGGCCACAGTAATGGGATGGCCCTGAAAGTATTGCTTAGGCTTCCGGCTCGCCATAAAAACTCCATACACCAGCTTCTGCCAATGCAGATATCTCTGCTTTGACTCAATAAGCACTTCGCTGATGTAATAAACTGGCCGCTGAACCGGATACTCCTTACCTGCCTCCTTGCGCTCCACCACAATAGCCACGCTGACAGCCCGGGCGTTAGCAGCCACATATAACAGCAATGGTTCCTTATCAATGGGGGTAGCAAGAACGGGTGGCTCGGCTAACTTCTTCTTCAGATCCTCAAACGCAGCATTAGCAGCATCACTCTAGACAAAGTTGTCTGTCTTTTTCATCATATGATATAGAGGTATAGCCTTCTCTCCCAACCGGCTGATAAACCGGCTTAGTGCTGCGATACAACCCGCAAGACGTTGAACATCGTTGATATACGCCGGTTTAACCAAGGAAGTGATAGCCTTAATCTTTTCCGGATTAGCTTCAATGCCCCTATTAGACACCAGAAAACCGAAGAGGTTGCCTACCGGTACACCAAAAACACACTTGGCTGGATTAAGCATCACCTTATAAACCCTGAGATTATCAAAAGTTTCCTTCAAATCAGCTATTAGCGTTTCTGCTTTCTTGGACATTACCACGATATCATCCACATAAGCATGAACATTGCGCTCAATCTGATTATGAAGGCAATTCTGCACACATCGTTGATAGGTCGCCTGGGTGCTCTTGAGCCCAAAAGGCATATACACACAGCAGAAGGCTCCAAAGGGAGTTATAAAAGCTGTCTTCTCCTGGTCCTTAACTGCCATTTTAATCTGATGATAACCCGAATAAGAATCCAGAAAACTCAAACGCTCACAACCCACCGTAGAATCAATGATTTGATCAATACGAGGGAGAGCAAAGGGATCAGCTGGACAAGCCTTGTTCAAATCTGTGTAATCTACATACATACGCCAAGTGTCGTTCTTCTTGAGTACCAGCACCGGGTTAGCCAACTACTCAGGATGAAAAACATCCACAATAAACCTTGCTGCCAAGAGCCGGGCTACCTCCTCACCAATGGCCTTGCGTCTCTCTTCATTGAAGCATCGGAGAAACTGCTTGACCGGTTTAAACTTTGGATCGATATTAAGAGTGTGCTCAACGAGTTCCCTCGGTACACCTGGCATGTCAGAAGGTTTCGATGCAAAGATGTCCCTGTTCTCACGGATGAACTCGATGAGCACGCCTTCCTATTTCGGATCCAGGATAGTGCTGATGCTAAACTGCTTGGATGAATTGCCAGGAACAAAATCAACTAGCTTAATCTCATCAGCCGATTTAAACTTCAAAGCTGGGTCATGCTCTATAGTTGGTTTTTTCAAAGAAGTCATATCTGCCGGATCAACATTGTCCTTATAGAACTTCAACTCCTCTGTTGCACAAACCGACTCAGCATAAGCCGCATCACCTTCCTCACATTCCAAAGCGATCTTTCGGCTTCCATGAACTGTGATGGTCCCCTTATGACCCAGCATCTTGAGCTGCAGATAAACATAACATGGCCTAGCCAGAAACTTAGCATAAGTCGACCGTCCGAACAGGGCATGGTATGGGCTCCATATTTTCAACACTTCGAAAGTCAATGTCTCTGATCTTGAATCATGATCATCTCCAAAAGCAACCTCCAGAGCTATCTTACCAACATGATAAGCCAATTTACCAGGTACCATACCATGGAAAATGGTGTTTGATGGCTTAAGATTCTTATCTGTCAACCCCATGCAACGGAAGGTTTCATAATACAAGATGTTGATACTGCTCCCTCCATCCATGAGTACCTTGGTGAACTTATAACCTCCGACATGAGGTGCCACCATGAACGCTAGGTGACCCGGATTATCAGCCCGGGGCGGATGATCCTCTCGACTCCACACAATGGGCTATTCAGACCAACGTAAGTAACGGGGCACCGCCGGTTCAACGGAGTTCACAACCCTTTTATGAAGCTTCTAATCGCGCTTGCACAGGCTAGTGGTGAAGACATGATACTGCCCACTATTGAACTGCTTCGGGTGGCTCTGGTAACCCGACTATTGCTGCTGCTGACCCCCCTGTTGATTATAACCACCCTGGTTGCCCTGATTGCTTTGATTGCCATGTCCCCCTTGATTACCTTGAAAACCTGAACCAGAATTGCCTGCACCATAACCCGGCCCATGAGACCCCGGTCCTGAACCGCCAGACGGTCCATGGTCATACGGAAAAGATCCGAGTTTTTGAACTCCCTCATAATAAAACAATCCTTCCAGAGATGCGTAGCTGGCTTTTCTCACATCCCGTGCCTTGGGCAAGGCTGATTTAACAGGCGCTCAAGATTGACACCTGATCCTCCACTCCGCGGGGCGTTCTACCCTTATGACGCTGGCCATTGTCCTGTGCATTGGTGTTAGCCAAAAATTTTGAATTACTATCCGCTTTACGCTTACCATTGTTCCCATGGCCCGCCTGGTTATGTTGCTGCACTTTTGCACTGCCATTCTTCTTTCCCTTCCCTGGCTTCTCCTCGTCAGACTCGGGATCCTTGGTACTGTGAGAATCGGCATACTTAACTAGAGCTTCCATAAGAGTTCCCATGTCTTTGCAGTGACGCTTGAATCATCCCAACTTCAGCTTCAGAGGCTTAAACCGGCAATTGCCCTCCAACGTTATGACTGCCGAATCAGCAATGATGCGGTCCGATGAATGCAAGACCTCCGAAACCCAGCGAACCCAATGAGTTGTTGATTCGCCTTCTTCTTGAACACAAGCGGATAGGTCCACAATTGACATGGGTTGCTTGCACATGTCCTTGAAATTCGTTATAAACCGGGCCTTTAACTCGGCCCATGACCGAATGGAGTTAGCCGGCAAACTTTTCAGCCAAGTGCGAGCCATTCCATCCAACATCATGGTGAAGTATTTTGCGCAAGCCGCTTCATCCACATCCAGCATCTCCATTGCCATCTCATAACTTTCGACCCATCACTCGAGGGGTAAATCAGCGGTGTAATTGGGCACCTTAGGCGGACCATTGAAATCCTCAGGCAGCTGCACATTGCGTAGCGCTAGGGTGAGACAGGGCACCCCCAAGTGCTGAAAGCAAGACCTCGTTCTACTGATGTCGTCGGACGAACCAGAGTAAGCTGATGGTCCGCGTGCTGCGCCGCTAACTCGGCTTCTCGACGCGCTCTACCATTATCCACCATGTCCTGAGCATTTGCACGACTGCACACCCGATTAGAACCTCGAGGGGCGTCACGGTTCCGCGCACTGCTTGACATAGCCGGTTCATCAATGTGCCTGTTGTAACTCCTGCTCGGGCTAGGGGTTGAATGAATTCTATCTCGACTATACGAATAAGCCTGCTGCTGAACCATAGCTGTTTGAAGAAGATCCCTGGCCTGCCGCGTCTCAACCTCCGCTGGAGACTCACCCTCCACTGGAATAGCTGCCAGCCGCGATGCCGCAGCGATCATGTTATCCAAAGGGGTGAAGAAGTGACCCGATGGTGTCGGCATGTACTGCGGCGGGTCAAGGATCCAACGAGGTGGGTCCATTGCCCGGTCTGATCCGGTGCTCCTGTCGCAGGTGCTTCGATCCGGTTTGCTGCCACCGGATTACTGGTTCCTGCTCCTGGTGTGCTGAAAAGATTCATTGCTTCATAAACTGGTGGTAGACGAGACCGGTGCCTCCTCCTCAACACGTCGTTTGAAGCGTTCTGATCCAGCATCAGTCGGTAATTTTCTGCTTGAATCTGCTGCGTCTGAGCATCCAAAGTGGCCCGCTCATCGGCCATCCTGGTTTCTGCAGCCGCCAAGTCCTCCTTGGCCTGAGCTATCTGATCTCGCAGCTTCGTGACCTCCATGTTATGCTGATCTTGATTATCCGGCGTAACTGCTGTGGTCAACCATGTCATCTAGTCGTCCAATGAACCAGATAGAATTTGAGGCCCCGCCCGCCGGCCGCCGCTCCAGAAATCATTGCTGCTACAGTTAAGGATTGCAACGTGGGCTGTGTACCGGCCATGAAGATCGCAACCAGGTTCGGTGGTTCAAGGGGGTCTGGAATACTGTCGCCATCGGAACAACCCCCGAACCGGCCATCTTGTAGTTGGTATAGTGACTCGGTCTCACCGATGGATGATTCGCCATCAGAATAAACGACCCTCTCACCGTCGGACACCAGTTCAGACTCCACACCATGGATGAATCCTACGAACGCACGCTTCATGGCGGGCTGAATCCGGGCAGGGCTTGCACGCTGAGCCGTCTCGATGAGGTCGGTGCAGATGTCCGGCTCAGGGCCCGATTCACTGATCTTGCCGATGAAGACATGAATTCCTCCAAAGGGGACCCGGTACCCGTACTCGATTGAGCCGGCGTCGGGGCCCCGGCCTGCGTCGTCGATGTAGAGCTTGCTGTGACGACTCTTGGTCATCCGGCAAATGGCGTATCCCTTGAGTCCTTCAAAGTTGCCCTTTAAGAACTCGAAACCATCATGAGATATCCCCATCGTGGGCGCCAACTGTCGTGGAATTATCACGTCAGATGTCCTAGTGTGAGGACTTAGTCGTGGAGCCACCGCGATGAGATTATCTTAAAGGGGTTAAACCGGACAAAGGACACTGGGAGTTTATACTGGTTCGGCCCCTTGCGGTGAAGGTAAAAGCCTACGATCTAGTTGTGGTGGAATTGATGGGGTCTCGATAAGCAAGGAGCGAATCCGCTTTACCTATGTCTCGAGTTGTTGTTTCTTGTCCCTGAACCGCCGCCGGGTCATTCCTTTATATACACAGGTTGACGCCCGACAGTTTACAGAATCCTGAGGCCGGCTCATACATGTGTCCGGCTCAGTTTCTACCCTTTCCTATCTTACAATGCAAGTTACATATTTCATGGCGGTTTATGTCTACGGGCCCTAATCCGCCTTTGGGCTCTAGGCCTTCAAGTCTCTGTAGTAAAGCGCCATACTCCTTGTCTTCATGGGCTTCAATACGGATGATTCCTTATGAGTGTAACCCGGCCCCTCCTAGGCGGTTTACACTCAGTAGTTATATCCCTAACACATTTGCTTGTCATGTCGATCCAACTGTTTTTTCTTGAGTATGAATATAGCTCAAATCTTCATCAATGAATTATACTTTCTCTATATTTGCATCTTGTGAAAATCCCAAGACATTATAATCAAGTTAGACTTTAGGAAAGTTTTTACCCATCTCACTGGACTCCCTCCTAAAATTTCTACGACACTAGGGCTCCCCCCCCCAACATTCTATACGTGGATCCAAATGATTCTTTCCCCAAGAAAATTAGTTGTCCTGTTAATGGAGCACCATAGAATTGGATCGATTGCAAACATTATTTGAGCCAATGATACTATGTGTCACCATATATGTTTATCATTGTTGTATTCATCTCATTACAAATGATTTCCATGCTCATTCACCTCAGACCCTTGTCGATTTTGGTGCCTCGTTGGTGTCGTCAATGAATCCTACGGTGCGACCAAATCACTCCTCTATCAGGATGTTTGGTCATACTCCATAAAAAAAAGGCTCATTTGGTGACTGAGCAATGTTATCACGACAACGTGGCTATAGTGAAGGGTTCTGTTCTCAAGATAATTGAAGATTGTGCAAATTTTTAAGATGTTACTTCTAAGAAAAATGATGCTTTTATATCATATTTCAAAATTGGTCTACAATTTAGCATGTATTACGTGCATTATACATATTTTCAGACACGAATCTGATTGACCAACTCGATGGGCCGGGCAGGGGGGGGGGGGGGGCATGTATCACCATAGTTCCTAGAAATAAGACTATCAGAGGCAGTTTGAAAATCGCCTTCAATTCTACCAGTTGTAGGTGCTTCCCTAAGCAGATCCACTTATAAAGTTTTACATATCTGTCGGGTTTGCATCGCTTGAAATACTTTATCGTTTCAACTGGTTTCTAGCCCATAACCTGCTCCATATCTTGGTTCAGGGCTTGCATTCTTTTTGTACCAATCCCTGCCATTGAAATTCACACAAAACATTCTCACACACGCATATAGCAAGCATCCATATTGTTGTTCAACACATAGTACGTTGCATCTCATAAGACATTCCTACATGTTGAAATCCAGCATACAAAATATTTGCATAGTTTATAGACAACACATGAAAACACAATTGTAAAATCTAAAGAGTTATATTGAGAAAACAAAGGAGACGACCATTTAGTTCCTTGTTTAAGCTGTTCTCATCTCGGGTAGTCTACTTATCTTGTTTAAGGTGTTGTAACCGAAGCATTTTCGCATGAAGGATAATAACAATTAGAGCAAAAGTGTCAATTTTACATAGCACATCACACATTCTTCATTATTTGAGTTTGTAATTTGGAATACAAGTACATGTTACACTCCTAAACACCAATTTATATTGTATTTTTAAAGTACCAAATGGATGTACTGTGTGCACCAAATGCAAATAATGTTGGTAAAAAATGGTCCGAACATTTTTGTAAGTTCATGTGACATTACAACTCCAAGTCGTCCTATTACTGTGGACACGACTATTCGAATAGATCAATCTTCCCTGCAGGGGTGAATCACATTACCCGACACGCTCGATCCCTCTGGTCGGGCACACTTTCCTAGGTAATGTCCGGACTTGGATGATCAACACGTCGCATCCCTACCTAGGTCCAACATAGAGGTCAGCACGCCAGTCTAAATCCTAAGCGCACAAGGGTCTTGGGCCCATCGCCCGTTGCACTCCTGCATGTTGCGAACGCGGCCGGTGAGCAAACCTAGCAACCTCCATTACAAAGGCGGTTGCTTTACGCGGTCCAACTCAGCACGCGCCGCTCAGTCGCTGACGTCTGGAAAGCTTAGGCTGATATTGCGATGCCGGTTGCCCATATCTTGTTCCATGTCGCTGTTAGTGCGTATAGGTCAAAACCAACTCAGATCAAATATACAAACTCGTTAGGCGGGTTATTTTGATGTAACCGCTGACACCGACCAAGGATAAGGTCCACCTCTCTCCTGGTTGGTCACAACCGGCCCTGTTGCTCCGCCACAAGGTATCACTCAGGGGGGCGTCGGGAACCCAGGTCCACCACTACCTAGATGGAACCAGCTGCCCTTCATCCCCCGCATTCGTGAATCACTCGCGGGTACTCTACGAGTCGACCCGACTTTAGTCACCGCATGTATCAAGTATAGTATATATATAGTATATACCCGTGATCACCTCCCAAACTGATCATGGCTCGAATGTAGGGCCACTGATGAAATACTAGCATCCTATCCAAAGCATTTAGGATTGCAGGTAAGGTATCAACAGCAGTAGCAAGGACAGGCTATGCAGCAGTATAGGATCAAACCGATAAGCATTAACAACTACACTACTCTAATGCAAGCAGTAGAGAGAAGGAATAGGCGGTATCGGGACGATCAAGGGTGTTTTGCTTGCCTGGAAGCTCTGCGGAGAAGGACGGGTCGTCAACACCGTAGTTGAACTGGGGGCCAACAGTCTTGGGGTCTACCGGAGAGAAGATGGGGAAGAAACAATGAATACAATGCAACACGATGGGAAAACAGTGCTAGAGGTGATCTAACGCAGTTCTAGGTGATACCGGTGAAGGGGGAAACATCCGTGAAAGTATACCCAGAGTTTGGCATTTTTGGACAGATGTAACTGAGAGGGACGGTTCCATGTTCGCTATGCTAGGGGCGTGTGACCAATGAATGGATGGCATATTCGGATTCATCACATTTTTCTGACAAATTTTCATATATAAATTATCGACAAAGCTAAATTCCTGCCAACTGTAAATTTGCAACAGATCCACATGACGTGGATATCATCCATTCTTGATCAAACGGCGCTGGCGATTGCGTTGCACTTTCCCGACTAAATTGCTGTAATCCCATCGCCCACTTTTTTCCACTCGACAATCTTGGTGCGAAAAATATAGGTGCTTGGTGTGGGAATCGAATCCAGCACCTCCAAAGTTTATACCCATCACCCTTGCCACCTCACCAACTATTAGCTGTTGTTTAAAAGAAAGCAACAAGGTATTTGAACCTTTTTACTACTATATGAGCAAAAAATGGAAGTTTTTCTAGTTCTTTTCTTGAAATTCTCTGATAACTCACATACAATCATCATGATATCTAGTTCCATGAAGATTTTTTACCTACTCGTCTCAACTTGATCACACCATGGTAATTTTGTCACGCGGGGGGGGGGGGGGGGGTGATGCCGGTAAGTTTTATGTGAATAGCATGGTATTCACACATCACACACCTAATAACTTATGTACCCCGGTCCTGATAACTTTGGCATGGGGTGAGGGGGGGGGGGTGGTCAAATATACCACCCATTAACTTTTGCGTAAATAGCATGGTAACTCACACAACGTAGATCTGATAACCTTATGTGCCCGGTCCTGATAACTTTGGCATGGGGGGGGGGGTGATGAAATATTCCCCTGGTAACTTTTATGTGAATAGCATGGTAACTCACAAATCGCAGCCTGATAACTTATGTACCCGGACCTGAAAACTTTGGCATGCCGATGGGGGGGGGGGGGCTTTAATGAAATGTACCCCCGATAACTTTTATGTGAATAGCACGGTAAGTGATCACACATCATAGTCTTGATAACTAACGTACCCCAGCCTTTTTGGTAAATTTGGTGACCGGGTAGGGGGAGGATGGTTGATGAAATATACCTTTGGTAACTTTCTGTATGAATAACATAATAACTCACACATCGCAGACCTGATAACTTATGTGCCCCAGTCTTAGTAACTTTGGCGACGGTGGTGAGGGGTGGGGGAGGGTTGTTGATGAAATATGCCTCTTGTAATTTTTTTTCAATATCATGGTAACTCACACATTATAGACAGTTTTTTAATCAAAAATGACAGTTTGAGCTATAAAACATTTTACATCTTCAAATTAGTGAGAATTTACAATGACATCAGGTTTCCTGTGCTCTACTGTTTTTGCATGTGGAGAGAATGTTGGAGGAGCAATTTTTATGCCCTAGTAATTTCCATGTAAACATGATGATAACTGACGTACCACATAGGTGATAACTTATTTAGCCTAATCTTGATAACTTTTCACCCAAAAAAGTCATCAAAACATGGCAACATGTGATCTAGTTTCGGAGGTCTCGTCGCGACGAATCTTTTATGTGAAAACAGTTTTTCAATCTGACCAATGGTTTGAGCTACAAAACATTTTGAAGTTTTGAAATATGGAGAATCTTTGCTGACAAGTTTGCATGCATGCATAGAATCATTAATCAAGGCTGCCAGTATGTGTTTCCTCCGCCAGCACGCACGGGATTTGCTAGCTAGTAAGCTCGCATGCATATGTGATCGTCCGCACCTTTTGCTTAACGTCCGACTGGGTGGACGTTAGCCGCGTCCTTAAATTATTTAGTCCGAGTTATGGTATTTTTCTATGATTTTTCAAAGTTTTAGTAACATTTTGGAATTTTCCTATTTAAATTAATTCAAATTTAAACAGTGAAATATTCTTTTTATATCTAGCAGCAGTTAGCTACTGTGTATGACAGGTAGGGTCAAGAGGCTGAGTCAGCATGCACAATGAGCAAGTCAAAGGTCAACGTTGACCAGTCAAACAGGAGAGTGGGACCCAGGTGTCATAGGATGTTTTATTAACAGCAGCTTTAATTACCTAGTTTATCAAAAAGGACCCACTAGTGAGTGCGATATTAGGTGGGGGGGGGGGTAGGTTAGCGCCTAATTAACTAGGTCAGGCCCACCCGCTGGTTTTAACCAGCGAGCCCCAACAGTGGCGTACAGAGGTGATGGGGGCACGCCGGACTCGCGGCTCCGGCGACCATTTGGTCAGCTGAGAGCGACTATGGGGAGAGTGCGACAACACGAGTTGAGGAGAGGGGTTAGTTGGTGCGGGGGTAGCAGGAGCGACAGCGACGGCGACGGACGAGCGGCGGTGGCGGCGGAGCTGTGTTGGGAACGCGTTACAGGCGACCCCAGGACACGTGGATGGGCTCTCTGGAATGACCGTAGCTAGGCACGTCCAGCGGTGGCGGTGGCGTGGCCGAAAGTGGTCGGTAGCGACTAGCGACGATGGCGGCAACCGGAGCGGAGGCCAGGGCTTTGGCCAGCAAGCCCACGCCAAGCGCATGTGTACAGGAGGCGGCGAGCGAGGGCGCGGGGCGAGAGCGAGCAGTGGCGCGGGGACCGTGAGGAGCGCAGGTAGGAGAGCATCGACGCATGGCTGGACGCGGTTGATATCTAGTACACAACCTTCTTCTTGTAGACGTTGTTGCCCCTCCAAGTGCAGAGGTTTGTAGGATAGTAGCAAATTTCCATCAAGTGGATGACCTAAGGTTTATCAATTCGTGGGGGGGGGGGGAGGGGGGGCGTAGGATGAAGATGGTCTCTCTTAAACAACCCTGCAACGAAATAACAAAGAGTATCTTGTGTCCCCAACACACCCAATACAATAGTAAATTGTATAGGTGCACTAGTTCGGCGGAGAGATGGTGATACCAGTGCAATATGGATGGTAGATATAAATTTTTATAATCTTAAATTATAAAAACAACAAGGTAGCAAGTAACAAAAGTGAGCGAAAACGCTATTGCAATGCTTCAAAACAAGGTCTAGGGTTCATACTTTCACTAGTGCAAGTCCTCTCAACAAGGATAACATAATTAGATCATATAACAATCCCTCAACATGCAAGAAAGAGTCACTCCAAAGTCACTAATAACGGAGAACAAACAAAGAGATTACTGTAGGGTACGAAACCACCTCAAAGTTATTCTTTCCAATCAATCCATTGGGCTATTCCTAAAGTGTCACAAACAGCCCTAGAGTTCGTAGTAAAATAACACCTTAAGACACAAATCAACCAAACCCTAATGTCACCTAGATACTCCAATGTCACCACAAGTATCCGCGGGTATGATTATAAGATATGCATCACACAATCTTCGATTCATCTATTCGACCAACACAAAAAACTTCAATGAGTGCCCCAAAGTTTCTACCAGAAAGTCAAGACGAAAACATGTGCCAACCCCTATGCATAAGTTCACAAGGTCACTGAACCCGCAAGTTGATCACCAAAACATACATCAAGTGGATACGTGAATATCCCATTGTCACCACAGATAAGCACATGCAAGACATACATCAAGTGTTCTCAAATCCTTAAAGACTCAATCCAATAAGATAAATTCAAAGGGAAAACTCGATCCACTACAAGAAGGCAGAGGGGGAGAAGCATCATAAGATCCAAGAATAATAGCAAAGCTCGTGATACATCAAGATTGTGCCATATCAAGAACACGAGAGAGAGAGAGAGAGAGAGAGAGAGATCAAACACATAGCTACTGGTACATACCCTCGGCCTCGAGGGTGAACTACTCCTTCCTCATCATGGAGAGCACCGGTGATGGATTCCCCCTCCGGCAGGGTGCCGGAACAGGGTCTCGATTGGTTTTTGGTTGGTACAGAGGCTTGTGGCGGGGGAACTCCTGATCTAGGTTTCTTTTTGGGGATTTTTGTATTTATAGGAATTTCTTGCGTCGGTTTCATGTCAGGGGGTCTCCGACTCAGCCACGAGGTAGGGGGCGCGGCCTCCAACCTCGTGGATGACTCGGGACTTTTCTGGCCCAACTCTTTTGCTTTGGGGGCTTCTTCTGGACCATAAAAAATCATCAGGAATTTTCAGCTTATTTGGACCCCTTTTGATATTCCTGTAAAACTCAAAAACAAGGGAAAAAACAAAAACTAGCACTGGGCTCTAGGTTAATAGGTTAGTCCCAAAAAGCATATAAAATAGCATATAAATGCATATATAATATCCAAGATGGATAATACTCCCTCCGTTCCTAAATATAAGGTGTATTAGTTTTTCAAAAAGTCAACTGTTGTGTATGTTTGACCAACTTTACAGCAAAATATATAAAGATTTACGATACAAAATATATAAAATATAAAAATATAGTTCATGACGAATCTAGTGATAATGATTTGGTATTCTAGCTATTGATATTTTTGTCTATAAACTTGGTCAAACTTAGAGAAGTTTGACTTTTTGGAAAAATAATACACCTTATATTGAGGAATGGAGGGATTATAATACCATGGTACAATCAAAAATTATAGATACGTTGGAGACGTATCGAGCATCCCCAAGCTTAATTCCTGCTCGTCCTCGAGTAGGTAAATGATAAAACAGAATTTTTTATGAGGAATGCTACCTAACATATTTATCAACGTAATCTTCTCTATTGTTGTAAGAATATTCAGATCCATAAAATTGAAAACAAAAGTTTAATATTGACATAAAAACAATAATACTTCAAGCATACTAACAAAGCAATCATGTCTTCTCGAAATAACATGGCCAAAGAAAGCTATCCGTACAAAATCATATAGTCTGGCTGTGCTCTATCTTCATCACAAAAAATATTTAAATCATGCACAACCCCAGTTTCAGCCAAGCAATTGTTTCATACTTTAGTATTCTCAAACCTTTTCAACTTTCACGCAGTACATGAGAGTGAGCCATGGACATAGCACTATAGTGGAATAGAATGGTGGTTGTGGAGAAGAGAAAAAGAGGAAGATAGTCTCACATCAACTAGGCGTATCAACGACCGATGGAGAATGCCCATCAATAGATACCAATGTGAGTGAGTAGGGATTGCCATGCAACGGATGCACTAGAGATATAAGTGTATGAAAGCTCAAAAAGAAACTAAGTGGGTGTGCATCCAACTTGCTTGCTCACGAAGACCAAGGGAAATTCAAGGAAGCCCATCATTGGAATATACAAGCAAATTTCTACGATGAAAAATTCCCACTAGTATATGAAAGTGACAACATAGGAGACTCTCTATCATGAAGATCATGGTGCTACTTTGAAGCACAAGTGTGGTAAAAGGATAGTAACATTACCCCTTCTCTTGTTCTCTCATTTTTTTATTTGGGCCTTTCTCATTTTTTTGGCCTCTTTTTTTCTTTTCTTTTTTTATTTTTCGTCCGGAGTCTCATCCCGACTTGTGGGGGAATCTAGTCTCCATCATTCTTTCCTCTCATGGGACAATGCTCTAAATATGAAGATCATCACACTTTTATTTACTTACAACTCAAAAATTACAACTCGATAATTAGAACAAAATATGACTATATGTGAATGCCTCTGGCGGTGTACCGGGATGTGCAATTGTTCAAGAGTGACATGTATGAAAGAATTATGACTTTGCCACAAATACGATGTCAACTACATGATCATGCAAAGCAATATGACAATGATGGAGCGTGTCATAATAAACGGAACGGTGGAAAGTTGCATGGTGATGTCTACTACACAACCTTCTTCTTGTAGACGTTGTTGGGCCTCCAAGTGCAGAGGTTTGTAGGACAGTAGCAAATTTCCCTCAAGTGGATGACCTAAGGTTTATCAGTCCGTGGGAGGCGTAGGATGAAGATGGTCTCTCTCAAACAACCCTGCAACCAAATAACAAAGAGTCTCTTGTGTCCCCAACACACCCAATACAATGGTAAATTGTATAGGTGCACTAGTTCGGCGAAGAGATGGTGATACAAGTGCAATATGGATGGTAGATAAAGGTTTTTGTAATCTGAAAATATAAAAACAGCAAGGTAACAAGTGATAAAAGTGAGCGTAAACGGTATTGCAATGGTAGGAAACAAGGCCTAGGGTTCATACTTTCACTAGTGCAAGTTCTCTCAACAATAATATCATAATTGGATCATATAAATATCCCTCAACATGCAACAAAGAGTCACTCCAAAGTCACTAATAGCAGAGAACAAACGAAGAGATTATGGTAGGGTACGAAACCACCTCAAAGTTATCCTTTCTGCTCGATCTATTCAAGAGTCCATAGTAAAATAACATGAAGCTATTCTTTTCGTTCAATCTATCATAGAGTTCATACTATAACAACAACAAGAGCAATAAAGTTTGTAAAAGTTTTTATTTATGACTTTCAGTTTATCAACTGAATTGCTTGAGGACAAGCAAAGGTTTAAGCTTGGGGGAGTTCATACGTCTCCAACGTATCTACTTTTCCAAACACTTTTGCCCTTGTTTTGGACTCTAATTTGCATGATTTGAATGAAACTAACCCGGACTGACGCTGTTTTCAGCAGAACTGCGTTGTTTATTGTGTAGAAAACAAAAGTTCTTAGAATGACCTAAAAATCCACGGAGATTAGTTTTGGAAAATATAAAAAATACTGGCGAAAGAATCAAGGCTAGGGGGCCCACACCCTGTCCATGAGGGTGGGGGGCACGCCCCCTGTCTCATGGGCCCCCTGACGCTCCACCAACCTCAACTCCAACTCCATATATTCCTTTCGCGGAGAAAAAAATCAGAGAGAAAGTTTCATCACATTTTACGATACGGAGCCGCCGCCAAGCCCTAATCTCTTTCGGGAGGGCTGATCTGGAGTCCGTTCGGGGCTCCGGAGAGGGGGATTCGTCGCCGTCGTCATCATCAACCATCCTCCATCACTAATTTCATGATGCGCACCGCCGTGCGTGAGTAATTCCATCGCAGGCTTGCTGGACGGTGATGGGTTGGATGAGATTTACCATGTAATCAAGTTAGTTTTGTTAGGGTTTGATCCCTAGTATCCACTGTGTTCTGAAATTGATGTTGCTATGACTTTGCTATGCTTAATGCTTGTCACTAGGGCCCGAATGCCATGATTTCATGAATATATGTGAGTTCTTGATCCTATCTTGCAAGTCTATAGTCACCTATTATGTGTTATGATCCGACAACCCCGAAGTGACAATAATCGGGATACTTCTCGGTGATGACCATAGTTTGAGGAGTTCATGTATTCACTATGTGTTAATGCTTTCGTCCGGTACTCTATTAAAAGGAGGCCTTAATATCCCTTAGTTTCCACTAGGACCCCGCTGACACGGGAGGGTAGGACAGAAGATGTCATGCAAGTTCATTTACATAAGCACGTATGACTATATTCGGAATACATGCCTACATTACATTGATGAACTGGAGCTAGTTCTGTGTCACCCTATGTTATAGCAATTACATGAGGAATCGCATCTGGCATAATTATCCATCACTGATCCAATGCCTACGAGCTTTTCACATATTGTGCTTTGCTTATTTACTTTTCCATTGCTACTGTTACAACTACTACAAAACTTCTATCTTTACTTTTTCCACTGTTTCCATTACTATCATACTACTTGCTAGTAAATACTTTGCTACAGATACTAAGTTATCCAGGCGTGGTTGAATTGACAACTCAACTGCTAATACTTATGAATATTCTTTGGCTCCCCTTGTGTCGAATCAATAAATTTGGGTTGAATACTCTACCCTCGAAAGCTCTTGCGATCCCCTACACTTGTGGGTTATCAAGACTAATTTTTGGCGCTGTTGCTGGGGAGCATAGCTCTATTCTTTGAGTCACTTGGGATTTATATCTGCTGGTCATTATGAGGAACTTGAAAGACGAAAGAACTAAGATTTTTCTCTCAACTACGAGGGGAGGTAAGGAACTGCCATCTAGCTCTGCGCTAGATTCTCCTTCTGTTTTGTGTAAGCTTGCGACACCTAAACCTGCTACTGCTTTGAATTCTGATATGTCGCATGTTATTGATGATGCCACTTCTGCTATGCATGATACTTATGATGAAACTACTTCTGTGCGTGATACTACTGTGCCATTAGGTGAATATCTTGATGAACAACTTGCTAGGGTTAGAGAGAATGAAAATATTGAAAATGAAATTATTGATGATAGTGATGATGATGGTTCTCCCCCAGATTATGAATTGCCTATTGTTCCTGAGGGTTATGTTATGGATGAAGAAGCTGCTAGAGCTATCTTTGCTTGCAAGGCTAGATATGATCTTAAGAAGTTATTAGCTAAATGGAAGCAGCAATCTCTTAATGCTAGAATGAAACATGACCCCACTTTTGCTACTTCACCTATCTGTGTTACTGATAAGGATTATGAATTCTCTGTTGATCCTGAAATTATTACTTTGGTTGAATCTGATCATTTTTATGGCTATGAATCTGAAGCTGTTGTGGCACATCTTACCAAGTTAAATGATATAGCCACCCTGTTTACTAATGATGAGACGTCTCACTATTATTATATCCTTAAGATATTCCCATTCTCATTAAAGGGTGAAGCTAAAACCTAGTTTAATTCTCTTGATCCTGGTTGTGTGCGTAGTCCCCAGGATATGATTTATTACTTCTCTGCTAAATATTTCCCTACTCATAAGAAACAAGCTGCCTTGCGGGAAATATATAACTTTGTGCAAATCAAAGAAGAGAGTCTCCCACAACCTTGGGGGAGGCTTCTCCGATTAATTCATGCTTTGCCTGATAATCCTCTTAAGAAAAATGAAATACTTGATATCTTTTATAATGGACTAACCGATGCTTCCAAGGATTACTTGGATAGCTGTGCTGGTTGTGTTTTCAGGGAAAGAACAGTCGACCAAGCTGAATTACTATTGAATAATATGTTGACTAATGAAAATAATTGAACTCTTCCTAAGCCAATTCCTGAGCCAATTGAGCCAACTCCTAAGCCTATTCCTAAACCAACTCCGAAGAAGAGGAGTGTTCTATTTCTCAGTCCTGAAGATATGCAAGAGGCAAAGAAATCAATGAAAGAAAAAGGTATTAAAGCTGAAGATGTTAAGAATTTACCTCCTATTGAGGAAATACATGGTCTTAACATACCGCCTGTTGAAGAAACACATTGTCTTGATAACCCGACATAGGTAGTAAAGGTAAATTGTCTCTATAGATATGATAAAGTTAAAATCCCATCTACTAAATTTCATAGCCCATGCTTAGATGAATTTGATGACTTTATGGCTAGACAAAGGAAGTTTTAATGCTTATGTTGGTAGGGAATTAAAAAATAATGCTTTCGAGATAGGACGCTTGAGTGATTATATGGCTAGAGTTAAAGGTGAACTTAAACTCATTAGCAAATATGCTTCTATGGTTACCACTCAAGTAGAGCAAGTACTTAAAGCTCAAAGTGATTTGCTCGATGAACTGAATAGTAAACATGATTTTTCTGTTAGAGTGGCTACTAGAACTGGTAGAATGACTCAGGAACCTTTGTATCCTGAAGGCCACCCTAAGAGAATCGAGCTGGATTCTCAGAGAAATAATTTAGAGGCACCTAGTTCTTCTAAAAAGAAGAAAAAGAAAAATGGTTGGACTTTGCATGCTTCTAGTGAACATGTTATAGACACACCTGAGAATCCCAACAATATTTCTATTTACGATGCTGAAACATAATCAGGTGATGAACGTGAACCTAGTGATAAGGCTAACAAAAATGTTCATGTTGATGCTCGACCTAGCAATAATAAGGATGTAGAGATTGAACCTGCTGTTGATCTTGATAACCCACAATCAAAGAATCAACATTATGATAAAAGAGATTTTGTTGCTAGGAAGCACGGTAGAGAAAGAGAACCATGGGTTCAGAAACCCATGCCCTTTCCTCCCAGACCATCCAAAACAAAGGATGATGAGGATTTTGAGTGCTTTGCTGAAATGATTAGACCTATCTTTTTACGTATGCGCTTAACTGATATGATTAAATTAAATCCTTATGCTAAATATATGAAGGATATCATTACAAATAAAATAAAGATACCGAAAGCTGAAATTTCCACCATGCTTGCTAATTATACTTTTAAAGGTGGAATACCAAAGAAACTTGGAGATCCAGGGGTACCTACTATACCATTCTCCATTAAAAGAAATTATGGTAAAACTGCTTTATGTGATCTTGGAGCCGGTGTTAGTGTTATGCCTCTCTCTTTATATCGTGGACTTGAATTGAATAAGTTGACACCTACTGAAATATCTTTGTAAATGGCTAATAAATCAACTGCTATACCTGTTGGTATTTGTGAGGATGTGCCTGTTGTGGTTGCAAATGTCACTATCTTAATGGACTTTGTTATTCTTGATATTCCCGAGGACGATAGTATGTCTATTATCCTTGGAAGACCCTTTTTGAATACTGCAGGGGCTGCTATTGATTGCAACAAAGGCAATGTCACTTTTCATGTTAATGGTAATGAGCATACGGTACACTTTCCAAGGAAACAACCTCAAGTTCATAGCATCAATTCTATTGGAATCATTATTGGAGGTTTTGAGTTTCCTCTTGCTACTGTCAAGAAAAAGTATGATATTCTTATTGTTGGGGATGTGCATATCCCCGTTAAGGTAACCTAGTGTTATTCGAAATTTCTCAAGTTCCGTGTTATTCGGAATGAGTTTGTTAACAAGACTTGATCAACCTTGTTAGTGGATTCGTTTTGATGATCATGAGATGGATGAAACTAGAAGGCACAACCTTCTGTACCCTCTTTTTACTTTTTGTTATTTAGAATAAATAAAGAAAACATAGTATTATCTGTCTGTTTTATGACTTATCCGTGCAATAAAAAATGTTCCGAAAATAAAAGTGCTCCAAATGCCTAGCAAATTTAGTATGATTTTTATGGAATTTTTGAGGATTTTAGGCACTGAGAACACTGCAGGGGGGGGGGGCAAGCACCTGGCCACGAGGGTGGAGGGCATGCCCCCTGTCTCGTGGGCCCATGGTGGCCCCCTCCACTTATTCCTGCACCCACACACTTTTCATCTTCCTCCCAAAAAATCCCCATCTAGCTCAAGCATGAGTTCTAGCTCATTTTGCTGCGATTTTCGATCTCCTTGCTCAAAGCTCCATTCACAAAACTGCTTTGGGAGATTGTTGCTTGGTATGTGACTCCTCCATTGGTCCAATTAGTTTTTGTTCTAGTGCTTTATTCATTGCAAATTTTTGCTGCATAGGTGACTCTGTTCTTGAGCTTGCATGTCAAATTTATGAGGTCCCAAGTAATTCTAATGCATGATATAGGCTCTAGGCACTTGTAGGAGTAGTTGCTACCAATCTTGTTTAGTTTGATTCACTTATATTTTGAAGTTACTAAAAATTTCAGAAATTTTTCAGAAAAAAATTATGTCCAAGAGAATGTACCAAGGTGGTTCCTCAACTAAGAGAGGACCTAGGCGTGCTATGCGCGAGAAAGACGATGAACCACCAAGGGAAGCCGAAGTGCGGGCTTGCGAGTGGCCATCAAAAGAGTTTATGGTCAATGCAGGCATTAAGGATGAATTTGACGCATATGTGCGTAATGCTAATCTTGAGGACTTCATACAAGATAAGTGTCCTCAATACTACCAATTGACTGATTCATTCGTGAGAAGGTTTAAATTTACATCTTCGTGTAATTCTCAGAATGTCTTGTTTGATATTTATGATCAATCTTATACCATGGAGCTAGAAGATTTTACTACTGCTTGTAAACTCCCACAGTGGGGCAATGTTCATGAACCCCACAAATCTGAATATAAAGACTTTTTTGCTAGTATTACTATGGGAGAATCTAGGGATATAGCACAAGCTACCATAGGGAGCATTCACTTTCCTTCTATACATTATTTTGCTCTCTTCATTGGTAGATGCATTAACGGTAAAGATGAAGCATGTCACATGTGTGTCCCTGATATTTGTGTCCTCAAGAGTGTTGTGTTAGGTAATAAAGATTACAACTTGGGCAATAGTTGCACGTAGTTTGCACAATAATGGTATATCTGGAGATTTATTTGGTGGAATTTATGCGACCTGTGTTGCTAATTATCTTGGTATAGCCCCACGAGAGGAGGATATTGAGTTGCTTCCTGCTTATTTAGATTATGACGCGATGGTCAAACATCATTTTCTTTTGAGGAATGAACAATTCCTCCAATATCGACTAATCTTTGACAGACGTAGTGCTGTCCATGTTACTCTCCCTGCTCCTTTCCTATTTGATTACCAGGCAAAACGAAGATATGTTGTCACCAGGGAGGAGGCAGCCGAATACGAGGGGAGAGCGGAGATAGCTCGTCAACATGCCGCAGCTCATGATGCATTGGTTGCTGCATCTCAGTACGACCCCAGTTATAACTTCGGATATCAGCCAGGCTATCCCTGGCATTAGACCAACTTAGGCCAAAAGCCTTAGCTTGGGGGAGTACGTATTTTTCACCAACTTTACATTCATATTCACACACTATTCTAGTAGTCGGTGCTCATACTCTTTCATTGTATTATCCATGCTAGTTTATTTTTTTTTCTAGCTTTCTTCTTGTGTGTTTGTTAAACCTTAAGAAAAACCAAAACAATTAGTTAGTTTAATTTCCATGCTTGTAGTAATAATTAAAATGAAAACCCAAAAAGATCTCTAGTTCTTCTTTTTGCTTGTTGGGAGCTTTCCCGTGTAAATAGTTTTATTTTATTTTCTTTCCTTTGGGGGTCAAGAGTAGAAGACCATATTGAAAATGTTTAGTGGCTCTCATATGCATGATTGTTTATTTAACTTAGAGACCATATTACCTTGTCTTCTCTCTTGAGTTGAATGCTTGCAGATTCCAGCTTAGTCCAATGCACGTGCACTATTATCATTATACACACCGTTCGGTCGTGCAAGTGAAAGGCAATAATGACGATATATGATGGACTGATTGAGATGAGAGAAGCTGGTATGAACTCGACCTCTTTTGTTTTTGTCAATATGATGAGTTCATCGTTCCTGATTCAGCCTATTATGAAGTAAACATATTTGCAATGACATTTAGAGATCATAGTTGCTTGTTCCATGCTTAATTAGCTATGAGTTATAATGGTTTACCTTGCGTGCCAACATGCTATTAAAATGATTGTGATGTGGTATGATGGGATGGTATCCTCCTTTGAATAAATTGAGTGACTCGACTTGGCACATGTTCACGCATGTAGTTGAAAACAAATCAACATAGCCTTCACGATACTTATGTTCATGGTGTATTATATCCTACTCATGCTTGTACTTGGTGTAAATTAATTTTGATGCATGTTCATGACTGTTATCGCTCTCTCAGTTGGTCGCATCCCAGTCTTTTGCTAGCCTTCACCCGTACTAAGCGGGAGTACTGCTTGTGCATCCAAACTCCATAAACCCCAAAGTTATTCCATATGAGTCCACCATACCTTCCTATATGCGGTATCTACCTGCCGTTCCGAGTAAATTTGTATGTGCCAAACTCCAAACCTTCAAATGAAATTCTGTTTTGTATGCTCGAGCAGCTCATGTTTCAACTAGGCTGTCTGTATCTTCCATGCTAGGTGGGTTATTCTCAAGAGGAGTGGACTCCGGTCCTCATTCACGAGAAAATGGCTGGTAACCGGGATGCCCAGTCCCATGATCAAAAAGATCAAAGCAAATCAAAATAATTAAACAAAACTCCCCCAGGGCTGTTGTTAGTTGGAGGCACTCATTGTGAGCAAGCCATGGATTGATGCTTGTTGGTGGTAGTTAAAACTTTTACCATTCTATTTGGGAACCGCCTATAATGTATGTAGCATGGAAGATATCGCCATCTCATAGTTGTTGCGTTGACAGTGAAAGTATGCCGCTCAAAATGTTATTCATCTCTACTTTAAAATCGAGCTCTGGCACCTCTACAAATCCCTCCTTCCCTCTGCGAAGGGACTATCTATTTACTTTTATGTTGAGTCATCACCTTCTTATTAAGAAGCACCCGCTGGAGAGCACACTGTCATTTGCATTCATTACTATTAGTTTATATTGGGTATGACTTGACTGGATCTCTTCTACCATGAATTACAATGTTTAGTCAGTCCTTGATCTTTAAAGGTTCTCTGCATTTATGTTTTGCGATCTCAGAAACGGGTAGCGAGATACCATCTTTTTATATCATATTATGATTGTTTTTAGAAAGTGTTGTCATCCGAGTTTTATTATTATTGCTCGCTAGCTGATTATGCCATTGATATGAGTAAACATGAGACCTAAGTGTTATCGTGAATATGGTTAGTTCATAATCTTTGCTGAAAACTTGAATGATGGCTTTACATATTTACAACAACAAGAGCAATAGAGTTTGTAAAAGTTTTTCTTTATCACTTTCAGTTTATCAACTGAATTGCTTGAGGACAAGCAAAGGTTTAAGCTTGGGGGAGTTGATACGTCTCCAACGTATCTACTTTTCCAAACACTTTTGCCCTTGTTTTGGACTCTCATTTGCATGATTTGAATGAAACTAACCCGGACTGACGATGTTTTCAGCAAAACTGCCATGGTGTTGTTTATTGTGTAGAAAACAAAAGTTCTCGGAATGACCTGGAAATCGACGGAGATAACTTTTGGAAAATATAAAAAATACTGGCGAAAGAATCAAGGCCAGGGGGCCCACACCCTGTCCACGAGGGTGGGGGGCGCGCCCCCTGTCTCGTGGGCCCCCTGACGCTCCACTGACCTCAACTCCAACTCCATATATTCCGTTTTGCGGAGAAAAAAATCAGAGAGAAAGTTTCATCGCGTTTTACGATACGGAGCCGCCGCCCAGCCCTAATCTCTCTCAGGAGGGCTGATCTGGAGTCCGTTCGGGGCTCCAGAGAGGGGGATACGTCGCCGTCGTCATCATCAACCATCCTCCATCACCAATTTCATGATGCTCACCGCCGTGCGTGAGTAATTCCATCGTAGGCTTGATGGACGGTGATGGGTTGGATGAGATTTACCATGTAATCAAGTTAGTTTTGTTAGGGTTTGATCCCTAGTATCCACTATGTTCTGAGATTGATGTTGCTATGACTTTGCTATGCTTAATGCTTGTCACTAGGGCCCGAGTGCCATGATTTCAGATCTGAACCTATTATGTTTTCATGAATATATGTGAGTTCTTGATCCTATCTTGCAAGTCTATAGTCGCCTATTATGTGTTATGATCCGACAACCCCGAAGTGACAATAATCGGGATACTTCTCGGTGATGACCGTAGTTTGAGGAGTTCATGTATTCACTATGTGTTAATGCTTTGGTCCGGTACTCTATTAAAAGGAGGCCTTAATATCCCTTAGTTTCCACTAGGACCCCGCTGCCACAGGAGGGTAGGACAAAAGATTTCATGCAAGTTCTTTTCCATAAGAACGTATGAGTATATTCAGAATACATGCCTACATTAGATTGATGAACTGGAGCTAGTTCTGTGTCACCCTATGTTATAGCTATTACATGAGGAATCGCATCCGACGTAATTATCCATCACTGATCCAATGCCTATGAGCTTTTCACATATTGTGCTTTGCTTATGTACTTTTCCGTTGCTACTGTTACAACTACTACAAAACTACTATCTTTACTTTTGCCACTTTTTCCATTACTTCATACTACTTTCCTACTAAATACTTTGCTGCAGATACTAAGTTATCCAGGTGTGGTTGAATTGACAACTCAACTGCTAATACTTAAGAATATTCTTTGGCTCCCCTTGTGTCGAATCAATAAATTTCGGTTGAATAGTCTACCCTAAAAAGCTGTTGCGATCCCCTACACTTGTGGGTTATCATCAACCAACACGAAGTACTTCAAAGATTGCCCCAAAGTTTCTACCGGAGAATCAAGACGAAAAAGTGTGCCAACCCCTATGCATAGGTTCATTGAACCCGCAAGTTGATCACCAAAACATACATCAAGTAGATCACACGAATATCCCATTGTCACCACAGATAAGCACAGCAAGACATACATCAAGTGTTATCAAATCCTTAAAGACTCAATCCGATAAGATAACTTTACAGGGAAAACTCAATCCATAAAATCCAACTATAATAGCAAAGCTCGCGATACATCATAAAATCCAACTATAATAGCAAAGCTCGCGATACATCAAGATCGTATCACCTCAAGAACACGAGAGAGAGAGAGAGAGATCAAACACATAGCTACTGGTACATACCCTCAGCCCCGAGGGTGAACTACTCCCTCCTCGTCATGGAGAGTGCCGGGATGATGAAGATGGCCTTCGGTGATGGATCCCCCCTCCGGCAGGGTACTGGAATGGGTTCTCGAGAGGTTTTTGGTGGCTATAGAGGCTTGCGGTGATGGAACTCCCGATCTATTGTGTTCCCCGATGTTTTTAGGGTATATGGAGATATATAGGCAAAAGAAGTCGGTCAGGGGAGCCACGAAGGGCCCATGAGGGTGGGGGGCACGCCCATGGGCGGTGGGCGCACCTCCCTGCCTCGTGGCCACCTCGAAGCTTCCCTTACGTGCACTCCAAGTCCCCTAGATTGCTTCCGTTCCAAAAATAACTTTCCTGAAGGTTTCATTCCGTTTGGACTCCGTTCGATATTCCTTTTCTTTCAAACACTGAAATAGGCAAGAAAACAGCAATATGGGCTGGGCCTCCGGTTAATAGGTTAGTCCCAAAAATAATATAAAGTTGTATAACAAAGCCCGTAAACATCCAAAACAGATAATATAATAGCATGAATGCTTCATAAATTATAGATACGTTGGAGACATATAACATGGCATTATATCTCGGAGTGTCTACGGAAATGCCATAATAGGTAGGTATGGTGGCTGTTTTGAGGAAGGTATATGGTGGGTGTATGGTACCGGCGAAAGTTCTGCGATACTAGAGAGGCTAGCAATGGTGGAAGTGTGAGAGTGCGTATAATCCATGGACTCAACATTATTCATAAAGAACTCACATACTTATTGGCAAAATCTACAAGTCATCAAAACCAAGCACTACGCGCATGCTCCTAGGGGAAGGGTTGGTAGGTTAACCATCGCGCGATCCCGACCTCCACACAAATGAAGACAATCAAAAAATAAATCATGCTCCAACTTCATCACATAACGGTTCACCATACATGCATGCTACGGGAATCACAAAGTTTAACACAAGTATATCCCAAATTCACAACTACTCCACTAGCATGACTCTAATATCACCATCTTCATATCTCAAACCAATCATAAAGAATCAAACTTCTCATAGTATTCAATGCACTTCATATGAAAGTTTTTGTTATATCCCTCTTGGATGCCAATCATATTAGGACTAGTCTTATAAACCAAGAAAATTACCATGCTATTCTAAAAGACTCTCAAAATAATGTAAGTGAAGCATGAGAGTTCAACAATTTCTACAAAATAAAACCACCGCCGTGCTCTAAAAAGATATAAGTGAAGCACTAGAGCAAATGACAAACTACTCCGAAAGATATAAGTGAAGATCAATGAGTAGTCGAATAATTATGTGACTATGTGAAGACTCTCTGACATTTAAGAATTTCATATGTTGTTATATTATTCAAACAGCAAGAAAAAAAATAAAAGAAAATGACACTCCAAGCAAAACACATATCATGTGGTGAATAAAAATATAGCTCCAAGTAAAGTTACCGATGAACGAAGACAAAAGAGGGGATGCCATCTGGGGCATCCCCAAGCTTAGGCTCTTGGTTGTCCCTGAATATTGCCTTGGGGTGCCTTGGGCATCCCCAAGCTTAGGCTCTTGCCACTCCTTATTCCATAGTCCATTGAATCTTTACCCAAAATTTGAAAACTTCACAACACAAAACTCAACAGGAAACTCGTAAGCTCCGTTAGTATAAAAAAATAAATCACCACTTAGGTACTGTTGTGAACTCATTATAAATTTATATTGGTGTTATATCTACTGTATTCAAACTTCTCTATGGTTCATTCCCTCCGATACTACTCATAGATTCATCAAAATAAGCAAACAACACATAGAAAACAGAATCTGTCAAAAATAGAACAGTCTGTAGTAATCAGTAACTCTCAAATCCTTCTGTAACTCCAAAAATCTATCCAAATTAGGAAAACCTGAGCACTTTGTGTACCAATCCATATCCAAAATAATCAGATTAAAATGACGTTTCTGTGAATTATCAAAACTAATTTAGTGGGCGCAAAAGTTTCTGATTTTAGCAGGATCAACACAACTATCACCGTAAGCTATCCTAGAGTTCTTACTTGGAACTTTATTGAAACAAAAGCTATAAAAAATCATTACTACAGTAGCATAATAATGCGAACACCCAAAACGGTAAGGGTAAATATTGGGTTGTCTCCCAACAAGAGCTTTTCTTTAATGCCTTTTTAGCTAGGCATGATGATTTCAATGATGCTCACATAAAAGATAAGAACTGAAACATAATGGGAGCATCATGAAGAATATGACTAGCACATTTTAGTCTAACACACTTCTTATGCCTAGGGATTTTGTGAGCAAATAATTTATGGAAACAAGAATCAACTAGCATAGGAAGGCAAAACAAGCATAACTTCAAAATTTTCAACACATAGAGAGGAAACTTGATATTATTGAAATTCCTACAAGCATATAATCCTCCCTCATAATAATTTTTAGTAGCGTCATGAATGAATTAAACAAGATAACTATCACATAAAGCATTCTTTTCATCATCTACAAGCATAGGAAATTTACTACTCTCCACATTAGCAAAATTCTTCTCATTCGGAATAGTGGGAGTATCATAAGAAACTCGAATACTATAAATTGTTTCCACATTAAAAGAGTAATGTTCAGAAAAAGGGTAATCATAATCATGACAAGTTTTATAAATATAATCATCACTACTTTTTATAACATAAATATCATCACAATAATCATCATAAGTAGCAACTCTGTTCTCATCATAATCAATTGAAACCTCTTCCAAGATAGTGGAATCATTACTAAATAGAGTCATGACCTCTCCAAATCCACTTTCATAATTGTCACAATAAGATTCAACACCCTCCAAAATAGTGGGATCATTACTTACTAAAGTTGACACTCTTCCAAACCCACTTTCATCAAAATAATCATCATAAGTAGGAGGCATGCTATCATCATAATAAATTTGCATATCAAAACTTGGGAGACTAAAAAAATCATCTTCATTAAACATAACATCCCCAATCTTGGGCCTTTGCATATCATAAGCATAACCACTCTCATCATTAGTAGTATGGATAGCACCAATAGTATAGCAATTATCATCATCACAATGAGTAATAGGAGCAACATCATTTGGGAGGGATACCTTTTTACCTTTGCTTCTCCATCTATTCTTTTTCTTCTTCAAATTATGTGTTGGTTTAATCCTCTTTTTGGAGCTCCTTATTAATGAGATTGGTTGAATAGAAAGCTCCTCCTCGTTACCTGATTCATCATAAGAAAGAATAGGAGGATATTGGGAAATATCTTCCCTTTCATTAGTATTCTCTTCATCTTCTTTTGTTGAGCTTTCATTCATTTATAGCTCTAGTGCATCCGTTGCATGGCAATCCCTACTCCTCATCTTGACATCAATTGATGGGCATCTCCATAGCCCATTGATTATCCTCGTCAATGCGAGACTTTCTCCTTTTTTGTCTTCTCCACACAAACCCCATCATCATATTCTATTCCACCCATAGTGTTATATCCATGGCTCACGCTCATGTATTGCGTGAAGGTTGAAAAAGTTTGAGATTATTTAAGTACGAAACAATTGCTTGGCTTGTCATCGGGGGTGTAGAATTTGGGAACATTTTTGTGTGATGAAAATGAAGCATAGTCTAACTATATGATTTTGTAGGGATGAACTTTCTTTAGCCATGTTATTTTGAGAAGACATGATTGCTTTGATTAGTATGCTTGAAGTATTACTATTTCTTATGTCAATATGAACTTTTATTCTGAATCATTTGGATCTGAAAATTCATGCCACAATAAAGAAAATTACATTGAGAATTATGCTGGGTAGCATTCCACATCAAAAATTCTGTTTTTACCATTTACCTACCCGAGGACGAGCAGGAATTAAGCTTGGGGATGCTTGATATGTCTCCAATGTATCTATAATTTTTGATTGTTCCATGCTATTATATTACCCCTTTTGGATGTTTATGGGCTTTATTTTACACATTTATGTCATTTTTGGGACTAACCTACTAACCGGAGGCCCATCCCACATTACTGTTTTTTTTTGCCTATTTCAGTATTTCGAAGAAAAGGAATATCAAACGGAGTCCAAACGGAATGAAACCTTCGGGACCGTGGTTTTTGGAACAAACGTGATCCAAAGGACTTGGAGTGCAAGCCAAGAAGCAGCCGAGGTGGCCACGAGATAGGAGGGCGTGCCCACTGAGGGAGTCCTGGATTAGGGGGTATACGGACAGCTGGACTATATACTTTGTCCGGACTGATGGAGCGTGAAGGTACAAGACTCAAGAATCCGTCCCGTGTCCGGATGCGACTCTCCTATGCGTGGAAGACAAGCTTGGCGATCCGAATATTATATTTCCTTCCTTGTAACCGACTCCATGTAAACCCTAGCCCTCTCCGGTGTCTATATAAACCGGAGAGGTTGGTCCTTAGAAGGCCGATCACGATCACAAGCATAACCATTATAGGCTAGCTTCTAGGGTTTAGCCTCTATGATCTCGTGGTAGATCTACTCTTGTACTACTCATATCATCAATATCAATCAAGCAGGAAGTAGGGTTTTACCTCCATCGAGAGGGCCCGAACCTGGGTAAACATTGTGTCCCTTGCTTCCTGTTACCATCAGCCTAAGACGCACAGATCGGGACCCCCTACGTGAGATCCGCCGGTTTTGACACCGACATTGGTGCTTTCATTGAGAGTTCCTCTCTGTCGCCGCTACGAGGCTTGATGGCGCCTTCAATCGTCAACAACACGGTCCAGGGCGAGACTTTTCTCCCCGGACAGATCTTCGTGTTCGGCGGCTTCGCACTGCGGGCCAATTCGCTTGGCCATCTGGAGCAGATCGATAGCTACGCCCCTGGCCACCAGGTCAAGTTCGGAAACCTGAACTACACGACCGATATCCGCGGAGACTTGATCTTCGATGGAATCGGGCCTGTGCCATGAGCGCCGGACAGTCACGATGAGCATGGCTTAGACCTGTTGTCGGACAATGCTTGGGATATCACCCCTGCAGTAGCCCCGGACCTAAATCCGGAGCATACTGCGTGGACCAAGGATGGGTGGATGGACCCCGCCCCACAGGCCGCACACTCATTGGCGGAAGAGCCGAACACAGGCCTCACCTCTAAGGAAGCATGTGACTCCAGACCCCACGACTCTTATCCGGTTGTAGGTTCCAGTCCGTGCGCTCCCGAGCCCGCTGAGCCTGGTTGGGCTCCAGTAATGGAGTTTACCGCTGCGGATATCTTCCAGCACTCGCCCTTTGGCGACATGGTGAACTCGTTAAAGTCTCTCTCTTTGTCAGGAGGCTCTTGACCGAACTATGTCCGGCTCGAGTGGGAAGCAGGCGACGAAAGAATTCATTGCCCACCCACCACCCACTTCATTGCCACGGTCGATGATCTAACCGACTTGCTTGACTTCGACTCCGAAGACATCGACGGTATGGACGACGATGCAGGAGAAGTACAGGAACCACCGCTCATAGGGCGGTGGACAGCCACCTCCTCATACGATATATATATGGTGGACACTCCGAAGGAAACCAATGGCGATGATGAAACGGAGGATAACCCCTCAGGGAGAAAAGCAAAGCATGGGCGTTGTCGGTGTCAAAACCGGCGGATCTCGGGTAGGGGGTCCCGAACTGTGCGTTTAGGCGGATGGTAACAGCAGACAAGGGACACGATGTTTTACCCAGGTTCGGGCCCTCTTGATGGAGGTAAAACCCTACGTCCTGCTTGACTAATATTGATGATATGGGTAGTACAAGAGTGGATCTACCATGAGATCAAGGAGGCTAAACCCTAAAGCTAGCCTATGGTATGATTGTTGTAATGGAGGTTGTGTCCTACGGACTAAAGCCCTCCGGTTTATATAGACACCGGAGGAGGCTAGGGTTACACAGAGTCGGTTACAATGGTAGGAGATCTACACATCCGTATTTCCAAGCTTGCCTTCCACGCCAAGGAAAGTCCCATCCGGACACGGGACGGAGTCTTCAATCTTGTATCTTCGTAGTCTTGGAGTCCGGCGGACGATGATAGTCCGGCTGTCCGGACACCCCCTAGTCCAGGACTCCCTCAGTAGCCCCTGAACCAGGCTTCAATGACGATAAGTCCGGCGCGCATAATGTTCGGCATTGCAAGGCAGGTTCCTCCTTTGAATAATCCAGAGAAGATCATGAACACCAGGATAGTGTCCGGCTCTGCAAAATAAATTCCACATTCTACCATAGAGAGAATAAAATGCACATAAGTCCAATCTGCTGACGCATTTTGCGGCATGACATCACGCCGCTACCAAGCCTTTACTTGAATCGTTTTTTGTTATACCACCTCAGCACGTTTAGCGAAGCGGTTTCCTTGGCACGTCTTGTCGAAGCAGAGATCGTGCTCCCCTTATTCCGGGATTCTCATCAATACGGACGTGGGTGACCCAACCGTGCCCGTCGCCACGCCTCCTCTATCGAAGGTGAATCCCGAACGGTCACGGAGACGGCTCTTGGTATTTTCCCCCTTTATAAGTGGACCAAGGCTCGTTTCTTTTCTTCAATCTTCCATCAAATCTTCTCCTTGCTCCAAGTTCCAACACCCAGAGCCCCAGATTCGAGCGCTTCAGATCTTCAACAATGTCCGGCTCCGACCTTCAGGGTCGGTGGATGCCCTCCTCCGTCACGGAGGAGGACGTGCTAAAGCTGCGTGAGGCCATGTACCTGTCCTATGAGATTTCGCACAGGTTGCTCGCCAAGGGCAGGCCGTACCCACTCCCGAGCCCGGTGAGTACGTTGTCTTCATATCCCACCTCCGTCGGGGTTTAGGCTTCTCGACGGACCCCTTCGTGAGAGGGCTCATGTTCTACTACGGGCTGGATTTTCACGACTTGGCTCTGGAGTCCATCCTCCATATTTCCGCATTCATTATTGTTTGCGAAGCCTTCCTCCGCGTCACCCCCCACTTCGGCCTGTGGCTGAAGACCTTCAATGTGGACCCGAAGATGATCGGGGGGCGTCAAGCGGAGTGCGGCGGGGTGGCCATAAGCAGGAGGGCCGATGCCCCGTGGCCCGAGGGCTCCTTCCAAGAGGAGCTTGGCTTGTGGCAGCAGGAGTGGTTCTATATCACCGCTCCGAAGGGCAGCAAGCAAAAGCCGCTGCCTTCATTCCGCCCGGGACCTCCACGCCGATTGATGTCATGGGTCAACCAAGGGCTCAATTGGGGGCCATCCGAAGACGTGCCTTTATTGCAGGGCCGGATTCGAGACCTCCAAGCGAGGGAGATCAATCTGGTGGTGGTGATGCAGATCATGCTAATCAGGCGTCTTCTACCCTGCAAACGCCGTCCTCTCCGGTTATGGGAGTTCAATCCGGAGGGACCACGAACTCTCCAACACTTCATGGGTATGACACCCATGGAGATGTACAAGTTGTTCTTCGGACCGCAGGCGGCGTGTCCGGAATTGACCGAGGACGCAGGCCTAAGCTGCAATCGCCCGGATACATAGGTAAGTAGCTCAGAGTCCGGACGTTCTGTTTGTTTGCTTTTCTGAAATTCGCCTTCTAACCCATTATTCTTCATCAGGAGTGGGTAGCGCGATCGAAGCTGATAAGGTGTCCGGCCCCCCTCCCAGAGACCGCACCGGAGCCCGTGCTGGTCAGAATGTTGGAGGTCGTTCCCGTAGAAGGGGGCGATGGGGAAAATAGAAGAGCTATCGCCTCGCCCAAGGGGGCGCCTGAAGAGGGGGGGATCGAAAATCCCTCCTTCCATGGGGAGAAGAGGACCGCCTCCGAAGACCCGGAGGCCAAAGCCCCTAAGCGGGGGAAGAAATCTTTACCGGAGGGTCCTGCGTCCGGGGAGAACCCGGACGTACAATCGTCTCTAAAGGATCAGCCCTCCAGCGAGCCATGAGTAGGAAAAGGGGGGTTCATAAATAAGAAAATACCCCTATTTGTGCTTCTGTGGATAACCAAAATTTTTACCTTACAGTTTGGATCTGCGGCCTTCTCAGATGAGTTCGTCTTCGGGGGATCTTCGTCCGGAGATGATGGAGAGCGAAATGCCTCCGTCTGCTGAGCCGTCGGACAGGGCAGACGAGCCTGAAGTATCGTCACGGAGGGTATCCCAGAGTCCGGTGGGGCCGGAGAGTGCGGCACCAACTAGTGTCCGGCTGGGGGAGCTGAAGGATCTGCTTGAGAGGGCGTCCATCTCAGGAGATCACCGTGCTTTGATGAGTATGGTGATTGGAAGTATTTCGTCCGCCGAAAGCGGATTGCATAGTGCCGTCAGGAGTTTGCTAGCGGGATTTGAGGTACGTAAGAATGACACACCTTTTTGACAGTTTGGCACATAGAAGTGCGCCCTGTATAGATAGTAGCCCCTGAGACTCGGTAGGTTGTCGAAAGCGACAGCATGCCGAGGATCAAAATTGCAGGTAATGAATGTCGCCATTCCTATGCAGGTGGCGGATAGTCCGGGGGCTAGCCGGACTAGTGGAGTTGTCGAGTTAATGCGGCAACTCGATGTGGCGGATGCGGACATCGCGCTTGTCAACCGGCGACTTGACGAGTCGCAAGGTAAATGAATTCTCCGCAGTCACTTATTTAAGGGAGTCAAAGCCCGCTTCTGACAATATATATTGTGTGATACAGACGGTGCTGCTACTGTGGAGAGCCTTCGGGCCGAGCTTGCTCAAGCTAAGGAGCAAGCCCGAAGGAGTGATGCGGCTGCCTCGAGGGCGGCCGAGGAGTTGAAAGCTGAGAAGGCTGCACACTGCCTAAGCAGGGAAAAGATGGCCGAATTGGCCATGAAATTGAAGGATGCTGCCGACCGCAATGAGGCTCTTGAAAAGGAGCACCTATCGGAGCGGGAAGACCTGGGGAAGGCCACCGCCGAGGCCAAGGATGCCCGTTCTGCAATGCGGGCTATGAAGGAGGAGCTGCGCCAGGCTGAAGATATTGTGGCTGGCAGGCCTTTTCTGCTGCGTCGCCGGTTTACGGATCCAAAGTATGCTCAACTTGGCCAGTTGTGGGGTCCGGAGGATCCATATATGGACTTAGCGGCAAGTGCGGCTGATGCCGTTGTGCACTTCCGGAGCCAGAAGGATCACAACACGGAAGAGCTATTTTGGTCCCAATTCCATAGTCCGGACCATTCACTTCCGTTCACCGATCGGTTGGCCGAATGGGCTGAGCTGAACAGGTTGTCCGGACTTGCCATGACTGATATTGTGGCTCATGTCTGGCCAGAGAGGCCCAAGGCGACGAGCTATTTCGGCTTATTGCAGCAATTTCTTGGCGCGGTGCCGCATATCAAGGAGATGAAGCGATCGGCCTGCATAGAAGGTGCGCGGATGGCCCTTGCCCGTGTGAAGACACATTGGACAGAGATGGATGCCACCGCTATTGCAGCCCAGGGTTTGGACGAGAGCCGGTTACCTGCCGAGCACTATTTTGGGGAAGTTATGTGTGGCGCTTGTGTAATAGAGTCGCAGTGCTCGAAAAGTGTCACGTTCAAATGAACGTTTCATCTTGTAAAACAATAATTATGTTGTAACCGCTTTTTATACTTGTGCGTTCCAAGTATTAGAATATCTCCTATGCGGCCGTTTATGTATACATTTGTATAACCTGAAAGATTGCAGTCTTCGGCTTCAGCCCCCACGCACAAGGTGCGGGGGTGTTCGCAAAAAATAGCGCGTTTTCACACTTAATCCGACGTCTCGGTCCTGTTAAGGAGGTGGTAGCATAGCAAACGAGGCAATCCGGACTATGATGCTTTATCACTTTCACTTAGCCATTGGAGTTCGAGGGTGGGGCTACGATATAGCCCCTTGGGGCACCGCACTTCTCCAAATTCGGGGCGCGTGTGTGCCTGACTGGGAAATGGTCCTTCGTCAAAGCGGGGAATTCTAAACATTCCGGTAGTCGATCGAGTGGTTGACAAGTCTCTCGTTGTATCATGACAGTCAGTTTTCGGCTTTCTCTACTGAGGTGCTCGCCCAGCCGAACTGGGGCACAATCGCAATAGTTCTCCTGGTGCCGCGTTAGCCGATGATACGGAACGTAAGGCAGCAAAACACAGGAGCCGCGCAAACCCACCATTTGACCAAAGACATGATTCGGAGCTGATGCATATAAGGCCTAACTCGAGACGCCGAACACTCCCTAAGGTGTTCGGTCTTTATAATAATGGGCAGAACAATGCCCTAAGCCCCTAGTGTCCAGGTACGGGCATGGTCCTCTGACGCGGCCAATGCCAAAACGCCAGGCTCCGCTTTGGTTATAATCAGAAACCAAGGGATTATAACAACAAGAGACAGTAAAAAAGGTTTACGCAGGGTCTTAATCTGAAAAGAATCCTCGCGACGGGTCCCTACTGCACATCTGCGCCTGTGTCTCCGTTGTACCATTATCCTGGACGGGTTTGCATGTTGTTCATCTGTAAAAAGGAGAGGAACTTAGTTTGAAAGGAACTCATGCGAAAAGAATATATACGAAAGAAGAAATATAAATAAGTAAAGCGAGTCTGTATGAGCTCGCTGTTGCTTGTGCGCGCAGCCCCTTGTGAAGGGATGTGCGGCTAGGGAGCCCCTAGCTTATTTATGCCGGACTCGTCTGACCGTGTCCGGGGTCTTTAAATGACCCTCGCACTGAAATGATGCCACGTGGACCGGGCATCTTAAGTGTAAGAGACGCGTAATGTGGTATGGCGTTGAAGCGGACAAAAGCTTCTCGTCCCAAAAGCTTCTCGAACGCTTCTGGAATAATCCAGGTGGTCGAAAGTGATTGGTTTTGATGTCCAATCTCTATGTTCCGCTGGGTTGGACCGTGCGAGACCTATTTTAATGGGTGCCTCACTGTTTTTCCGTATTATCACATGAAGTGAATTTACTGCTTTGACCTCTTGTGGGACATTCTTTTGTTTTCTGGTGCTCTGCTGGTGGGGTTTATCATCTTCGCTTGATGCGTCGAGCCCCTTGTGTTTGGCGTTTAGTCGGCCGGACTGTTTGAAAATCCAACAATCTCGGTGGGTGTGGTTTGCGGGCCTTCCGGGGGTACTGTGGATTTGACATATCCGACCCAAAATCTTGTTTAAGTTGGATAGCTCATCGCTGTTATCCTTAAGGGGCGGTGTTTTGTTGTGTGGCCGCGAGCTTTTGAATCCGGCGTTGACTGCCGTGCTCTTTGGGCTTTTCTCTTTATTCCGGCGCTGCTCTTTTCTGCGCCGTGATTTTCCATTTCCATCTCTGATCTCGGATGTACTTGGGTCGCTGGTGCTGCATCTTGCTAGCCAGCTATCCTCTCCCGCACAATAGCGGGTCATGAGGCTTGTTAGCACGGACATTGTCCTCAGCTTCTCTTGGCCGAGGTGTCTGGTGAGCCATTCGTCTTGGACATTGTGTTTAAAAGCTGCTAATTCTTCGGCGTTCGGAAAGTCAACTATTTGGTTCTTTTTGGTGAGGAACCTGTTCCAGAATTTGCGCGCTGACTCTCCGGGCTGTTGAGTTATGTGACTGAGATCATCTGCATCCGGAGGGCGGACATAAGTTCCTTGAAAATTTGCTCTAAACGCATCCTCGAGCTCTTCCCAACTTCCAACAGTGTTTTCTGGGAGGCTTTTGAGCCAATGACGGGCTGGCACTTTGAGCTTGAGGGGTAGGTATTTTATGGCATGGAGATCATCTCCTCTAGCCATGTGTATGTGTAGTATATAATCTTCTATTCAGACTCCAGGGTCTGTTGTTCCGTCGTAGGCCTCTATGTTTATGGGTTTAAATCCTGCTGGGAATTCATGATCCAGCACCTCGCTGGTGAAACATAGTGGGTGTGCGGTGCCCCTGTATTTGGGTGTACCGCTGTCTTCGGACACTTGGAGTGTTGTATTGCTTCCTGGGGCCCTCTTCTTTGGCCCATAAATGGACCTGGCTGGGCCATCTGTCCTTCCAGGGTCATTAGTCGGTTTATATGCGGCGCCGCTTTCAGATTTTGGCCTATCATCTGGTCGTCTATCCAACCAGGTGGCCTCTTTGTTTTTTGACTGTGGGGGCTCTATGGCCTCCTCATCAAATTATGGCAGTAGCTTGCGCTTCGGGTAGCTCTTTGATTGATGGCTATTGCCGTCTTTGTCTGCGGTTTTGAGCACTTTGCTCCACCTCATTCTGAGTGTATCTTCCGCTGTTTTGAGCTTTCGTTTTTCTTTCTTCAAGCTTCTTGCGGTGGCGACGAGTCTTTTCCGAAGGTTTTTATTTTCCGGCGGTGTGTCCGGCGTGAGGTTGTCTGGACTATTGTTTTCGCCGGGCCTGGACTAATTATCTGACTCATCCTGTTCAGACGGTTGCTTGTCTGCGTGTTCGTCGTCCACTGGTTTGCCCTGCTGTATTGCTGGGTCCTTAAGAGCGCTGTTGTTGTCGAGGCGGGACTTAGGGCGGCGTCTGCGTCGCCGTTTTGGTTGTTTATCGGCGGGATTATCTTCTGCCGCGCCCAGTTGGTCCTCGTTGTCGCTTCCTTTTGGGGTATCCACCATGTATACGTCGTATGACGAGGCGGTCTTCACGTGCCCTATAGGCGCTGGTTCTTGTTCGTCTCCAGCATCGTCGTCCATGCCGTCGATGTCTTCGGAGTCATAGCTTAGCATGCCGGTTAGATCGTCGACAGTGGCTAAAAAGTGGGTGGTGGGTGGGCTCTGAATTTCTTCGTCGTCCGTATCCCAACCATCCTGCCCATAATCCGGCCAGGACTCTCCGGATAGCGAGAGATGTTTTAGTGAATTTAGGATGTCGCCAAAGGGCGAGTGTTGGAAGATGTCCGCGGTGGTGAATTCCATAACCGGCGCCCAATCAGATTCAATTGGCAGGGGCGTGGGAGGTCCGGAGTCCGGCAAGGAGTCCGGCACCTCGGAGTCACGAGCTTCGCCAGGGACAAGGTTGGTGTTCGGCTCCATCGCCATAGAAGTTACAGCCCCCGAGGCGGTGTCCAACCACCGACCCTCGATCTGGGCAATCGGCTCCGGACTAAGGGCCGGAGCGGATTCTTGTGCGGCCACCAAGGCACTGTTCGGCGGCAGAGCTAGATCATGCCCATCGTAACAGTGCGGCGCGCTTGGCTGTGGCTCGAGCCCGTCGAAGATCAAGTCCCCGCGGATGTCGGCTGTGAAGTCTAGGCTTCCGAATCTGACCTGATGGCCAGGGGCGTAGCTTTCGATCTGCTCCAGATGGCCAAGTGAATTAGCCCGCAGTGCGAAGCCGCCGAATACAAAGATCTGTCCGGGGAAAAAAATCTCACCCAGGACAGCGTTGTTGATTGAAGATGCCATCGAGCCTATCGGTGACGACACAGAGGAACTCTCAATGAAAGCACCAATGTCGGTGTCAAAACCGGCGGATCTCGGGTAGGGGGTCCCGAACTGTTCGTCTAGGCGGATGGTAACAGGAGACAAGGGACACGATGTTTTACCCAGGTTCGGGCCCTCTTGATGGAGGTAAAACCCTACGTCCTGCTTGATTAATATTGATGATATGGGTAGTACAAGAGTGGATCTACCACGAGATCAAGGAGGCTAAACCCTAAAGCTAGCCTATGGTATGATTGTTGTAATGGAGGTTGTGTCCTACGGACTAAAGCCCTCCGGTTTATATAGACACCGGAGGAGGCTAGGGTTACACAGAGTCGGTTACAATGGTAGGAGATCTACATATCCGTATTGCCAAGCTTGCCTTCCATGCCAAGGAAAGTCCCATCCGGACATGGGACGGAGTCTTCAATCTTGTATCTTCGTAGTCTTGGAGTTCGGCGGACGATGATAGTCCGGCTGTCCGGACACCCCTTAGTCCAGGACTCCCTCAGGCGTCGTCGACGCCGCTCCAAGCCCCACCACAACAATACTGGCCCAGGAGACGAACGCAATCCGGATGGTGCCGAAGAGGAATACAACCCCGATCAGCCTGCCTTCGAGCTGGCCGAGCAGGAAGACGAGAAGGTCAGCCCAGATGAACAGGCGACATATGGATATTCGGAGGAGGACAACTACATGCCCGCCTCTGAAGACGAGATTAGCCTCGGCGACAACGAGTTCGGCATGCCTGTGGATCCCGTGGAGCAGGAGCGCTTCAAGCGTCAGCATATGGCCACTACGAGGAGCCTGAAAAAGAAGCAGCAACAACTCCAAGCTGATCAAGACCTGCTCACAGATAGATGGACTGAAGTCCTGGCAGCCGAGGAATATGGACTCGAGTGCCACACAGCTGACCGGCCACCTCGTGGCCAGGATAAAACGGCATATCAGCCCGAAGACCAGCCCGCACCCCCACGCCAATACACTACGGCCCGGGGCAACAGGCAAGACCTGCAAGACATACTGGAAAAAAAAGCAGGACAGCCAAGATCGATCTACGGATCGCGGGAGCGCGCCCCAGCACGCGATGATGACCGTCGCGATGGATACACCATCAACAAGTCCGGCCGGGCCGAACATAGCCACCCAAACCATTTCGAACTGCGTAGCCACATAGCCCAGCAAAAAGGCGCCGCACACCCCCTGTGCTTCACCGATGAAGTGATGGATCATGAATTCCCAGAAGGGTTCAAACCCGTAAACATCGAATGATACGAAGATCTCCTTCTCAATATTCACATGGCCCACGGAGACGATCTACACGCCATGAAGTATCTTCCCCTTAAGCTCAAAGGACCCGCCTGGCACAAGCTAAACAGCCTGCCTGCAAATTCCATTGGCAGTTGGGAAAACGTGGAAGACGCATTCCTCGACAACTTCCAGGGCACATATGTGCGACCACTGGACACCGATGACTTGAGCCACATTACTCAACAACCCGGGGAGTCAGCCAGGAAATTCTGGAGTCTGTTCCTAACTAAAAAGAACCAAATAGTTGATTGTTCGGATGCCGAATCCCTAGCAGCCTTTAAGCATAATATCCACGAAGAGTGGCTCGCCCAACACCTCGGCCAGGAGAAACCCAAGTCCATGGCAGCTCTCACGACACTAATGACCCACTTTTGCACGGGCGAGGACAGCTGGTTGGCTCGCAGTAACACTACGCCAGATTCTGGCACTTCAGACGTCCGTGACAATAACGGCAAGCCATGGTGCAATAGACACAAGCGACGGAACAACGACGACAACACCGAAGACACGACAGTCAACGCCGGATTCAGTGGATTCAAATCTGGCAGCAGAAGAAGCCGTTCAAAAGAAACAATCTGGGACCATATAGTCTGGACCGCATACTGGAACGCCCGTGCCAAATTCATGGCACCCCAGACAAGCCAGCCAACCACACTAATAGAGACTGCTGGGTGTTCCAACATGCTGGTAAAATAAACGCCGAAAACAAGGACAACGGGCTGCACATCGACAATGACGAGGAGCCCCAGCGTCCGAACATGGGACGATAGAAGAAATTCCCTCCCCAGGTGAAAACGGTCAACATGATCTACACCACCCACATTCCCAAGCGGGAACGGAAGTAGAGGCCCATTGCACGGGCTCTATAACATTGGAAGTGGTCTTCGGATCCCCGGATAACTTCTGAAGCGAAGAGTTAATCTTTGATATCGTCCCTTTCCGTAGTGGTTACCACGCACTGCTTGGACGAACCGCATTTGCTAGATTCAATGCGGTACCGCACTATGCATACCTCAAGCTCAAGATGCCAGGACCGCGCGGGGTCATAACAGTAAACGGAAACATGGACCGCTCTCTCTATACAGCCGTCAAGCAAGTCCGGAGCACCCCGCAACAAGATCACCAGGCACGCCAAGAGCGCGACTAGTAGTCCGGCCTCCGCTCGAGCCCCATCAAATCAGCATTCGTGCCGCGCGCACACAATTACGCACTCAAAATACCACGGGCATAGGCAGAGGCGCAACAACGACTCAGTCAACAGTGCGGTATAACCGCCACATACCTTCATAACCCTCCCTTTTTATCTTTCAGGACATTGCTTTAGAGCAGCCTCTTCAGAAGAGCCGGATTGTCGGACTTACATAGGAGAGAAAACCAAGGAGGCAACAGGCTTTGCGCACAAAAAGGAAATACCCAGGTGGAATCTGTTCACGATCGTTATACTTGTTTTATATACCTACATGCAGCCTGCCCTTGAATAGGACATGTTAAATAGTCCTATTTACTTCTGCTTAAATGCAACCATTGTAAACATGCGCTTAAATGTATTATTCATCAATGGGAGATAATATATAGCGTCAGCTTTTCCTATTTGCGCATTTTTCTTGCAAATATTTATTTAATATTGCATCCGTACACCATTGGTACGATTAGTTTGCCAGGGGCTTCATATGGCGCCTCATAATATAGCAAAACAAGTCCGAACACTTTCAACAGTGCGGCACCCCGAACTTATAGCACTATATGCATCAGCAACGAATCACGTCTTGGGTCAATAGTTGGGTTTGCCCGGCTCCCTTGTTTTGGTACCTTACATTCCGTTATATCAGCTAAGGTAGCGCAGGGAGAACTACTGCGATTTTGTCCCGGTTCTTCCGGACGAGCACCTTAGTAGAGAAAGCCGAAAACTGACCGGCATGATGCAGCGAGAGCTAGTCGCTGTTCGAGAGGTCTTAAAATCCTTAAAGATTTTTTTCCGCTTTAGGCGATGAATCGGCCTCGTCCGATTTAGGCGTATATAGCGCCCCAATTCGGCTCTCCGAATTCTAGGGGCTTAGCCGAAATTTAAAATTGTAGACTTCTATGGCTAAGTGAAAGTTATAAAGCTGCATAGTCCGGTTGCCTTGTTCGTTGCGCCAGATACCTCCTTAAGGGACCAAAAATTTGGATAAAGAGTATCCGGCTTTTTCCAGGAACACCCCAGTACTAGTTACATGGGGGCGGAAGCCGACGACTGGCCTACTTTCAGAATTTTATTAACAACCGCACAGAAGGTAATATTTTAAATCAAACAGTGCTACATAGCGCAGGTAACTTTGTCTTTATATTACAACAATGACAGAGGTACATTTACTGAAGGATTGTGTCCTTGGTACATTCATCGGCCACGAGACGAGCGCCATTCATAATGCCATCGTAATATTTCTCGGGATAGCGATGCACCTTGCCCTCCAGCGGCCCGTCCTTCACTAGCTTCTCCGCACCTAGCTTGCCCCAATGCACCTTCGCGCGGGCAAAGGCCCGCGGGCACCCTCAATGCAAACAGATCACTTGATAACTTCAACCTGCAGACAGGCATTCACCATCCGCTTGATCTGGCCGAAGTCGCTAGTGGGCAGGGGCTCAACAGGCCACATCCGGACAATGAAGTCTTTCATAGCCACGTCGGCCGCCCTGTGGAGTTCAACCAACTGCTTCAGCTGGTCACTCAGAGGCGTTGGATTTCGGCCCCAGCATACTGGGACCAGAACAGCTTCTCCGTTGCGCTCCCCTCCTCGGCACGGTAGAACTCCACGGCATCTAATACACTGCGTGGCAGATCTGCGAATGCCCCTGGAGAGCTCCGAATTCGGGTAAGTAAAAGAAACGCCTCCTCCACATGCTTGCTTTGCATAAAGAATGTCTTACCCGCCACTATCTTCGTGGTCGCCTGGATTTCTCGCTGTGCCTTTTCGGCTTCGGCCTTAGCGTCTTTCACACTCACAAGGGCCTTCGTAAGCTCGGCCTCTTTCACCATAAGATCATGCTCCAAGGACTCGAACTTTTTACCGAGCTCCTGGAGCTCTTGCTGTACCTCTCCCACTCTAACATCTTGCTTCTCATGCTCTTTGCGCTCCAGAGCCGCCTTGTCCTCGGCCTCGGACAGCGGTTTCTTCAGAGACGCCACTTCGGTGGTGGCCCCTGTTACAAAGTCACGATGCTTTGTTGTTAGAATAACCAATTTTTCCTATTCTTCATTATATGAGAGCGGGGAATTACTCACCTTTGTTCTCTTCGGGATGCCTCTTCATAAGGTCGAGCTCTCCCTGCGCCTGCTCCAGGTCCCATTTTAGTCCGTCGACCTCGGCTGTGCGGACAGCAGCGGCAAGCAGCACAGCCTGCTTGTTCACATGCACACTTATTATTAGACTCCTGTGGATTTTAATTGACCCTCTGTTTGGCTTTTCTTTCTGAACACCAAACAGAGTATCAGGGCTACTACCTATTGGGTGGTTATTTAACACATTTTTATTACTTACCTCAAAGCCTGTCAGGAGGCTGGTGCAAGCTTCGGTTAGTCCGCTCTTGGCGGACAAAACCTTCTGAATCACCGCACTCATAAGAGTATGGTGCTCTTCATCCATGGAAGTGCCGCGAAGCGCTTCCAGCAGACAATCCGACGCCTCGGGTGTAACGGAAGTCCTGGGCACGGACAGCTCGCCCTCCCTAATGAGGGGCTGCCCGCCTGAGTTCGGAACCATTGGAGGTTCCGGAGCAGTGTTTGGCTGAGAGCCCGGCTTACTGCGGCTCTCATCGACACAATCCGCGGGGATCTTGAACCCTGCGTGTCCGACGTCTGGAATTCCGCCCCGGGGTTCCTCCAGAGTCACCTCCCCCCGCTCTGGGATCCTTTGGGACAACACCTCTGTGTCATCCGCAGGCTGAGGACTAGTGGCCGTCGGGAGCGAGTTCATCGCTGAATCACTCAAGGACCCATCCGAAGATGATACCTCGGGATGGACCCTGGCTGGACTGTATACATGTTCGGCGTTATAACAAGACTATGAAGCAAAATCACAATAGAGTGCGGATACTTATGATCGTGCTAGGGGCTTCCACCTGGGCAACCACCCCTCCTCGCTATTGGCGGCCGTGGTGGAGTAGTCTAGAAGGGACGCCTTTCCATTCTTGGACGTCCCAGCCTCCCCCTCCGGGGTGGCTTTCCTCTTTTTCTCCCCCCCCCCCCCAAGTGCGGGGAGGCAGAGTTTCTTCTTGTTTCCCCCCGCCTTCGCGGGAGGAATATGCCGCGTCGTCGTCGGACGACGAGGGTATGACGGCCTTACGCCCGGGGCCTTTCCCGTTGAGGGAGTCCTGGACTAGGGGGTGTCCGGACAGCCGGACTATCATTGTTCGCCGGACTCCAAGACTACGAAGATACAAGATTGAAGACTCCGCCCCGTGTCCGGATGGGACATTCCTTGGCGTGGAAGGCAAGCTTGGCGATACGGATATGTAGATCTCCTACCATTGTAACCGACTCTGTGTAACCCTAGCCCTCTCCGGTGTCTATATAAACCGGAGGGCTTTAGTTCGTAGGACACAGCATACATTACAACAATCATACCATAGGCTAGCTTCTAGGGTTTAGCCTCCTTGATCTCGTGGTAGATCCACTCTTGTACTACCCATATCATTAATATTAATCAAGCAGGACGTAGGGTTTTACCTCCATCAAGAGGGCCCGAACCTGGGTAAAACATCGTGTCCCTCGTCTCCTGTTACCATCCGCCTAGACGCACAGTTCGGGACCCCCTACCCGAGATCCGCCGGTTTTGACACCGACATTGGTGCTTTCATTGAGAGTTCCTCTGTGTCGTCACCGATAGGATCGATGGCTTCTTCAATCAACAACAACGCCGTCCAGGGTGAGACTTCTCTCCCCGGACAGATCTTCGTATTCGGCGGCTTCGCACTGTGGGCTAATTCACTTGGCCATCTGGAGCAGATTGAAAGCTACGCCCCTGGCCGTTAGGTCAGGTTCGGAAGCCTAAACTTCACGGCCGACATCCGCGGGGACTTGATCTTCGACGGACTCGAGCCACAACCGAGCGTGCCGCACTGTCACGATGGGCATGATTTAGCTCTGCCGCCGGACAGTGCCTTGGTGGCCGCACACGAATCCGCTTCGGCCCTCAGTCCGGAGCCGATCGCCCAGATCGAGGACCGGTGGCTGGACACCGCCTCGGGGGCTGCAACTTCCGCGGTGATGGAGCCGAACACTGACCTTGTCCCCTATAAAGCTCGTGACTCCGAGGTGCCGGACTCCCTGCCGGACTCCGAACCTCCTGCGCCCCTGCCAATCGAATCCGATTGGGCGCCGATCATGGAGTTCACTGCTGCGGACATGTTTCAGCACTCGCCCTTTGGCGACATTCTAAATTCTCTAAAGCATCTCTCGCTATCCGGAGAGCCCTGGCCGGATTATGTCCAGGATGGTTGGGGTGCGGACGACGAAGAAATTCAAAGCCCACCCACCTCCTACTTTGTAGCCACTGTCGACGATCTAACCGACATGCTAGACTATGACTCCGAAGACATCGACGCTATGGACGACGATGCCGGAGACGAACAAGAACCAGCGCCTACAGGACACTGGAAGACCACCCCAACACACGACGTATATATGGTGGATACCCCAAATGGAAGCGATAACGAGGACCAACAGGGCGCGGCAAAGGATAATCCCGCCGATAAACAACCAAAACGGCGACGCAGATGCCGCCCTAAGTCTCACCTCGACAACAACAGCGCTCCTAATGACCCAGCAATAGAGTAGGGCAAACCAGTGGACGACGAACATGCAACCAAGCAACTGTCCGAACAGGACGAGTCGGATAATCAATCCATGCACAGCGAAACCAACAGTCCAGATGACCTCACGCCAGACACAACACCAGAGAATAAGAGCCTTCGGAAAAGACTCGTCGCCACTTCAAGAAGTTTGAAGAAGAAAAAACGGAAGCTCAAAACAGCGGAAGACATACTCAGAATGAGGTGGAGCAAAGTGCTCAAAACCGCGGACAAATACGGCAATGGCCATCAATCAAAGAGCTACCCGAAGCGCAAGCTGCTGCCAGAATTTGACGAGGAAGCCATAGAGCCCCCACAGTCAAAAAACAAAGAGGCCACCTGGCCGGATAGACGGCCAGATGATAGGCCAAAATCTACAAGCGGCGCCGCACACAAGCCGACTCATGACCCTGGGAAAACAGATGGCCCAGCCAGGTCCATTTACGGGCCAAAAAAGAGGGCCCCAGGAAGCAACACAACACGCCAAGTGTTCGAAGACAGCGGTACACCCAAATACAGGGGCGCCGCACACCCACTATGTTTCACCAATGAGGTGCTGGATCATGAATTCCCAGCAGGGTTTAAACCCATAAACATAGAGGCTTACGACGGAACAACAGACCCTGGAGTCTGGATAGAGGATTATATACTACACATACACATGGCTAGAGGAGATGACCTCCACGCCATAAAATACCTACCCCTCAAGCTCAAAGGGCCAGCTCGGCATTGGCTCAAAAGCCTCCCAGAAAACGCTGTTGGAAGTTGGGAAGAGCTTGAGGACGCGTTTAGAGCAAATTTTCATGGGACTTATGTCCGCCCTCCGGATGCAGACGATCTAAGTCATATAACTCAACAGCCCGGAGAGTCAGCGCGCAAATTCTGGAACAGGTTCCTTACTAAAAAGAACCAAATAGTCGACTGTCCGGACGCCGACGCCTTAGCAGCTTTTAAACACAACGTTCGAGACGAATGGCTCGCCAGACACCTGGGCCAAGAGAAGCCGAGGACAATGTCCGCGCTAACAAGCCTCATGACCCGCTTTTGCGCGGGGGAAGATAGCTGGCTAGCAAGATGCAGCACCAGCGACCCGAGTACATCCGAGATTAGAGATGGAAACGGAAAATCACGGCGCAGAAAGGATCAGCACCGAAATAAAGAAAAAGCCCAAAGAATACGGCGGTCAACGCCTGATTCAAAAGCTCGCGTCCAAACAACAAAACACTGCCTCTTAAGGATAACAGTGATGAGCTATCCAACTTAAACAAAATTTTGGATCGGATATGTCAAATCCACAGTACCCCCGGAAGGCCTGCAAACAACACCCATCGAGATTGTTGGGTTTTCAAACAGTCCGGCCGAGTCAACGCCGAACACAAGGGGCTTGATGCATCAAGCGAGGATGATGATATACCCCACCAGCAGAGCACCGGAAAACAAAAGACTTTCCCACAAGAAGTCAAAGCAGTAGACTCACTTCATGTGATAATACGGAAAAACAATGCGGAACCCGCTAAGATGGGTCTCGCACGGTCCACCCCAGCGGAACCACGAGATTGGATGTCAAAACCAATCACTTTTGACCACCTGGATTATTACAGAAGTGTTCGAAATGCAGGATGGACTGCTCTGATATTGGATCCTATAATCGACGGACTACAATTTACACAAGTCCTAATGGACGGAGGCAGCGATTTAAACCTGCTATATCCAAACACAATCCGCAAGTTGGGGATAGACCTTACTAAAATTCGACATAGCCGCACTTCCTTTAAAGGAGTGACGCCAGGCCCTTACGCCAAGTGCACAGGCTCCTTATTACTAGAAGTTGTGTTCGGGTCACCGAACAACTTCCGACGCGAAAAACTAATCTTTCATGTCGCCCCGTTCAAAAGTAGCTATCAGGCACTATTGGGACGTGAAGCTTTTGTCCGCTTCAATGCCATACCACATTACGCGTCTCTTACACTTAAAATGCTCGGTCCACGTGGCATCATTTCATTGCAAGGGTCATTTAAAGACCCCGGACATGGCTAGACGAGTCCGGCATAAATATGCTAGGGGCTCCCTAGCCGCACACCCCTTCACAAGGGGCTGTGCGTATAAGCAACAATGAGCTAATATAGACCCCGCTTTACTTATTAATATTTTTCATATACTTTTTTCGCACAATTTCCTTTCAAACTAAGTTCCTCTCTTTTTACAGATGAACAACGTGCACACCCGTCCAGGATAACGGCACAACGGAGACACAGGCGCAGACGTGCAGTAGGGACCCGTCGCAAGGATTCTTTTCAGATTAAGACCCTGTGTAAACCTTTTTTACTGTCCCTTGTTGCTATAATCCCCTGGTTTCTCATTATAACCAGAGTGGAGCCTGACGTTTTGGCATCGGCCGCGTCAGAGGACCTTGCCCGTACCTGGACACTAGGGGCTTAGGGCATTGTTCTGCCCATTATTATAAAGACCGAACACCTTAGGGAGTGTTCGGCGTCTCGAGTTAGGCCTTATATGCATCAGCTCCGAATCATGTCTTTGGTCAAATGTTGGGTTCGCCCGGCTCCTGTGTTTTGCTGCCTTACGTTCCGTATCATCGGCTAACCCGGCACCAGGAGAACTACTGCGATTGTGCCCCAGTTTGGCTGGGCGAGCACCTCAGTAGAGAAAGCCGAAAACTGACTGTCATGATACAATGAGAGACTGCTCAACCACTCGATTGACCACCGGAATGTTTAGAATTCCTCCGCTTTGACGAAGGACCATTTCCCGGTCAGGCACACACGCGCCCCAAATTCGGAGAGTGCGGTGTCCCCAGGGGCTATATCGTAGCCCCACCCTCGAACTCCAATGGCTAAGTGAAAGTGATAAAGCATCATAGTCCGGTTGCCTCGTTTGCTACGCTACCACCTCCTCAACAGGACCGAGACATCGGATTAAGTGTGAAAATGCGCTATTTTTGCGAACAGCCCCGCACCTTGTGCGTGGGGGCTGAAGCCGAAGACTGCCATCTTTCAGGTTATACACACATATACATAAACGGCCGCATAGGAGATATTTCAATACTTGGAATGCACAAGTATAAAAAGCGATTACATCATAACCATTGTTTTACAAAATAAAATGTTCATTTGAACGTGACATTTTTCGAGCACTGCGACTCTATTACACGAGCACCACACATAACTTCCCCAAAATAGTGCTCGGCGGGTAACCGGCTTTCGTCCGAACCCTGGGTTGCAACAACGGTGGCATCCATCTCTGTCCAATGTGTCTTCACACGGGCAAGGGCCATCCGCGCACCCTCTATGCAGGCCGACCGCTTCATCTCCTTGATATGCGGCACCGCCCCAAGAAACTCCTGCAATAAACCAAAATAGCTCGTCGGCTTGGGCCTCTCCGGCCAGACAAGAGTCACGATATCCGTCATGGCAAGTCCGGACAACCTATGCAGCTCAGACCATTCAGCCAACCGATCGGTCAGCGGAAGTGAACGATCCGGACTATGGAATTGAGACTTTTGACTTCGGAAGTGCACAACGGCATCCGCCGCACTCGCCGCTAAGTCCATGTATGGATCCTCCGGACCCCACAGCTGGCCAAGCTGGGCATACTTTGGATCCGTAAACCTGCAGCGTAGCAGAAATGGCTTGCCAGCCACAATGTCTCCGGCCTGACGCAGCTCCTCCTTCATAGCCCGCATTGCAGAACGGGCATCCTTGGCTTCGGCGGTGGCCTTCCCCAGGTCTTCTCGCTCTGATAGGTGCTCCTTTTCAAGAGCCTCATTGAGGTCGGTAGCATCCTTCAATTTAACGGCCAATTCGGCCATCTCTTCCCTGCTTCGGCAGTGTGCAGCCCTTTCGGCTTCTAACTCCTTGGCCGCCCTCGAGGCAGCCGCATCACTCCTTCTGGCTTGCTCCTTGGCTCGAGCAAGTTCTGCCCGAAGGCTCTCCACAGCAGCAGCACCATCTGTGTCAAGCATAACTATTGTAAGAGGTGGGCTTTAGCTCCCTTAATAGGTGACTGCGGAGAATCAATTTACCTTGCGACTCGTCAAGTCGCTTGTTGACTAGCGCGATGTCTGCATCCTCCACATCGAGTTGCCGCATTAATTCAGCAACTCCAACAGTCCGGCTAGCCCACGGACTATCCGCCACCTGCATAGGAAAGGCGACACTCAATACCTGCGATTTCGATCCTCAGCTTGCTGTCGCTTTCGACAACCTACCGAGTCTCAGGGGCTACTATCTATACAGGGCGTACTTTCATGTGCAAAACTGTCAAAAAGGCGCGTCGTTTTTACGTACCTCAAAACCCGCCAGCAAACTCCGGACGGCATTATGCAATCCGTTTTCGGCGGACAAAAACCTTCCAATCACCGTACTCATCAATGCACGATGATCTTCTGAGATGGACGCCCTCTCAAGCAGATCCTTCAGCTCTCCCGGCCGAACACTAGTCGGCGCCGAACTCTTCGGCTCTGCCAGACTCGGGGATACCCTCCGTGACGACACTTCAGGCTCGTCCGCCCTATCCGACGGCGCAGCAGACGGAGGCGTCTCGCTCTCCATCATCTCCGGATGAAGACCCCCCGAAGATGAGCTCATCTGAGAAGGTCGCAGGTCCGAACTACAAGGTAAAAATTTCGGTTATCCTCAGAAGCACAAATAGGGATGTTTCTTATTAACAAACTCCCTCTTTTTACTCACGGCTCGCTGGAGGGCTGATTCTTTAGAGAAGACTGTGCGGCCGGGGCCTCCCCGGACGCAGGACCCTCTGGTGAAGATTTCTTCCCCCGCTTAGGGGCTTTGGCCTCCGGGTCTCCGGAGGCGGTCCTCTTCCCCCCCTGGAGGGAGGGATTCTCGATCCCCCCTTCTTCAAATGCCCCCTTGGGCGAGGTGGTAGCTCCTCTATTTTCCCCTTCGCCTTCTTCTGAAGGCGCAGCCTCCAACATTCTGACCAGCACGGGCTCCGGCGTGGTCTCTGGGAGGGGGGCCGGACACCGTATCAGCTTTGCTTGCGCTATCCACTCCTGTTGAAGGATAACGGGTTAAAAGGCGAATCGTAGAAAGGCAAACAAATGGTACGTCCAAACACTGAGCTACTTACTTGAGTATCCGGGCGATTGCAGCTTAGGCCGGCATCCTCGGTCAATTCCGGATACACCTCCTGTGATCCGAAGAACAACTTGTACATCTCCACGGGTGTCGTACCCATGAAGTGTTGGAGAATCCGTGGTCCCTCCGGATTGAAATCCCATAGCCGGAGAGGATGGCGTTTGCAGGGCAGGAAACGCCTAATTAGCATGACCTGCACCACCACGACCAGATCGATCTCCCTCGCTTGGAGGTCTCGAATCCGGCCCTGCAAAAGGGGCACGTCTTTTGACGGCCCCCAATTGAGCCCTTGGTTGACCCATGACATCAACCGTCGTGGAGGTCCCGAGCGGAATGGAGGCGGCGGCTTCTGCCTGCTGCCCTTTGGAGCGGTGATATAGAACCACTCCTGCTGCCACAAGCCGAGCTCCTCTTGGAAGGAGCCCTCGGGCCACGAGGCATCGGCCCTCCTGCTTACGGCCGCCCCACCGCACTCTGCTTTACGCCCCCCGATCATCTTCGGCTCCACATTGAAGGTTTTTAGCCACAGGCCGAAGTGGGGGGTGACGCGGAGGAAGGCTTCGCAGACGACGATGAATGCAGAGATATGGAGGATGTACTCCGGAGCCAAGTCGTGGAATTCCAACCCGTAGTAAAACATGAGCCCTCTCACAAAAGGATCCGTCGGGAAGCCTAAACCCCGACGGAGGTGGGATACAAAGACGACATACTCGCCGGGCTCGGGGGTGGGGATGGCCTGCCCTTCGGCAGGCAACCTGTGCGAAATCTCGTAGGACAGGTACTTGGCTTCTCGCAGCTTGAGCACGTCCTTCTCCGTAACGGAGGAGGGCATCCACCGGCCCTGAAGGTCAGAGCCGAACATTGTTGAAGGTCCGAAGCGCTCGAATCTGGGGCTCTGGGTGCTGGAACTTGGAGCAAGGAGAAGATTCGGTGGAAGATTGAAGAAAAGGAACGAGCCTTGGTCCTATTATAAAGTGGGAGAATACCAAGAGCCGTCTCCGTGACCATTCGGGACTCGCCTTCGATAGAGGAGGCGTGGCGACGGGCGCGGTTGGGTTACTCACGTAAAGGCTTGGTAGTGGTGTGACGTCATGCCGCAAGATACGTCAGCAGATTGAACTTGTGTATATATTATTCTCTCTACGGTGGAATGTGGAACTTATTTTGCAGAGCCGGACACTATCCTGGTGTTCACAATCTTCTATGGATTATTCAAAGGAGGAACCCGCCTTGCAATGCCGAACATTATGCGCGCCGGACTAATCGTCATTGAAGCCAGGTTCAGGGGCTACTGAGGGAGTCCTGGACTAGGGGGTGTCCGGACAGCCGGTCTATCATCGTCCGCCGGACTCCAATACTACGAAGATACAAGATTGAAGACTCCATCCCGTGTCCGGATGGGACTTTCCTTGGCATGGAAGGCAAGCTTGGCGATACGGATATGTAGATCTCCTACCATTGTAACCGACTCTGTGTAACCCTAGCCCTCTCCAGTGTCTATATAAACCGGAGGGCATTAGTCCGTAGGACACAACATACATTACAACAATCATACCATAGGCTAGCTTCTAGGGTTTAGCCTCCTTGATCTCGTGGTAGATCCACTCTTGTACTACCCATATCATCAATATTAATCAAGCAGGACGTAGGGTTTTTCCTCCATCAAGAGGGCCTGAACCTGGGTAAAACATCGTGTCCCTCGTCTCCTGTTACCATCCGCCTAGACGCACAGTTCGGGACCCCCTACCCGAGATCCGCCGGTTTTGACACCGACACCCGTCCCGCTGGTCCGCCTTCTCAGGCCCCCCATCCTCTCCGGATGGGGCGACCCCTTCTTCTTCTTCCTCCACTTCGGGGGAGGAGTGTGCCTCATCATCTTCGTACGAGGCTTCTGGTACGACCTTACACCGGAGACCCTTCCTGCCCCCCGGGGCCTTCTTTTCCGGCGCCTTGTAGGGCGCCGGGACTAGCATCTCCATCAGGAGAGCGTCGGCTGGGCCTTCTGGCAGCGGAGCCGGATAGTCAATCCGCTCCGCTATCTCCACATAATCCTGATCAAATATACACAATTACTTAAGACTCCCTCATGAATATATTGGGAAGAACTGAATCCGGTGGTAGTCAGGAAACTCACCGGACAAGGAGGCCGTGCGGCATAAAGTCCACGGTCCTCGGATGTGGGAGGAGGTACTTCGGAGGCCTTGAACAGCGCCTTCCATGCATCTTTGTGTGTCATGCCATAAATCTTTCGAAGCGTCTGGTGTTCGGCAGGGACGAACTCCCACAAATTAAATACCCGCCTTTGGCACGGAAGAATCCGGCGAACGAGCATGACCTGGATCACGTTGACAAGCTTGATGTTCTTTTCCATCATATTCTTCATGCAGTTTTGGAGTCCGGTCAGCTCTACAAGTTCACCCCAGGATAGGCCCTTCCTTTCCCAGGAGGTGTGCCGCATGGGGGTTCCGGATCAGAATTCGAGGGCCGCCGCCCAGCTGGCGTCGCGCGGCTCAGTGATGTAGAACCACCCTGATTGCCACCCTTTCACGGTCCCCACGAAGGAGCCGTCAAGCCAGGTCACGTTAGGCATCTTGCCCACCATGGCCCCTCCGCACTCCGCTTGCTGGCCGCTCACGATCTTCGGCTTCACGCAGAAGATTTGTAGCCACAAGCCAAAGTGAGGCTTGATGCGGATGAAGGCCTCGCATACGACGATAAACGCCAAGATGTTGAGGACGAAGTTTGGGGCCAGATCAATCTAGCCCGTAGTAGAACATGAGCCCGCGGAAGATGGGATGAAGTGGAAACCCCAGTCCACAGACGAAGTGGGAGAGAAACACGACCCTCTTGTGGGGTCTCAGGGTTGGAATGGCCTGCCCGTCATCCGGGAGCCGGTGCGCTATGTCTGCGGCCAAGTATCCGGCCGCCCGAAGATTCGCGATATGCTTCTCCTTCATGGTGGAAGCCACCGACTTGCCTCCTGCTCCGGACATGTTTGGCTGTGCGGAGAAGACTTGGACTAGGGCGCTGGAGCTCGAGGAGGCAAGGATGAGCAAAGGAGAAGGAAGGTGTGGGTGAAAATGGGGAGCCCTTATCCCTTTATAAAGGCGACGAAAGCGGTGCGCCTCCCCGCATGCCCGTTGAGAATCGCTTACTTCCCAAGCGCCACAACTGATGGCTTGGTGGGATTACCCATACCCGTATTGATGAGAATCCCGTGTCAAGGAAACCGCCTCGCAATATGCGCTGTGGCTGGTTGTGGGAAAACGGCTCGAATAATGACCCGACCGTAATGACATGTCACGTCGTCTAAAAAAAGTTATCAGCAGAAATATCATTCTCTCTACGGTGGTATGTGAAGATCATTTTGCAGATCTGGACACGGTCTACATGTTCGATAATTACTTTGGAGTATTCGGAGATGGAACCCGCCTTGCAATGTGGAAGACAAGACTGTGCGCCGGACTCATCATCGTTGAAGCCTGATTCAGGGGCTACTGAGGGAGTCCTGGATTAGGGGGTATCCAGACAGCCGAACTATATACTTTGTTCGGACTGATGGAGCGTGAAGGTACAAGACTCAAGACTCCGTCCCGTGTCCGGATGGGACTCTCCTTTGCGTGGAAGACAAGCTTGGCAATCTGGATATTATATTTCCTTCCTTGTAACCGACTCCATGTAAACCCTAGCCCTCTCCGCTGTCTATATAAACCGGAGAGGTTGGTCCTTAGAAGGCCGATCACGATCACAACCATAACCATCATAGGCTAGCTTCTAGGGTTTAGCCTCTATGATCTCGTGGTAGATCTACTATTGTACTACTCATATCATCAATATCAATCAAGCAGGAAGTACGGTTTTACCTCCATCGAGAGGGCTCGAACCAGGGTAAACATTGTGTCCCTTGCTTCCTATTACCATCAGCCTACGACGCACAGATCGGGACCCCCTACCCGAGATCCGCCGGTTTTGACACTGACACCCACCCTGTCGAGGGGATGAACCCCGGGCAGGCAACAGAACCCGGATCTATTTCAAAAACAGCAGGGCCCGCATCGCCCCGCAAACCGTCGTGCGCCAGGCTGGGTCGCTCGACCTGGAAGGCGCGTAACCCGACCAAGACCCTCGACTCGGCAAGGTACGTCAACCCGGCTGCAGCAGCTGGCGCAAGGCAACTCGACCCGGCGCAACCTTGGCTTCCCAGTAAGCCAACCCACCCGTGGCGTCCACGGCAACCCAGCCACGGGTCAGCTCCCGTCCCATCCAGGCCATATAATGGGACGAGACCTCAATCACTGATGATCAAGACTACAGTGCCCCCGCCATGCCCGTGGTCAGCCAGAGCGTGGCAACAGTGCTCCTTACCTACCCGCTGACCAGGGCTGGCACGACAACAGTGTTCTTGCCCTTACCGCTGACAATAGCGAGCGGTGGCCTGACGGACAACACTGTGCGTGACTCGACCCGGCCATGCCATAACGATCGACAAGACGGCGCACAGTCCCCCTAGGCACGCGGGGCCCGCACCTAGGGGAACCCGGCGAACCACAAGCCCCCAAGTGGGACCCAGCCCGGCACCCCGGACGCCAACAATACGGACCCGCTGACTCGGCATATTATCATTGTAGCCCTGGGTGGGTTGGTCTATAAAACCCCCCAGGAGTCCACGCCTACAGAGGCAAGCAAGATTGTGAAATATTCAACAGAGACATACGACACACACGGCATGCAAAGCCACACGAGATAGAGCAAGCAAGATAGGACTAGTCACTACATAGCAACACCAAGGAGAAAGAGTAGCCGGAGCCTTGGCCAGCCTCCTTCCTCCTCCAAACAGCTCCAGGAGCGACATTGTACTAACAACCATCCAACTTAACTTGGCAGGACTAGGGGTGTTATCTCTCCGGAGAGCCCCGAACCTGGATATGTCCGGCGTCCCGCGCCCGCGCATATCAACCTCACCTTCGAAGCCCACCAGCGCCCTCGAGCCTCCTCCTCTCTTTAGCCATCCCTTGGCATCTGCCGTGCGCCCACCATGATAGTTGGTGCCCACCGTGGGGCTTGGCGGAGCTGGCCGGAAGCATGCTTCGGACGGGCCCCCCTCCTACTCCAACGAGTCCGTCGCTTTGGCGGACGACGTCATCGGCGCGCTCACCGCCTCCTTCACCGTGCTGCGCGTCTCTGACGCGTTCACGGCCGACGAGTACCATAGCGGGGTGCTTAGCTACTCCGACTCCCCACTTTCTCTCAGCGGCGGATTCACTGCCGGAGCGATGGACGCCCATGTAGAGGTCTTCGTCACAGGCGATGGCGCCTCTTCCTCGTCGAGGAAGGCGATAAGTGCCGCCGAAGCCGCGGCCGCCATGGCACGGACGGAGCCGTCCGACCCGCTGCGCGCCGTGGTGCAGAGCCTCCGCATCCCCATCGGCACCGACGTCGACGCCACCAACGTTGCTGAATCCCGAACCCAGCTCGAGGACAGGTGCCAGCAGATGCTGGACCTGTCCAAGACGTTGGCCGCCGCCAGACGCCGCCTCGAAGCTGCTCAGATGGAGCACGACGCCGCCCACGGATTCAGGCCTGCCGCGGCCTAGCCGAGCCGGGCCGTTGATACTCGCGCCTGGGGAGGAGCGATCGGCTGGGCCTTCGGCGTCGGCCAGACCATCTACGAGACCCGAGTCAAGAACATGCACGGTGCGGAAGCAGCCGCGGTCAGCTTCGACCAACTCGCAGGCGAGGAGCTCAGGTAGCACATCAGGCGGGTGTGCGAGCTCCTCCACGCTGCCAACACCCAGCAGGATCGCCTCAACTAGCTCGCCAAGCCGGCGGGGTCCGGCACCGCACGCCATGGTGGACCCGGCGAACTCCTGCACACGGCCTCTTCGCCGCCCGGCGAGGCGCACTCCGGCCAAGGCCGGACCCGGCGCAACCCGGCCGACACTGCCGCCGACGCTCTGGGCAGCGAGCCCGCCCCAGAGACCCAGCGCGGACCCGGCCAGCCTGGCCGGCGTCCGGCTCCAGCAGACCCAGCCCCTCGGAGCCTGTCCGCCAGTCGACTCGGCCCGCGCGCCATCGACAATGCCGACGCGCGCCACTGCCTCAATCAGATCGCTCGCTCCATGGAGGTGGAGGAGAGCGGTGCTATCGGGCCGGCGTGTTTCGGCCCACGCATCCGGGAGGAGCCCTTCCCCAAGGGGTTCGTGCTTCCCCACGACACCCCCAAGTACAATGGGACCGTGAAGCCAGAAGACTGGCTCACCGACTACACCACGGCCATTGGCATCAGTGGAGCCAATCGTCGTCTCGCCGTGCGCTATGCACCGCTCATGCTCCAAGGATCGGCTCGCACATGGTTGAACAGCCTGCTGATGGGCAGCATCAATGCATGGGTCGATTTCAAGGAAGCATTTGTCCGCAACTTCACGGGGACGTACAAGCGACCCGGTCGCCCCAGTCAGCTCGCCATGTGCGTGCAGGGGACGACAGAGACCGGTCGCGAGTACATTGCACGCTGGACCGAGCTCCGGAACAGCTGTGAGGGCGTCCATGAAGTCCATGCGATCCAATACTTCATCAGCGGGTGCCGAGACGGCACCCTCCTCAAGCACAAGCTTCTACGCTCCGAGCCGGCCACCATGGCCACGCTCATGGTGACGGCGGACAAGTATGCCAACGCCGACTCCGCCATGAAGATCCAGGTGGCACTAGACGAGGCCGGCAAGGCGAAGCCGGTCCCTCCATAGAAGCCTGCCGGCGAAGGCAGCCGGCAGCAGAACCACCAGAACAACAAGCGCGAGGCGGAGTAGCCGGCGCAATGTCACGACAACCGGCTCGTCGCGGCCGCCGAGCCCACGGCGGACCCGGCAGCGAAGCACCGCTAGACCGGCAAGATGGCGTGGCAACCCGCCATGAGCTTTGAAGAGATGCTCGATCCCCATGCAAGCACCACAGCGGCACAAGACCCTCCACGCACACGCTTCGATAGTGCGCCATCACCAAGCGCATCATGAGGGGCGACGTCCCGCCTCCTCCGGCTCCGGCTCCGGGTGCGGGACAGCCGCCTCCGCCTCCACCGCTGCCTCCCGCCGGCGGCGCAATGCAGAACGACGCCTACCCGGACCATAATGTGGCCTACGTCGTCTTCACCAGCCTCGGCGACGACAAGCGCAGCGAGCGCCTCCTCCGGTAGGAGGTGAACATCGTCATTTCGGCCAAGATGGATTTCATGCACTGGTCGGAGCGCCCGATCACCTAGACCCGGGCGGATCACCCGGCAGACATGCCAAGTCCGGGTGGATACACCCTCGTCCTCAACCCTACGATCGTCACACAGTGTACTTGCAATTTCTCCCGAGTCCTCATCGACAGCGGCAGCAGCATCAACATCCTCTACCGCGACACGATGACCAAGATCGGCCTCAAGGCCGAGGACCTGGAGCCAACTCGGACCATCTTCCACGACATCGTACCCGGCCTCTCCTGTTCACCCATTGGCCGGGTCCGGCTTGACGTCCTGTTCGGCGACATCAGCCACTTCCGACGCGAACCAATCTGGTTCGAGGTGGTGGACCTGTCCAGCGCGTACCATGCGCTACTGGGCCGGCCTGCGCTCGCCAAATTCATGGCAGTCCCCCACTACGCGTACCTGAAGATGAAGATGTCGGGTCCCAAGGGCCTCATTACCGTCACCGGTGACTACTGCAAGTCTCTGGAGTGCGCCCGAGACGGCGCCAAGCTAGCCGAGTCGCTGGTCATTGCCGAGGAGCGGTGCTAGCTCGACCGGATCGTCTCCCTGGACGGCGAGGCATCCGACGCATCAATCCCGACCCTGGACCCGACCGATAAGGCCGCCTTCAAGCCCTCCAAGGAAACCAAGAAAGTGAAGCTGAACCTAGAAGACCCCAGCTGCAGCAAGTACGTTGTCGTAGGCTCCCGCCTCGACAGCAAATAGGAAGGCGAGCTCGTCGACTTCCTTCGTGAGAATCGGGATATCTTCGCATGGACCCCCAAAGACATGTCGAGTATCCCGAGGAAGTACGCCAAGCACAAAATCCACGTCCGCAAGGACGTCAAGCCTGTCTGTCAACCCCTCCGTCGATTTTCCGAAGAGAAGAGAAGAACCATTGGTGAAGAGGTCGCCAAGCTCTTGGCGGCCGGCTTCATAATGCAAGTGTTTCACCCCGAGTAGCTGGCCAACCCAGTCCTTGTCCTGAAGAAGAACAAGACCCGGCGCATGTGTATCGACTAACCAGCCGCAACAAGGCCTGTCCCAAGGATCTGTTTGCCCTCCCGCGGATCGACGAAGTCATTGACTCGACCGCCGGGTGCGAGCTGTTGTCCTTCCTGGATGCCTACTCTGGCTGTCACCAGATCAACCTGGACCCGGCCGATGCCCTGAAGACGTCCTTCAGCACGCCCTTCGGAGCGTACTGCTACATCACCATGTCGTTCGGGTTGAAGAACGCTGGCGCCACCTTCCAACGCTGCATGCAGAAGTGCCTACAACCGCAACTCGGCAAGAACATCCACGTGTACGTGGACGATATCGTGGTGAAGACCAAGCAGCACCTCACGCTCCTCGACGATCTGAAGGAAACATTCACCAACCTCCGTGAATACAAGGTCAAGCTCAACCCGGAAAAGTGCGTCTTCGGTGTCCTAGCTGGAAAGCTGCTCGGTTTCCCGTCTCGGAACACGGCATCAAGGCGAACCCAGAGAAGATCAAGGCCATCGAGCGCATGCGCAAGCCAACCCGGCTGCGCGATGTCCAGAAGTTCACAGGCTGCCTGGCCTCGATCAGCCGGTTTCTAAGCCGGCTGGGCGAGAAGGCACTGCCCCTGTACCAGCTAATGAAGAAAACAAGCCCGTTCGAGTGGAACGGCAAGGCGGACGAAGCTTTCCAAGACCTCAAGTGCATGCTCTCCACCGCACCCATCCTGGCCGCGCCGACCGACAAGGAGCCGCTGTTGCTCTACATAGCCGCGACCTCGCGGGAGGTCATCACGGTGCTGGTGGTCGAGCGACCGGAGAAGGGCAAGATCCAGGCCGTCCAGCGTCTGGTCTACTACCTGAGCGAAGTACTCTCCACCTCCAAGCAGAACTACCCGCACTACTAGAATATGTGTTACGGCGTGTACCTCGCCGCCAAGAAGCTGAAGCAGTACTTTCAAGAACATGCCGTCACCGTCGTCAGCACGGCGCCTATCGGAGAAATCATCGGGTGCCGGGACGCCTCCGGCCGGGTCGCCAAGTGGGTGATCCAGCTAGCCGACCACACCATCCTCTATGAGCCCCGCACCACGATCAAGTCTCAGGCCCTGGCCGATTTCCTCATCGACCGGACCGAGACCCAGTACCTGCCGCCGCCTCCGGACTCGACGCATTGGCGCATGCACTTCGATGGGTCCAAGATGCGACTCGGCATAGGGGCCGGCATCGTACTATCATCCCAGAAGGGTGACCAACTCCGCCTCCAACAACGTCGCCGAATACGAAGCCCTTGTGCACGGCCTCCGGCTCGCCAAGGAACTCGGCATCCGGCGCATCCTGTGCTACGGCGACTCAGACTTGGTGGTACAGCAGTGCTCCGGCGAGTGGGACGCCCACGACTCCAACATGGCAAGCTATCGTTTCCTCATCCAGAAGCTGTCCGGATCCTTCGATGGCTGTGAGTTCCTCCTCGTCCCGCGAGCGGAGAATGAGGAAGCCGACACGCTCGCCAATATCGCCTCGTCACGTCAAGCCATCCCGTCCGGCGTCTCCCTCGAGCAACTGTGCAAGCCGTCCGTCAAGCCGTCGCCGGACTCCGAGTCCATCCACGTCCCAGAAGACCCGGCCGCGCCGCAAGCCAGCCCGGGGACTGCTGAACCCGGCCCGAGGGCTGCTTAACCTAGCCCGGGGGCTGCTCAGCCTAACCCGGCCACCATCACCCCGGACGCGGCCGTCGCCGTCACCAACCCGGGGGCTGCTCAACCCGACCCAGGAGCCGCCGACTCGGAACCCACCCAGGTGGCCGTCTTCACCGCCATCACGGCCCCATCTTGGGCCCTGCCGATATCAGAATGGCTGAAGAACGGGGTTCTCCCCATGGACGAGACCGAGGCTCGGCAAGTTCAGCGCCGGGCGTCCACCCAGAACATCATCAACAACGAGCTCGTCAAATGCAGCTCTATCGGCGTGTTCCAGCGCTGCGTCGAGCAGGACCGCGGCATCGACATCCTCCTCGACATTCACCAGGGCGAGTGTGGGCACCACGCTGCATCCCGATCCCTCATGGCCAAGGCGTTCTGCCACGGCTTCTACTGGCCAACGACCCTCGAAGACGCCGAGTCGCTCATCCTCAAGTGCGAAGGATGCCAGCGCTTCAGCAAGCGCAACCACCAGCACTCCGCACCATCCCAATCGCCTGGCCCTTCGCGGTTTGGGGACTCTACATGGTGGGACCCTTCAAAACCGCTCGAGGCGGCATGACGCACTTGCTGGTGGCAGTGGACAAGTTCACCAAATGGATCAAGGCAAGACCAATCAAGAAGCTGGATGGGCCAACAGCCGTCCGGTTCATCAAGGACATAACGGTGCGCTATGGCATGTTGAACAACATCATCACCGACAACGGCACCAACTTTGCTAAGGGCGCACTCGAGCAATACTGCTCCGTCTCCGGCATCCGCCTCGACATGGCCTCCATGGCACATCCGCAGTCCAACGGGCAGGTCGAGCGGGCTAACGGACTCATCCTGTCCGGCATCAAGCTGCGACTCGTCGAGCCACTTGTCCGCTCACCCGGCAGTTGGCTCGATGAGTTGCCCGCGGTTCTCTGGAGTCTGCGCACAACACCAAACCGGTCGACCGGGTTCACCCCATTCTTCCTCGTCTACGGATCCGAAGCCATCATCCTGACCGACATCGAGTTCGACTCGCCGTGCGCCACGATGTACACCGAAGCAGAAGCAAGAGAATCACGCGAAGACGGCGTCGACCTGCTCGAAGAGGCGCGCCTTCTGGCACTTAGCCGCTCGGCTATCTACCAGCAAGGCCTGAGGCACTACCACAACAAGAAGATCAAGCCTCTCGCATTTCGCGCAGGCAACCTCATCCTCCGACTCGTCCAAGAGCAGGAAGGCCATCACAAGTTGTCCTCTCCATGGGAAGGCCCATTCATCGTGAGCAGGGCTTTGCGCGACCGCAACGCCTACTACCTCATCGACACACGCAAATCAAAGAAGAGCAAGAGGGGCACCGCCGGCGAAGAAACGACCCGGCCGTGGAACGCGGAACTCCTCCATCCGTTTTATAGTTACCCGAACGAATGTATGTATCAACACCTTTTGTAAGCATATGAAACTATGGGGTCCCCGAACGAGACTCGGGGGCTGCCTTTTGCCGACCAATTTATTGCATCCATATTTCAAACCACTTTACTACCTAACCCGGCCGCCGTCTCGACAAGCTCGACCCGGGGGCTCGGGGGCTGGCCGGCTTGATCATCACCCCGCCGCTTCACTTAGTGATTCCTGATAAGTTACGATGCCGCGGCCCCCCACTTCGCCCTAAAACCATAGATCCAGCTCTGGCTGACGGCGGGCAAGCACAACGGGCTAAAGCTCCCCTACGATTCATACACTAAGTCAAAGCCGCTTGGTCAACCAACCCGGCCCGACGCTCGTCAACTAAGTTAGCCGCACAACCGGCTGCTCACCAACCGGCCAAGCCGGATTGCCGCCAGCCGGCCCAGTGATTGTTTCGCTCGCGCTCAACGTTTTTAAGGACCCAACTCCTGCGGCCGCCTCTCGAAGAGCAAAACTCGTTGTCATGGACCGGAGCCTCGGCCGTATGACTCGTGGCGGGGGGGGGGGGGGAAGCTTCAGGGAGGAGCAACACAGGAAACAAGTTCAAAAAAAGCAGAAGGAAAAAAGCAAATAAACACTCACAACATTTACACATAAATGTTTCAAGCAAAGCCCACGGCCCGAGTTCATTACACCCTGAAAACCCCCAGTGGGTGGGTGGACCTGCTACTTAACAGAATTCTCTACAAAAGATTCCCAGGCATTCCTAGCGCCGCGCCGCAACGTCGACGGCTCCCCCCGGCCGGCCTCCGCGTCCAGCAAAGCACCAGTGTCGTCTTCGACCTCCGCGTCGCCGTAGACGCCCATCTCCTCCGAGCTGCCCTCCGGGTCACGAAGAAGCAAGCCGTAGTCGTCGCCATCCACGACCGCGCCGTCTTCCGTCCGTTCCGGATGGAACTCGTCTTGGAAGGCGAACTCGGTGATATAGCTGGCCCAGGAGGCGATCCGGCCGGCCTGCTCCTGCAGCAACTGCTCCGAGCCAGCGCGGTGACCCATCAGCGCGTCCAGCTGAAGATCCAGATGCCCAGACAGCGCGATCCGGAGCGCCATCTCAGCACCGGCTCGGGCGGCGGAAACACGCCAGTGGCTAAGGCGATCCGGGCCCATCTCCGACCACAAGGCAGCCGTCATCACGGTACCGGCTCGGGACAGCCGCTCCATCTGCGTCCCCAAGGCCCGCAGCCGGGCCTCAGCAGCGGCAATGATCTCCTGGAAGGTCCAGGCCATCAGCGGATCCGTCCCGGACCCAACAACACCGGCCGGGTCGTGCTGATAGTGGACGACTTCCTCCGCTAGCCGCTCCATCTCCGGAAAGGCCCCTGCAGCCAAAGACGAAGCAACTCAGAAGAGCAACAAGGAAGAAAGGGGCGTGTCCCGACCCGGCAAACAACGAAGAAGCAGCACTTACTAGAGAAAGACTCTTCCAGGTGCTGTGTCTCGAGCAACGTACCACGTCGCTCCTGCTCCAAGACATGGTCCCGCTCCCCGAGGACCCTCTCCAGGTCGGCCGCCTTAGCAAGGGCCGCCTTCAGCTCGGTGTCCTTGTCTTCGGCCGCCTTCTCGGCAGCCTCACGGCGAGCCTCAGCCTGGCGGGCCTCCTCAGCAGTGGTGGCCTGCTCCCGCAGACGCTCCACCTCGGCCTGGAGCCGGCCCTTATCATCGGCCAGCTGGTCGAGCTACTGGTCCGCCTCGACCAGGGCCTGCTGCGCCTCCACCGCCTTGGCGGCCTCCGCCTTAAGAAGCTCCACCTCGGCCTCGAGGCGGCTCTTGTGACCAGCCCGGAACAGCCGGTTCCGCCAAGACAACACCTCGGCTGCAAAGAAGAACTCAGCAGGAAGAAAAATAATAAGACAAGGCCTAAGATTTGGCCCAACTGTTACACAGTTGGCCCGAATCTCGAGGGCTACACCCAGTGGGTGCGCTAGCGCGCCCCCACTAGAAGAAAAGAACTCAACAAAGTACCTGCGGCGACGCGAAGCTCCTCCTCCTTGGCAGCAAGCTGCTCCTTGAGCTCCCGATGCTTGCCCAGGAGCCGGTTGTAGGCGGCAACCCGGAAGGCGTCAAGGTGCTGAAGAGAAGACCAAAGACAACACAAGGTGAACGCTCCTAAGGTTCGACCCAACTACTACATAGTTGGCCCGAATCTCGGGGGCTACACCCAGTGTGTGCGCTGGCGCGCCCCCACAGAGATAAAATCACAAGAAAACAAGAAGAAAAAGGACTTACCAGGACGGCGCGCTCCAGGTCGCGCGTCCACTCCGTCTCGGCCTGGGCGAAGGCCTCAAGGCGCTCCGTCCGGCCTCGCAGACGACGGCTGACGGCATCCAGCGCAGCCTCCTCCTGGGTTTGGGGCCCGAAGACGGCCGCGCCCCCGCTCCGCGCGGGCTGCAGCATGGCAGCTCAGCGCCCGCCCTGCCGGGGCACCAAGGTGTGCCCCCCGCTGGCCGCTTGCAACACGGCCAGCACCTCCTCCGACGCCCCTTCCGGCACCGACGGTGATCCGGCCACCGGGACGGCTTGCGTCACCACCTCAGGCACCACCGCCTGCGGTGCCTCCTCCACAACTAACGGCGCCTCCGACGCCGCCGCCTGCGGCTCCCCCCTCCAGGACGCCGCCTCCACCACCATCAGCCCCCGCGCGCTCGGCAATGTCAGCTCGCGGCGGGGTATCGCCCCCATCTCCACGACCTCCTGGTCTAGGAGCACCACCTCGGGCCGGCCCCCACTGTCAGGACCCCGACTCAAGGCCACATCGATCTAGCATGTAACACCTCATATCACTTTGCGGCCTCACGCACGGTATTCCCACAGGTGTCGCCTTACCTTTGTCCGGGATCGTTTGCGCCTTTTGGAACACGTATATGATAGTGTCGCTAGCATCCATATGATAAGGAGCCCGGGATGACATGGCTAGTCGTAAACCCAAAGTGGCACAAACTTACAGGGACAGGCATCCATGACCCAGCATCGAACATGTCGGTCATCAGCGAGTGAAACCAGGCTGTAGCACTGGGCTAGCAGGACTCTGGTGAACCGGGCTGTAGCGGGCTAATAGGACTCCGGTATTCATCACATGACATTTCCCCGAAGGGACAGACACAGGAACGAAGAAGGACACATGCCGGCCAGCCTAAGTGTTCCGGAGCAGTAGCAAGCTACCATGGCTCAGTGGAAGCACTAGGAGACATTTCCCGGTAAGAGAGGCTACTAAGGATAAACAACTAGATAGTCAGATCCCACACATACCAAGCATTTCAATAACATACACACAATATGCTCGATATGTGCAAATACAACATGGAATCACAACATGACTCTACGACTCAAGTATTTATTCATTAGGCTCCGAGGAGCGAGATATTACAAACATGGGTCTCATGACCCAACATTCAGAGCATACAAATCAAAGCACATGCGGAAGCTTAACATGTCTCAGTACAGACATCTACAAATGATAAAAAGGCTTAGAAGCCTGACTATCTGCCAGATCCTGCCGAGGGCACAAGATCGTAGCTGAGGTATCAAGCTAAATGTCGAAGTCCACACGGAACTACTAGCAAGACTGACATATCTCTGCAAAACATAAAATAGGCAAATGTGAGTACAAATGTACCCAGCAAGACTTACATCAGAACTAGCTACATATGCATCGGTACCAATAAAGGGATGGTGGATTTTAACTGCAGCAAGCCAGCTTTGACTCGCTGGCTATCCTAAACTACGACTACAAGTAACTCTTTTGAGGTGGCGCACACGAATCCACATATTCACCATATCAATACACCACTATGGATCCGCTCCCGTCTCCCTACGAGAACGCCATCCATAGCACTCACGCTTATCTTGCGTATTTTAGAGTATCCACTTTCACTTGTCTATGAACTGTTATAGGCAACCCAGAAGTCCTTCACCGTGGACACGGCGATTCGAATAGATGATGTTAACCCTGCAGGGGTGTACTTCTTCACACACGCTCTCGCCACTTACCACCATGTACACGTCGTGTATCTCGGCAACCTTCAAGCGGAAGCCTGGCGAAGGAGTTGGCCAAGACCTGACTAACCACACAAGTCTCTAGTCCAGGTTTATCACCTATTCGGGTTCCATCCGTGAGGAGATCCGGCCGGAGTTTCACTCACAGCCCCAAACGGTGTGTGCAGGGTTCCCGAGACGCCAAACGGGCGCCCGGTACACCGTGCCACGGTGTATCTACCGCACCATAGCCCACCCCTAGGGTCAGCGCTACGCACGGCCTCCAACACATATCCTACAAACACCAAAAACTAGTTGCAATTCCTGGACAGAGGGCAAGGGCAGTTAATAAGTCGAGAGGGTCCATTGGTTTTGGGCCCAATGCGTGGTAGTAACTGTATCATGGATCACAAACACAGAACTTAGTTCCTGAGGACGGCTGCAATGAGACAACCCACCATGTACTCCTACATGGACTCTCACCGCTACCTTTACCAAATCATGTTCACACACTTAGCTCACACACAGTAGGACTTGTTCACACACCTCTAATTCATTCTCGATGAATCAGACCTGACTCAACTCTAAGCAGTAGCAGGCATGACAAACAAGCATGAATGAGTAGGCACAACAGGGCTCAGAAAACTCCTACTCGTGCTAGTGGGTTTCATCTATTTACTGTGGAATGACAGGTCATGCAGAGGATAAAGGGGTTCAGCTACCGCAGCAAATAACTGATGAATCGATGTTGTCCTAATGTAGTAAAAGAGAGCAGGAGCGAGAGAGTGGGATTGTATCGGAATGAACAAGGGGTGTTTTGCTTGCCTGGCACTTCTGAAGATATTATAGTTCTTCATCGGTGTCATCGAACTCATCGTCGAATCATGTCTATCGAGAGGGAACAAACACCGACAAACAAAGAAGAAGCACAATCAATGCAATGCGCAATATGACGCATGATCATGACATGGCAATATGTCGTGGTTTGAGCTAATGCAACTAGCAGCAGGTTAAATGAAGTTGGTTTGAACCCTCGGTTCAAATTCAAACTCCACATGTGGATATTCAAATGTCATTCATTTCATTTGTCCTAAACAGTAGTCATAAGTTATTCTAACATGCATGAAACCAGTATAGATGGATAGATTGGATTTTTCTGACAATTTTTCATATATAAATTATTTCATTTGGAGTTGCGGTTGAATTTCTATGATTTTTAGAAGTTTTGGCTATTTTCTGGAATTTCCTATAAAATAATAAATCCAGAAGAAGAGTTACTGCGTCAGCACTGCATCACTTTGACGTCAGCAGTCAACTGACCCGGTCCAGGTCAAACCTGACGTGTGGGGGCCACACGTCAGTGACACAGGGCTGTTTAGGTCGCTGACATGTGGAACCAGTCAATGCTGACTTGGCCAAAGTCAAATTGACACGTGGGGTCCGCAAGATTAACACTAATCTAAACAGGTAAATTAGACTAACCTAATTAGACACTAGGGCCCACATGGCGGTGGCTCTAGGGGTGGTTAGCTGGGTCATTAATGGCTAATGACAGGCCACGTCGAACTCGCCGGAGTTCGGCCGGCGACGACCAAACCGACGGTGGAGCGTTTCAGAAAAATGCTACGGGGCTCCGTTTTCTGCGCGGTTTGTTGCTACGGCTTGCTGGCGCTCTTGCGCATCCAGTGGTGGCAGCGGTAGCAGCTGGGACAGCCTGAGTCAACGGCGGCAGCGAGCTAGGCGGCGGCCGGAGTTCGTGCAACAACAGTGTGGGTGGTGTGAGGCACGGGAGGAGCCGTGGACGGTCGTGTTCGACTCGCGGGGGTGCGGTGAGCTCGGTGGTAAGCCCGGACGCATGCTTGCACGGCCGTAGCTGCGGTGGCGACATGGCCGGCGGCGAGGAGCAATCGGCTCCAATGGCCATGGTGGCTAGAAGGCGCGGACGAGCATGGGGAGAGAGGGGAAAGAGCCAGGGGCTCACGGTGAATCCGGTAGAGGCAACGGAGAGGCCGGGGAGGGACTGGAGCTCGCGAATTCCCGAAGAGTTCGCCGGCGGCCAGAGGTTGAAGATGATGCCGTGGACGACGCTGCAGGGCTTCCGGCGGGGCGCGGCTTGGTGGAGAGGAAGGGGGCGTCACGACGGAGCTCGGGGGTGTGTCGGAGGGGCTCAGAGATGGCTGTGGCCATGGGGGAGCTCGTCATCGGCGACGGCTCCGTTCGGTTGCGCTCGGGGAAGGGACTAGAGGGCGAAGGAGAGAGCAGAGAGTGAGGGAGAGGGGCGAGGGGCCACGGGGCGTCTCCGTGGCGTCGCTAGAGGGCCCGGGGAGGAAGCAGGAGGTGGCCAGGGGCGAGCGCGTGCGCGGGCGACACGCCTCTGCCTACTGGCAGAGGTTGAGGACGACCGCTTCGGCCAGTGGGCTGGGCCACCAGCTGGGCCGCCAGGTGGCCTGCACAGGAGGTAAGCCCAGGTAGGTTCCCTTTCTCTCTCTCTTTTATTACCTTTTTCTATTTTTCTGCAACTTTGTGGATTTTCTAAAAATACTTACGTGTTTCCAAAATCACCTAACTGTACATTCCCACTGTTTAGATCAAATCCAACATGGAACATATCAGTTTAGGATTATTTGGACATTATTTCGTATATAACAGAAATAATTCCAACCCAAATATATTATTGATTTAAATGAAAGGCCCAAATAAAATATTTCTGTGAATCCAAAAATATTGGTTTTAATTTCACCTCATGCCAATATTTTCACCGAATAACAGGAACATTTTCTTGGACTCATTTGATGAGATTGAAATGTTGGTTATTTTAGGGGTTTTCTGAGGCTTGGAAAATTCCTCAATTCAAATTTCATGAAATTTAAACATGATGCATGGATGCAAAGCCACTAGTTACAAGCAAACTCTAGGGATGTGACAACTCACCCCCAATAAACAAGAATCTCGTCCCGAGATTCAAGACGTGAGGTAAGAAGACAGAGGGGGCACAAAACCAACACAATCTTCACGATCCAGGTTGCACCTCATAAGGTTGTTGATTCGTTGCATACATTGATCTTGTCATCCTCGCTTTTGAGATCTTCATCCACGCGATGACGACGGAAAGGAACTCTACTAGGATTGATCTTCTCAAAGACCGAATTATACAATCTCAACTCGTGGAATGAGATGTTAAAACATCTTGAGTTGAGACACAAAACACATCGAGAGGGATGGAAGAACAAACGACGGGGTTTGATTTGGTGGGCAACAATTCCACGCTTAGAAAGATGGTGGATGGTGTCAAGGTGGCGAGGAAATAATCTCCATGATCCCGTAACAGGGCACCTTGAAAAAGGTGACTCGTAGGTTTGTTACCTTAAGTGGAAAAAGGAATTACTTTTGATTCAGGGATCTTTGAAGCTCTTTATACCAGCCTAAGGCAATTCACAACAATCGTTTGGCGGAGTAAAAAGGGATGGCATACCTGGACTAGAATGGATGATGTGGACTACCTTGTTGAAGACAATGTAATGAATGCTTTTTGCTTATCATCGGAGGTGGAGGGGACCCATGGTAGGACCACTTCTAAAGATGATCCTGAACAACAATTGCTGAGAAGGGCAGTCCAAGGAGGATTGGCACAAGGCGGTGCAAGCTGGGAACGAAATGAAAATGTCGGGAATGTTCCAACCATTATATCTGCCTGAGATTCAGATCTGGTTGGTGTCAGGACATTCCAGACTCATCAAGTCTAGAAAAGGAAATGAAAGTCTGCAACACAAATCGACGAGATGACGTTGCGAGATTCTCGGGAGATGAGCTACGATAGCAATCTCCAAAACATGAACATGTTGTCCCAGACAAACATGAGCACATAGTAGTCTTAAGATAAACCACTACCGAGTTCAGGTGGGGAACCATCATTGCGGATAACGAAGTCCTTGCATAAGTCATATGATTAGCTCTTATGAAGGAATTCCGTTTCCTGGAACAAATCAGTTAGTGGTTTGGTGTGCTAGGGAATTCATATGGAATGAAGTTGATCAGTCTATCAGACCATAGAATACTTCACACATGCATGACTGACTTGGGATGATCCCGAAGGGAACAAAACTAACTTTCCAAAATTCACGGCAGCAGCTTGCACCTAATGCACGTGAACTTGGAGAGAGTCACTTCTTACACCAAACATGTATTTCATAAATGGGACATGAAGATAATGCTTACAAAAGTTTCCAACACTAACTTGATGTTCAACATGAATCATGGAGGAGAAAAGATGTTGCTGATGGGCTCAATAGCAACTCATCGGAATTTCCATATCACTGGACTTCCACCATCATGTGAACAAGGTGATAGCATTGGTCAGACCCAAAGAGTATAATGGTGTATGCTCGAGGAATCAACCACGAGTAAGACAACATTACGAACATCATTGGTTCTGATTTGATCTGACGATAGCCCATACTCAAATCAAAGACCGGATAAGATGATAGGTCCATTAACTGATCACGAGGGTCAATTGATGAAAATACCATCTTTCTTCAACACACATACACCTAAGGATATCCCTTTGAATGAACCAGGTCAAATGAAGCTTTTATCTTCCAATTCTCCAATTTATTGTTTAGCTTATCCAACTAGTTCAGGGGTATCCAACACCGATCCTTGGAGAAAGGGTGGTTTATAGAAAACCAACTTGATCATGAACCCAACATAGCGGTCAGGTGATAACCTGGTAATACTCCCGAGAATATATTCGGAAAATCACAAACCACCGATATGTTATTAAGCTCGAGAACAATCTTGCTTTTCAGAGCAAGACGATATGATCAAACGAGCAAGGGATTGACACAATCCTAACTCATTGATCGAAGAGTGCACCGGAATAAGGACTAGGTAGCACGACCAACCTTAGGATGGTGATTCCATCACCAACATGCTAAGGATGAAATTATTATCCTTTAACTACCAAGCAACATGGTTGCTAGGGGTATCGATTTCACACATCACAGTTCACTTGTCGGCATTCCGGTTACACAACAACACGGGACCCAGGAATGAACAACGATGGCGAGAAGTATCACTGTATCAAGAATTCATAGAATGGTGTGCAATTCCCATGATAATATTAATATAAAGATGGTAACACTCCAAGGTAGAGTAGAACAAAAGTTGGTTTAGCAACTTGATCTGTGGAGTACAACTGCTTTGACCCGATCCTGGAAATGGATAAGGTACTGGAGTTTGTTTCTCCTAGTCATTCTGAATAGAATGGCTTGACGGACCACAAGAGTAATAGGCATTGTTGAACACGGTTGCACAACTACTCCTATCTATCAATTGATAGACGAGGGTCAGAAGACAACTAAGAGGGACAACTCAAGGAACATATAACTTTATGAGTTGTGGATGCATAGATTAGTATGTCGAATCAAGTTCAACATGTTTCTTCCGAATAACCCATGCAGAGAGGTAGGACTGGCAGAGTCACGATTATGAATGGAGAACTCCTCACGAGTACCCTGATTGTGATCTTTTGGTTCAAATAACTTCTGCCTTAATGGTTCATGGTATTTGGAAGAAGGAAATACCACGGACCTCGAGGACTATCGCAAGGTTACTAATAACCTAAAGGAACTAGCAAACACTATCAACATGAAGTAAGTAGGGTGAATCTCGGGTTCAAGAACTCAGGAATAGAATACTATTAACTAAGTAGCATCACGGGATGCTTTTTGAGAATGATGGCCAGAATCATCACACTGGGAACACAAAATATGGCTAGATTACTAGATGGTTCTCTAAGACACCTAGGGTCATAATAGTAGCTCCAACATATATACCGAGGCAATAGAGTACCTCAACGCACCGATTAGTGTGCTTATTCTGACCAAAAAGGACATCGGGAACAAAAAGAAAGGATTTGCAAATGCATCAGACTATTTAGAAACCTGGGATGACTCGGGCAGCATAACGACTATAAATGCTCAAAATGGTTTGAGACATCCTGCAAAAATGGTGGCATAACCACTCAGAAGCATAAAATCAAGGTTCCGAGACCAACTATGAACACACGGAAGTAGTATAAACTGAACTGGAGCGTAAAACCAACAATCTCATAAGTCTATGGATTAGTAACATGTCATCCTGATATATAGATGAGAAGGCCTAGTTCTTAATCCCCGTAGAAGAGAAGAGGTTGACTCAGATCAGAAGGCCATGAGGTATAAGGAGTAAAAGAGCCTTACGTTCCATCCCACAATCAATTCCCTTATATAACTAAAGAATTTCTAGACTCAACTTCGACCAGTTTGGCTTGGTAATCCTACAGGCAGTCAGGCTCTGATACCAAAACTGTCAGGACCCCAACTGAAGGCCACATCGATCTAGCATGTAACACCTCATATCACTTTGCGGCCTCACGCACGGTATTCCCACGGGTGTCGCCTTACCTTTTCCCAGGACCGTTTGCGCCTTTTGGCACACGTATATGATAGTGTCGCTAGCATCCATATGATAAGGAGCCCGGGCTGACATGGCTAGTCGTAAACCCAAAGTGGCACAAACTTACAGGGACATGCATCCATGACCCAGCATCGAACGTGTCGGTCATCAGCGAGTGAATCCAGGCTATAGCACTGGGCTAGCAGGACTCCGGTGAACCGGGCTGTAGCGGGCTAACAGGACTCCGGTATTCATCGCGTGACATTTCCCCAAAGGGACGGACATAGGAACGAAGAAGGACACATGCCGGCCAGCCAAAATGTTCCGGAGCAGTAGCAAGCTACCATGGCTCAGTGGAAGCACTAGGAGCCATTTCACGGTAAGAGAGGCTACTAAGGATAAACAACTAGATAGTCAGATCCCACACATACCAAGCATTTCAATAACATACACACAATATGCTCGATATGTGCAAATACAACATGGCATCACAACATGACTCTACGACTCAAGTATTTATTCATTAGGCTCCGAGGAGCGAGATATTACAAACATGGGTCTCATGACCCAACATAAAGAGCATACAAATCAAAGCACATGCGGAAGCTTAACATGTCTGCGTACAGACATCTACAAATGAAAAAAGGCTTAGAAGCCTGACTATCTGCCAGATCGTGCCGAGGGCACAAGATCGTAGCTGAGGTATCAAGCTAAACGTCGAAGTCCACATGGAAGTACTAGCAAGACTGACATATCTCTGCAAAACATAAAATAGGCAAACGTGAGTACAAATGTACCCAGCAAGACTTACATCAGACCTAGCTACATATGCATCGGTATCAATGAAGGGGAGGTGGAGTTTAACTGCAGCAAGCCAGCTTTGACTCGGTGGCTATCCTAAACTACAACTACAAGTAACTCTTTTGAGGTGGCGCACATGAGTCAACATATTCACCATATCAATACACCACTGTGGATCCGCTCCCGTCTCCCTACGAGAACGCCATCCATCGCACTCACACTTATCTTGCGTATTTTAGAGTATCCACTTTCACTTGTCTATGAACTATTATAGGCAACCCAGAGGTCCTTCACCACAGACACGGCTATTCGAATAGATGATGTTAACCCTGCAGGGGTGTACTACTTCACACACGCTGTCGCCACTTACCACCATGTACACGTCGTGTATCTCGGCAACCTTCAAGTGGAAGCCTGGCGAGGGAGTCGGCCATGACCTGACTAACCACACAAGTCTCTAGTCCAGGTTTATCGCCTATTCGGGTTCCATCCGCGTGGAGATCCGGCCAGAGTTTCGCTCACAGCCCCAAACGATGTGTGCAGGGTTCCCGAGACACCAAACAGGCGCCCGGTACACCGTGCCATGGTGTATCTACCGCATCATAGCCCACCCCTAGGGTCAGCACTACGCACGGCCTCCAACACATATCCTACAAACACCAGAAACTAGTTGCAACTCCTGGACAGAGGGCAAGGGCAGTTAATAAGTCGAGACAGTCCATTGGTTTCGGGCCCAATGTGTGGTAGTAACTGTATCATGGATCACGAACACAGAACTCAGTTCCTGAGGACGGCTGCAATGAGACAACCTACCGTGTACACCTACATGGCCTCTCACCGCTACCTTTACCAAATCGTGTTCACACACTTAGCTCACACACAGTAGGACATGTTCACACACCCCTGATTCATCCTCGATGAATCAGACCTGACTCAACTCTAAGCAGTAGCAGGCATGACAAACAAGCATGAATGAGTAGGCACAACAGGGCTCAAACAACTCCTACTCATGCTAGTGGGTTTCATCTATTTACTGTGGAATGACAGGTCATGCAGATGATAAAGGGGTTCAGCTACCGCAGCAAATAACAGATGAATCGATGTTGTCCTAATGCAGTAAAAGAGAGCAGGAGCGAGAGAGTGGGATTGTATCGGATGAACAAGGGGGGTTTTGCTTGCCTGGCACTTTTGAAGATATTATAGTTCTTCATCGGTGTCATCGAACTCATCGTCGAATCACGTCTATCGAGAGGGAACAAACACCAAGAAACAAAGAAGAAGGACAATCAATGCAATGCGAAATATGATGCATGATCATGACATGGCAATATGCTGTGGTTTGAGCTAATGCAACTAGCAGCAGGTTAAATGAAGTTCGTTTGAACCCTAGGTTCAAATTCAAACTCCACATGTGGATATTCAAATGCCATTCATTTCATTTGTCCTAAACAGTAGTCATAAGTTGTTCTAACATGCATGAAACCAGTATATATGGATAGATTGGATTTTTCTGATCATATTTCATATATAAATTATTTCATTTGGAGTTACGGTTGAATTTCTATGATTTTTAGAAGTTTTGGCTATTTTCTGGAATTTCCTGTAAAAGAATAAATCCAGAAAAAGAGTTACTGCGTCAGCACTGCGTCACTTTGACGTCAGCAGTCAACTGACCCGGTCCAGGTCAAACCTGACGTGTGGGGTCCACACGTCAGTGACACAGGGCTGTTTAGGTCGCTGACATGTGGAACCAGTCAATGCTGACTTGGCCAAAGTCAAATTGACACGTGGGGTCCGCAAGATTAACACTAATCTAAACAGGTAAATTAGACTAACCTAATTAGACACTGGGGCCCACATGGCGGTGGCTCTAGGGGTGGTTAGCTGGGTCATTTATGGCTAATGACAAGCCACGTCGACCTCGTCGGAGTTCGGACGACGACGACCAAACCGACGGCGGAGCATTTCGAAAAACACTACGGGGCTCCGTTTTCTGCTAGGTTTGTTGCTACTGCTTGCTGGCGCTCTTGCTTATCCAGTGGTGGTAGAGGTAGTAGCTGGGACAGCCTGAGTCAACGGCGGCAGCGAGCTAGGCGGCGGCCGTAGTTTGGGCAACAATGGTGTGGGTGGTGCGAGGCACGGGAGGAGCCGTGGACGGTCGTGTTCGACTCGCGGGGGTGCAGTGAGCTCGGTGGTAAGCCCGGACGCATGCTTGCAGGGCCGTAGCCGCGGTGGCGACATGGCCGGCGGCGAGGAGCAATCGGCTCCGATGGCCATGGTGGCTAGAAGGCGCGGACGAGCATGGGGAGAGAGGGGAAAGAGGCAGGGGCTCACGGCGAATCTGGTAGAGGCAACTGCGAGGCCGGGGAGGGACTGGAGCTCGCAAATCCCCGAAGAGTTCGCCATAAGCCAGAGGTTGAAGACGATGCCGTGGACGACGCTGCAGGACTTCTGGGCGGGGCGCGGCTCGGTGGAGAGGAAGGGGGCGTCACGGCGGAGCTCGGGGGCACGTCGGAGGGGCTCGGAGATGGCTGTGGCCATGGGGGAGCTCGTCGGCGGTGATGGCTGTGCTTGGTCGTGCTCGGTGAAGGGACTAGAGGGTGAAGGAGAGAGCAGAGAGTGAGGGAGAGGGGCGAGGGGCCACGGGGCGTCTCCGTGGTGTCGCTAGAGGGCCCGGGGAGGAAGTAGGAGGTGGCCAGGGGCGAGCGCGCGCGGGCGACACGCCTCTGCCTACTGGCAGAGGTTGGGGATGACCGCTTCGGCCAGTGGGCTGGGCCACCAGCTAGGCCGCCAGGTGTCCTGCACAGGAGGTAAGCCCAGGTAGGTTCCCTTTCTCTCTCTCTTTTATTACCTGTTTTCTATTTTTCTACAACTTTGTGGCTTTTCTAAAAATACTTACGTATTTGCAAAAATCACCTAACTGTACATTCCCACTGTTTAGATCAAATCCAACATGGAACATATCAATTTACGATTATTTGGACATTATTTCTTATATAACAGAAATAATTCCAACCCAAATATATTATTGATTTAAATCGAAGGCCCAAATAAAATATTTCTATGACTCCAAAAATATTGTTTTTAATTTCACCTCATGCGAATATTTTCACAGAATAACAGGAACATTTTCTTGGACTCATTTGATGAGATTTAAATGTTGGTTATTTTTAGGGTTTTCCTGAGGCTTGCAAAATCCCTCAATTCAAATTTCATGAAATTTAAACATGATGCATGGATGCAAAGCCACTAGTTACAAGCAAACTCTAGGATTTGACACCCACGACCGCGCTCCCTCACCGACGACGGTTCAAAAACCGTCGCCTCCACCACCATGCCCTCCGGCATCTCGTGCCAGGCCGGCTCCACGCCGCCTCGCGCCCACGCTGCCGCCATGCCGATCCAAGCCCGGGTCGACGTCGCCTCCAGGTCCGCCTCGGCCCGGTTCCTGTCACGCCAAGCCAGGGCCTCGGCGTCGTCCGGGTCAAGGCCAGGTCCGAGTCGCTTCGTCCCTCCTCCCTGGCCAGGCCGGGGAGGTCGGACCGGCTCCTGCGGAACGCGGTCCCCTCGGTGGCCGCGGCCTCCGCCGCCGCCCTCGCCAGCGCGATCGGTGACCTGAAGAAGAAGGCAAAATGAGCAAAAGAGACAAGAAATCAGGGCACAGGCAAGAAACAAGACTTACCCCGTCAAGACCGGGACCAGAGGCTTCGCGCGCTTCTTCTTGGCTGGCCTTTTGGGCTCGGCCGGGTCTGCCGCGTGCTTCGATCCACGGGGCCGCAGCGCGACGCTGTCCTTGCCATGCGGGCGGTTCGGCGCTGCCCCATGCAAAGACCCGACTCCGCCCGCGTCTCCGCCTCCCCCGCGCAACGCCGCTACACCAAGCAACTGCCGTCAGCGTCGCCTTCACCGCGACACGAGCAACAATTCAAGACAAAAATAAGAAGAGAAAGACTCGAAGCTTACCGGCTTGGCGCGCAGCGCCGGCATCGTACTCGACCACCTTGTCACCGGCTTGGGCTGCGGGCTCCTCTGGTGCCACCGGCGCCACCTGCAGTGGAGCCCGGGCATAAGGATGCCGGCTCGCATTCAGAAGAACCTCCCGTGACGCGTCGGGACGAACAACAAGACGCGCGGCGGTAAAGTAAGGAGACCAGATGCTCACCTGCGGTGCCGGGTTCGCATGGCTATACGGTGCCTTGCCAAATCGCCAATCCTCTCCAAGATTGGCCCTGGAGATGGCGTCGACGGCGCGCACGGCCTGCTCCCTAGATAGCCGTGTCGACCCCATTCGTATGGGTTCCTGCAGGCCGATCATCTCGCCGATGAGGCAGGAGCGCCTCTGAAGCGGGAGGACCCGGCGAGTGATGAACACGGTGAGAAGGTCCGTGCCGGTGAGCCCCTCCTGCGTCCTCATCACCGTCACCCGCTCGCAGTGGTTGACGATCTCCTACGACGGGCGCCAGGGCTAGTAGCCCCAGTGCGTCTTTGCCTGCGGCGGCGCCATGGCGAAAGGAGGAAGATTGATGTGATCCGCGCCATTATTGCGGACATAGAAGAAGTAATTCTGCCACTTCTTGGCAGAATCCTCGAGCGGAATCTTGGGGAAATCTGCCCCCGACCGCTTGGAGATGACGGCGGCGCCGCAGTCGGTGAACTCCCCGGCCGACGGGCCCTGCTGCTTCAAGGAGAAGAAGTGCGCCCAGAGGTCGGTCGTCGGCTCGACCCCCAGTTACCCCTCGCACAGGGTCACGAAGCCGGAGAATTGGACGATGGCGCCGGCACCGAGATGGTGCGGTTGAAGCCCGAAGAACTCCAGGAAGGCGCGGAAGAAGGTGCTCGCTGGCAGCCCGATCCCGCGCTCGAAGTGAGTAAGGAAGACGACGCACTCCTGCCCCTCGGGTCGGGGCCTTTGCTCGCCGCGCGACAGGCGGACGCCAACGTCCGTCTCCCGCGGAAAGCGCCGCGAAGCTCGAAGCTGCGTGTTGTCGTCGTTGGTGACGTTGGAGCCCATCCAAGAACATGATGGCAGCGCCATGGATAGAAGCGGAAGGAAGAAGGACGACGAAGGAGAGCTCTGCTCAGGGCTGCGGGCGCAGCTATGCGTCGGTGGCAAGGAGCAGAGCGAGAGCAGGGGGACAGGAGAGCGCGAGTGAGAATAATGCCCGCCGCCCCCTTGCCCCCCTCAATTTATAAGCTCCGGTTCAAACATGGAGAAGTGGGATCGTCTGCACGCGCCCGTTCCACTACCCCGCAATAAGTGCGCACTTACACATGCACTAACTGCGCGGGGAAGTGCAACCGGCCCCCAGACGCCGCAATAAATCCGCATGCGTGGCCGAGGGCGCGCGGCGGCGGGCCCCCGGCCCGTCGCCCAGTCCCGTCATGCGCGTGGCCTGTCAGGCCCCTCCGGCTTCCGGGCACCACGTGGCGCCAGTGCGAAGCCCGACGGATCGCCTCAAGATTCGACAGACTGCTCGGTTCCCGCCACGGCCGGGATGCCGCGATCCGGTTTCCGAAAAAACCGGCACACAGTGGGTGTTGCCGAACCCGGCGTTCGCAGATTCCGCCTTGCTCAAGGTGCGAAGGCCCACTCATCCGAGGACGGCGGACCTTCATAGCTTCAGGGACTACTGTCGGGGGGATGAACCCCGGGCAGGCAACGGAACCCGAATCTATTTCAAAAACAGCAGGGCCCGCATTGCCCTGCAAACCGGCGTGCGCCAGGCCGGGTTGCTCAACCTGGCAAGGCGCGCAACCCGGCCAAGACCCTCAACTCGGCAAGGTACGTCAACCCGGCCGCAGCAGCTGGCGCAAGGCAACTGACCCAGCGCAACCATGGCTTCCCCAGTAAGCCAACCCACCCGAGGCGTCCATGACAACCCAGCCACGGGTCAGCTCCCGTCCCATCCAGGCCGTACGATGGGACGAGACCTCAATCACTGATGACCAAGACAATAGTGCCCCCGCCCATGCCCGTGGTCAGCCAGAGCGTGGCAACAGTTTCCCTTACCTACCCGCTGACCAGGGCTGGCACGACAACAGTGTTCCCGCCCTTACCGCTGACTACAGCAAGCGGTGGCCTGACGGAGAACACTGTGTGCGACTCGACCCGGCCACGCCATGACAATCGACAAGACGGCGCACAGTCCCCCTAGGCATGCGGGGCCCGCACCTAGGGGAACCCGGCAAACCACAAGCCCCCAAATGGGACCCAGCCCGGCACCCCGGACGCCGACAATATGGACCCACCGACTCGGCATATTACCATTGTAACCTTGGGTGGGTTGGTCTATAAAACCCCCTAGGAGTCCATGCCTACAAAGGCAAGCAAGATTGCGAGATATTCAATAGAGACATACGACACACACACGGCATGCAAAGCCACACAAGATAGAGCAAGCAAGATAGCACTAGCCACTACATAGCAACACCAAGGAGAAGGAGCAGTCGGAGCCTCTGCCAGCCTCCTTCCTTCTCCAAACAGCTCCAGGAGCGACATTGTACTAACAACCATCCAACTAAACTCGGCAGGACTAGGGGTGTTATCTCTCCGGAGAGCCCCGAACCTGGATATGTCCGGCGTCCCGCGCCCGCGCATATCAACCTCGCCTCCGAAGCCCACCGGCGCCCTCGAGCCTCCTCCTCTCTTTAGCCATCCCTTGGCATCTGCCATGCGCCCACCATGACACACCCCTACAGGGCGCGCCCCCTGTCTCATGGGCCCCTCGGGCGGCCACCAACGTACTTCTTCCTCCTATATATACCCATGTACCCCGAAAACATCCGGGGAGCCAACGAAAAACAATTTCCACCGTCGTAACCTTTTGTATCCGCGAGATCCCATCTTGGATCCTTCGCCGGCGCTCCGCCGGCGTGGGAATCAACCATGGAGGGCTTCTACATCAACACCATAGCCCTTCCGATGAGTTGTGAGAAGTTTACCACAGACCTTCGGGTCCATAGTTATTAGCTAGATGGATTCTTCTCTCTTTTTGGATCTCAATACCATGTTCTCCCCCTCTCTTGTGGAGATCTATTTGACGTAACTCTTTTTGCGGTGTGTTTGTACAGATCCGATGAATTGTGGGTTTATGATCAAGTTTATCGATGAGAAATATTTGAATCTCCTCTGAATTCTTTTATGTATGATTGAGTTATCTTTGCAAGTCTCTTCAAATTATCAGTTTGGTTTGGCCTACTAGATTGATCTTTCTTGCCATGGGAGAAGTGCTTAGCTTTGGGTTCAATCTTGCGGTGTCCTTTCCCAGTGACAGCAGGGGCAGCAAGGCACGTATTGTATTGTTGCCATCGAGGATAAAAAGATGGGGTTTATATCATATTGCTTGAGTTTATCCCTCTACATCATGTCATCTTTCTTAATGCGTTACTCTGTTCTTATGAACTTAATACTATAGTTGCATGCTGGATAGCGGTCGATGTGTGGAGTAATAATAGTAGATGCAGGCATGAGTCAGTCTACTTGTCACGGACGTGATGCCTATATACATGATCATGCCTAGATAATCTCATATTATTCGCTTTTCTATCAATTGCTCGACAGTAATTTGTTCACCCACCCTAATACTTATGCTATCTTGAGACAAGCCACTAGTGAAACCTATGGCCCTCGGGTCTATCATTTATCATATAAGCTTTCAATCTACTTTTATTTGCATCTTTACTTTTCCTATCTACATTATAAAATACCAAAAATATATTTATCTTATCATGCTATCTCTATCAGATCTCACTTTTGCAAGTGGCCGTGAAGGGACTGACAACCCCTTTATTGCATTGGTTGCAAGTTCTTTGTTTGTTTGTGTAGGTGCGTGGGACTTTTGAGGAGCCTCCTACTGGATTGATACCTTGGTTCTCAAAAACTGAGGGAAATACTTATGCTACTATTGTTGCATCACCCTTTCCTCTTCAAGGAAAACCAACACAAGCTCAAGACGTAGCAAGAAGGATTTCTGGCGCTGTTGCTGGGGAGGTCTTCGCTCAAGTCAAGACATACCAAGTACCCATCACAAACTCATCTCCCTCGCATTTACATTATTTGCCATTTTCCTCTCGTTTTTCTCTCCCCCAGTTCACCCTTGCCGTTTTATTTGCCCTCTCTTTCTCAATCTTTTCCTCTCTTTTTCTCTTGCCTTTTTCTGTTTGCTTGTTTGTTGGATTACTTGTTGCCATGGCGCAAGATAATACCAAATTGTGTGATTTCTCCAATACCGATAATATGATTTCCTTAGTACTCCGATTGTTCCTCTTAATGATGTTGAGTCTTGTGAAATCAATACTGCTTTGCTGAATCTTGTTATGAAAGATCAATTCGCTGGCCTTCCTAGTGAAGATGCCGCTACTCATCTAAACAACCTTGTTGATTTGTGTGATATGCAAAAGAAGAAAGATATGGATAATGATATTGTTAGATTGAAGTTATTTCCGTTTTCACTTAGAGATCGTGCTAAAGTTTCGTTTTTGTCTTTGCCTAAAAATAGTATTGATTCTTGGAACAAGTGTGAAGATGCTTTTATATCTATGTATTTTTCCTCCCGCTAAGATTATCACTCTTAGGAATGATATTATGAATTTTAAACAACTTGATCATGAGCATGTTGCCCAATCTTGGGAAAGAATGAAATTGATGATTCGCAATTGCCCTACTCATAGTTTGAATTTATGGATGATCATACAAAAATTTTATGCCGGTTTGAACTTTGCTTCTAGAAATCTTTTACAATCGGCCGCGGGAGGCAAGTTTATGGAAATCGCGTTAGGAGATGCTACAAAACTTCTTGATAATATTATGGCTAATTATTCTTAATGGCACACCAAAAGATCTTCTAGTAAAAAAGTACATGCTATAGAAGAAATCAATGTTTTGAGTGGAAAGATGGATGAACTTATGAAATTGTTTGCTACTAGAAATACTCCTCTCGATCCCAATGATATGCCTTTGTCTACTTTGATTGAGAATAATAATGAATCTATGGATGTGAATTTTGTTGGTAGGAATAGTTTTGGAAACAATCCTGATAGAGGAAACTTTAATTCTAGACCGTTCCCTAGTAATTCCTCTAATAATTATGGAAATTCCTACAAAAATTCTTATGGTAATCTTAATAAGATGCCCTCTGAATTTGAGAATAGTGTGAAAGAATTTATGATTTCTCAAAAGAATTTTAATGCTTTGCTTGAAGAAAAATTGCTCGAAGTTGATGATTTGGCTAGGAACGTTGATAGACTTTCGCTTGATGTTGATTCCCTTAAACTTATATCTACTCCTCCTAAGCATGATATGAATGAGTCTCTAAAAGCAATGAGAATTTCTCTTGATGAGTGCAAGGAAAGAACCGCTAGATTGCGTGCTAAAAAAGATTCCTTTGTAAAAGCGTGTTCTTCAAGCTTCAATGAAAATAATGATGAAGATCTTAAAGTTATTGATGTGTCTCCTATTAGATCTTTGTTTTGCAATGTGAATCTTAATAATAATGGGACTGGAGATGAGTCAACTTTAGTTAGAAGGCTGATGACCCACAAGTATAGGGGATCTATCATAGTTCTTTCGATAAGTAAGAGTGTCGAACCCAACGAGGAGCAGAAGGAAATGATAAGCAGTTTTCAACAAGGTATTCTCTGCAAGTACTGAAATAAGTGATAACAGATAGTTTTGTGATAAGATAAATTGTAATGAGCAACAAGTAACAAAAGTAAATAAAGTGCAGCAAGGTGGCCCAATCCTTTTTGTAGCAAAGGTCAAGCCGGAAGAAACTCTTATAATAGGAAAAGCGCTCCCGATGACACATGGGAATATCGTCAAGCTAGTATTCATCACGCTCATATGATTCGCGTTCGGTACTTTGATAATTTGATATGTGGGTGGACCGGTGCTTGGGTACTGCCCTTACTTGGACAAGCATCCCACTTATGATTAACCTCTATTGCAAGCATCCGCAACTACAACAAAAGTATTAAGGTAAATGTCGGTGTAAAAACCGGTGGATCTCGGGTAGGGGGTCCCGAACTGTGCGTCTAGGCGGATGGTAACAGGAGACAAGGGACACGATGTTTTTACCCAGGTTCGAGCCCTCTCGATGGAGGTAAAACCCTACTCCTGCTTGATTAATATTGATGATATGGGTAGTACAAGAGTAGATCTACCATGAGATCAAATAGGCTAAACCCTAGAAGCTAGCCTATGGTATGATTGTTGTTCGTCCTACGGACTAAAACCCTCTGGTTTATATAGACACCGGAGAGGGCTAGGGTTACACAGAGTCGGTTACAATGGTAGGAGATCTACATATCCCTATCGCCAAGCTTGCCTTCCACGCCAAGGAAAGTCCCATCCGGACACGGGACGAAGTCTTCAATCTTGTATCTTCATAGTCTAGGAGTCCGGCCAACGGTGATAGTCCGGCCATCCGGACACCCCCTAATCCAGGACTCCCTCAGTAGCCCCTGAACCAGGCTTCAATGACGACGAGTCCGGCGCACATATTGTCTTCGGCACTGCAAGGCGGGTTCCTCCTCCGAATACTTCATAGAAGATTTTGAACACAAGGATAGTGTCCGGCTCTGCACAATAAGTTCCACATACCACCGTAGAGAGAATAACATTTACACAAGTTCAATCTGCTGACGTATTCCGTGCCGTGACATCACACCACGGCCAAGCCTTTATTCAAATCATTTTTACTGTTCCACCTCAGTGCGTTTAGCGAAGCGGTTTCCTTGGCAAGTCTTGTCGAAGCAGAGATGGTGTCCCCTTATTCCGGGATTCTCATCAATACGGGCGTGGGTAGCCCAACCACGCCATTGATTACGGCGCTTGGGAGATAAGCGAGTTTTACCAGGCTGGTGGGGACGCATAGTTTCGTCCGTCCATATAAGGGAATAATGATCCACCTTTTTACCTACGCCTTCTTCCTCCTTTGCTTATCCATTTCCGCGTACTCGAGCTCCAGCGCCCAAGTCCGCACATCTCGCCTCAACCTTCCCCAGCCATGTCCGGAGCAGGAGGCAAGTGGATGACCTCCTCCGGCACGGAGGGGCACATCAAAAAGTTGAGGAAAGCCGGATACCTGCACAACGACATTGCGCACCAGCTTCCAGACGAGGGGCAGCTCGTCCCCACCCCCAGGCCCCATGAGAGGGTGGTGTTCCTTCCCCATTTCCTCCGCGGACTGGGCTTCCCACTCCACCCATTTGTCCGGGGGCTCATGTTCTACTACGGCCTGGATTTCCACGATCTGGCCCCGAATTTCATCCTCAACATCTCATCGTTTATCTTTGTGTGCGAGGCCTTCCTCCGCATCAAACCCCACTTCGGCTTATGGTTGAAGACCTTCAATGTCAAGCTGAAGGTAGTGGGCGGCCAGCAAGTGGAGTGCGGAGGCGTCATGGTGGGCAAGATGCCCAACGTCATATGGCTCGAGGGCGCCTTCGTGGAAACCATCAAAGGGTGGCAATCGGGGTGGTTCTACATCACCGAGCCGCGTGACCCTGAATGGGCAGCGGCCCCGGAATTCAGATCTGGCATCCCCACACGGCTCACCTCCTGGAAAGAGAAGGGCCTGACATGGGGTGATTTGGAAGAGCTGACTGGACTCCAAACCTGCGTCCAAAACCTTGTGAACAAGAAGATCAAGCTCGTCAACGCAGTCCAGGTCATGCTCATCCGCCGGATTCTCCCGTGCCAACAACAGGCTTTCAACTTGTGGGAGTTTGATCCAGCACAGCACCAGACCTTGAGCAGGCTCTTCGACACTACGTACAAAGACGCCTGGAAGGTGCTGTTCAAGGGCGCCGAGGCTCCCGCATCCACTACCGAAGATCGCGGATTCAGCTCGCAGCGTCAAGCCGGCGAGGTAAGCTATTTTACCCTTTACAGGACACTTGTTTTTCATAGTTTGACTCTATGCGGGATCTAAACTCCCTTACCTTTGACAGGCCTGGCAAAAGACGTCCGGGCAGGTTAACTGTCCGGCTCCCTTGCCAGAAGACCCAGCGGACGCCCAATTAACGGGGCTGCTGGCTCCGGCGCCTTACATGGTGCCGGAGAAGAAGGCCAAGAAGAAGGCCATGGGAACTCGAAGGAGTTCCTGGCGCCAGGTGTTGTCGGACTCATCGTCCGATGACTCCGAGGCAGACTCCTCCCGCAAAGACGTGGAGGAGGAAAAAGAGGCTTCTCCCCCAGCGGGGGGAGAGAAGAAAAGGAAGGCCTCCCCAACTGGGGATGCTGGAGAGTCCAAGAAGGGAAGGACCCTTCCTCCGAACTACTCCACCAACGCCGACGATGGCGAAGAGGAGTGGCCACCGAGGGCTAAGCCCCTGGCGATATCGTAAGTGTCCGGATACCAGAATAATTCATGGCATTTCGTTTGTCGCATAGAATCTCCTAACGCCGAATACAACCCTGTATCCCTCCCAGGGACGGGCTCGATATTTCAACGAGCGGCTCCTTGGCTCCGTTGGACGTGAATAGTACTTCACTTCCGGCTGCCTCCTCTCCTCGCGCTGCTGATGACGCCGAGGTGGGGTCCCAAAAGGGGCCCGGCCAGGAAGAGGAGGTCCCGGAGGTGCCGCAAGGCAACCTCCCGGACTTTGGGCATGAGGGGGATCAACCCCCAAAGGGTTCTGAGTTCGGCCCTGGGCCGGACTCCGCACCGGAACCTTTAGTGGTCCCGGAGTCCGGCGGGCGGACCCTTCGTAAGAAGGGCGATACTGCGACACCGGTGACCTTCGTGCAGCCGGAGGCACCGGATAATTTGCTGGAGGCGCTCAATGGCGCCTCCATCGACGAGGAGCGCCGCACTGTTATGAGTGCGGTGATCCAGAAAGTTCAATCCGCCAAGAGTGGGCTGACTGAAGCCTGTACCAGCCTTCTAACAGGCTTTGAGGTATGTAATTAAGATATGTAAAAATAGTACCGCATAGACAGTAGCCCCTGATGCTCAGTTTGGTGTTCGGAAAGAAAAGCCGAACTAAGGATCTAAAAAGATATACGCAGGAGTCTAACATAAGCATGTCAATGGGAATGCAGGCTGCGCTGTTGACCTTTGCCGCACTAACTGCGGAGGTGAATGTAAGCAGAGCCTCGAGCGGTCTGAGAACGAGCTCGGCCATGCCAAGAAGCAGCTCGAGGACAAGGAAGGTAAGTAATACCTTATTAAAGTAATACCTTATAGAAAGGATTTGGTTGCAAAAAATGACAGGAATAACGTGAGTATTGCAGGGGCCACGAACGAGGTGGCGACCCTGAAGGAGGCGGTGTCCAAGGCCGAAAAAAGTGCGGCTGCGGAGCGCACAGAGCGAGAGAAGCAGGAGGCGCGGGTGGCGGAGGTGCGGCAAGAGCTCCAGGCTTTCGTGGAAAAACACGAGAGTTTGGAGCGTGACTCGAAGACTCGAGAGTCCGAGCTCGCCTTAGCTCTTGAGAGTGCCAAAGCCGCTAAGGCCGAAGCCTAGAAGGCCCTCCAGGAGATTGAGGCGATAAAAAGGATAGCGGCGGGTAAGGCATTCTTCATGCAAAGCAAGCATGTAAAAGTGAATTATCTGTTACTTACCCGAATTCTGAGCTCTCCAGGAGCGTTCACAGATCTGCCCCGTAGTGTGTCCGATGCTGCCGCGTTCTACCGAGCCGAGGAGGGGAGCTCGACGGAAAAGGTGTTCTGGTCTCAATATGTTGAGGCCGGACATCCGGTACCCCTGAGCGACCAGCTGAAGTAGCTGGTCGAGCTCCACAAGGTGGCCGAATAGGCCATGAAGGGCCTCATAGTTCGTCTGTGGCCTAAAGAAGCCATGCCTGGGAGCTACTTCGATCTGGTGCGGCGGCTGGTGGACGCCTGTCCATGGATTGAAGTCATCAAGCGTTCCGTTTGCACTAATGGTGCCCGTCGGGCCCTTGCCTGCGCTAAAGTGCACTGGGGCAAGATGGACGTCGAGAAGCTTATGACATACGCGCCACCGCCGGGCAAGGAGTATCGCACGCCCGAGATGTACTACAAGGGTGTCCTGAAGGGTGCCCGCCTTATAGCGGGTGAGTGCTCCAAAGATGTAAATTTTGAGTAGACTCGCATTTGTTATCCTGTACGCTGAAAACTTTGTTCATCTGCGCTAAGCAACGCTTGTTAATTCAAAATATTACCTTCTGTGGGCCGTTTATCAAATTTGAGAGATGGCAAGTCGTTGGCTTCAGCCCCCATGCCACGAGTGCTGGGGTGTTCGGGATAAACTTGGGCGCTCTTGTTCCCACTCTTGGGTCCTTCGAGGGAGGCTATCAACACAATGAACAAGGCAACCAGACTATAATGCTTGAACACTCCCACTTAGCCATAGAATTCTATAATTTTAAATTTCGGCGAAGCCCCTAGTGTTCGGAAGACTGAATTCGGGGCGCTATCCACGCCTGGGCCGGACAAAGCCGACTCCTCGCTCTAAGAGGCATAAGTCTTTAGGGACTCGAAAAACCTCTTGAACAGCGACCGGCTCTCGCCCTATCATGACGGTCAGTTTTAGCTTTCTCCACTGAGGTGATCAACCCAGCTCAACCGAGGCACAATCGCAGTGGTTCTCCCAGCGCTACCTTAGCCAATATAACGGAACATAAGGTACCAAAACATGGGAGCCGGGCAAACCCAACTATTGACCCAAGACATGATTCGGAGCCGACGCATATAATGCTATAAGTTCGGGGTGCCGCACTTGTTAAAGTGTTCGGACTTATCACACCATATTTTGGGGTACTTAAGCCCCTGGTGTATTTGGCCGTACCAATGCGTACGGATGCAACATGTCATAAGTGAACATATATAGATAGAAAAAGGAATGCAATAATAGGCATAAAGCGATGCAGTCATTCAAAAAATACTGCAATGAAAGCAGAACGATGCAAATAGTGCGATAAGCAAGGGATCGGACTATTTAACATGTCCCCCTCCAGGGGTAGGCTGCGGGATGGTTTGTAAAACAGGTATACTGCTCATAATAGAGACCACCTGGACACTCGAGGTAGCTTTTCTGCTTCCCTGGCTGTTGCATCGTGAGTTCGGCAATTCTACTGCCGGACAGGGCTTCTGGAAAACGGAGTCCTGAGAATAATAAAAAAAAGAATGACACAATTGGGAGCCCCTGGTGCGGTTGAGCCACTCTCCGGGCATGCCGTGGTCGTGCCCCTACCCCTATGCCCATGGTATCTCCAGAGCGTAGTTATGTACGCGTGGTACTGGTCTCGCGATTTCGCAAGGGCTGGGGTTGGGGCCGCATTGCTACGCGTTCTCGGGGCATGCCAGGCGGTCTTGTTGTAGGTTACTCTGGGCGCTTGACGGTGTCCGGACGTTTAGTAGTCGGACTCGAGAATTGCCTTAAGAGGCTTCTTTGTACTTCCGCCGCGAGGGCCATCGTATGCTCCTCCGTTCGGAGAGAGCGCTCAGTGTTTCCATTGACCGTGATTACTCCTCGGGGGACTGGCATTTTGAGCTTGAGGTATGCGTAGTGCGGCACCGCATTGAACTTTGCAAATGCGGTTCGTCTGAGCAGTGCGTGATAGCCGCTGCGGAACGAGACTATGTTGAAGATTAATTCCTCGCTTCGGAAGTTATCCGTGGGTCCGAAGACCACTTCGAGTGTAACTGAGCCGGTATATTTGGCCTCTACACCTAGTATGACACCTTTAAAGGTCGTTTTTGTAGGTTTGATCCTTGAGGGGTCTATGCCCATTTTGCACACTGTATCCTGGTAAAGCAGGTTCGGGCTGCTGCCGCCGTCCATCAGGACTCTAGTGAGGTGAAATCCGTCAATGATTGGGTCAAGAACCAATGCGGCGAATCCGCCGTGGCGGATGCTAGTGGGGTGGTCCCTTCGATCAAAAGTGATCGGGCAGGAGGACCATGGGTTGAACTTTGGGGCGACTGGCTCCATCGCGTATACGTCCCTCAGTGCACGCTTCCACTCCCTTTTGGGTATGTGGGTTGCGTATATCATGTTCACCGTCCGCACTTGTGGGGGAACGCCCTTCTGTCCTCTATTGTTCGGCGGCCGGGGCTCCTCCTCGTCATCTCTATGCAGCCCCTTGTCGTTGTTTTCGGCATTTATCTTGCCTGCCTGCTTGAACACCCAACAATCCCTGTAGGTGTGGTTGGCTGGTTTTTCGGGGGTGCCATGTATTTGGCACGAGCGATCGAGTATTCCGTCCAAATTGGACGGGCCCTGAGTATTTCTTTTGAATGGCTTTTCCGCTGACCTGGTTTACAGCCTTTGAATCCGGCATTGACTACCGTATCTTCAGTATTATCACCGTTAGTGCGGTGCTCGTGCTTATTGCGACGCGACCTGCCGTTGCTGTACTTGGTATCCGAACTACCAGGGTTTTTGGTCAGGTTGTTACTGCGAGCTAGCCAGCTGTCCTCTCCCGCGCAGAAGCGGGTCATGAGTGACGTGAGGGCTGCCATGGATTTCGGCTTTTCCTGTCCTAGGTGCCGGGCAAGCCACTCGTCGCGGATGTTATGTTTGAAGGCTGCAAGGGCATCTGCATCTGGACAGTCGACGATTTGATTTTTCTTGGTTAAGAACCGTGTCCAAAATTATCTGGTCGATTCATCTGGCTGCTGAATTATGTGGCTTAGGTCATCAGCGTCTATGTGCCCTGGAAGTTACCAAGGAATGCGGCTTCCAGGTCTTCTGAACAACCAATTGATTCTGCTGGCAAGCTGTTGAGCCAATGCCGAGCTGGTCCTTTAAGCTTGAGTGGGAGGTATTTGATGGCATGTAGATCATCACCGCGGGCCATGTGGATGTGAAGGAGATAGTCCTCGATCCAAACCGCAGGATCTTTTGTGCTGTCGTATGATTCAATGTTTACGGGTTTGAAACCTTTGGGGATTTGATGATCCATTACTTCGTCTGTGAAGCATAGTGGGTGTGCGGCGCCTCTATATTGGGCTATATCACGACGCAGCTCAAATGAGCTTTGTCTACTGTGTTCGGCCCGGCCGGAATTGTTGTATCCGGCGTGACAGTTGTCATCACGTATCGTGGGGCGCCCACGCGATCCGTAGATCGATCTTATTTGTCTTGACTTGTCCTCCAATATGTCTCGCAAGTCTGGCGCATTCCCCATTGGCTTTGTACTTTTCGAGTGACGCCGGGGTGCGGCTTTAGCGGAGGTCCTAGAGGCCTCTCTGTCGCGGCCACGAGGTGGCCGGTCGGCCGCGTCATGCGCTGGTGACGTAGGTTTGGGTGCTTTCTCCTCTAATTGTGGTAGCAGCCTGCGTTTTGGGTAGCTATTGGAGGGGCGATCGAGTTTGTACTCTTCGGCTGCAAGGACTTCGGTCCATCTGTCAGCTAGCAAGTCTTGGTCAGCTCTAAGCTGCTACTACTTTTTCTTGAGGCTGCTTGCCGTGGCCATAAGCCTGTGCTTGAAATGCTCTTGTTCGACAGGATCCTCGGGCACGACAAATTCGTCGTCGTCGAGGCTTGCTTCCACTACTAGGGAAAAGCTTAGCAGCAGCGCGGGTTTTGGGTGTATCAGTAGCGCGGGTGCCCGCGCTACTGATACGGCGCCACAGCTAACTTGTAGCAGTAGCGCGTGTTGACACACGCTACTGCGGTACATGGTTAGATGTAGCGTGTGTTGCAAACAACGCTACTGCTAATTAGCTGTAGCGGGTCTTATACCCCACGCTACTGCTATTACTTTCAAAAACAAAAAAAAATCTCGATCCTGTGCGTGCTGTCAATGGCAGCAATGGTAGGATCTAGAGATGATTGGCGTCGCCGGAGGCATGAACGGACATCGGAAGACCAGATCTAGCAGTGGCTGTTGGAGAGGGCCCGTTTCTATGTCAGAGCCAGGCCAAGGCATGGGGCTCTCTTCCCAACCATGCCAGATAGCTCCGGGTCATCCATGGCGATGACCTGCATGGGCATGGATATGGGAGGGTGAGTCAAACCAGAGGGAGAGAGAAAAGGAAAACCAAGAGAGAGAGGAAGGTGATGTAGGGAGCAGCGGAGCTAGTCACCGATAGTGAGGTGCTCCGGTGTGGTGGCGCGGGGCGGCGGCCTCCTAGACGTCGGTGGAAGACCGGCGAGCTCCTAGAAGCCGGTGGTGCGAGCCGGCGGCCTCTTTCGGCGCCATGGAGGAGGATGGGTTCATGGGCAAGATGTCCATGTGAGAGTGTATGGAAAGTGAGAGGAGAGAGTGGTGGAAGAGAGGAGGGATTTGGGGGAGGACATGGGGATTCGGCCGAGGATATGGCGACTTCACCTACTTCGTACTTAGTAGTAGCGAGGGGTATAAAACCGCGCTACTACTATCAACTTAGTAGTAGCGCGGGTTTGTACCCCTCGCTACTACTATGGCATGTGTCGGGGGGCACGGTAGAGACCGCTTAGTAGTAGCGAGGGTTAAAAACCCGCGCTAGTACTATCAACTTAGTAGTAGCGAGAGTTAAAAACCCGCACTACTGCTAATTAGCAATAGTGCTTCTTTTTGTGCCGCGCTGCTGCTAAGATTCTGTGTATAAGGTTTTCCCTAGTAGTGTTCATCTTCGGAGGGAGGCATATAATTATCGTCTTCTACCTCTCTGTCTGCCTCTCTATCATGAGGGCTGGCTTCTCCCTCCTCCTGTGCTGAATCCTGCTGGAGGGGGTTGTCTTCGGCACTGTCTGGGGTGTTATTATCTCCCGTGCCGGAATCACCGTTTTTGCTGTGGCGGGATTTAGAGCGGCGCCGCTGACGCCGGCGCTTGGGCTGTTTCTTGGAGGGGTCATCCTCTGCTGTTCCATTTCCATTCCCATCTTTTGGGATGTCCACCATGTATATGTCGTATGACGAGGAGGCCTTCCAGTGCCCTGTAGGCACTGGTTCTTGGTTGTCTCCTGCATCGTCGTCCATACCGTCAATGTCTTCGGAGTCGAAGTCGAGCATGTCGGTTAAATCATCCACAGTGGCTACAAAGTGGGTGGTGGGTGGACATTGAATTTCTTTGTCATCTGCCTCCCAACCTTCCTGACCATAGTCCGGCCAGGTCTCTCCTGATAAAGAGAGAGACTTTAGTGAATTCGGGATGTCGCCAAAGGGCGAGTGCTGAAAGATGTCCGCGGCAGTGAACTCCATAACCGGCGCCCAATCGGATTTGATTGGCAGGGAAGCGGGAGGTTCGGAGTCCAGAGAGGAGTCCGGCACCTCGGAGTCACGGGCTTTGCGAAGGACAGGGATGGTGTTCGGCTCAATCGCCGTAGAGATCGTAGCCCCCGAGGCAGTGTCCAGCCACTCGTCCTCGACCGGTGAAGTCGGCTCCGATCTAGGGGTCGGAGCGGACGCTGGTGCGGCCTCCAGGGTACTGTCCGGCGGCAGAGCTAGATCATACCCATCGAGACAGCGCGGCGCGCTTAGCTGTGGCTCGAATCCGTTGAAGATCAAGTCTCTACGGATGTCAGCCGTGTGGTTCAAACTCCCAAATCTGACCTGATGGCCAGGGGCGTAGCTTTCGATCTGCTCCTGATGGCCAAGTGAATTGGCCCGCAGTGCAAAGCTGCCGAATACGAAGATCTATCCGGGGAGAAAAGTGTCACCCTGGACCGCAACTCTGTTGATGATCGAATGATCCATCGGGCCTAAAGGTGATGACACAGAGGAACTCTCAATGAAAGCACCAATGTCGGTGTCAAAACCGGTGGATCTCGGGTAGGGGGTCCCGAACTGTGTGTCTAGGCGGATGGTAACAGGAGACAAGGGACATGATGTTTTTACCCAGGTTCGGGCCTTCTCGATGGAGGTAAAACTCTACTGCTGCTTGATTAATATTGATGATATGGGTAGTACAAGAGTAGATCTACCACGAGATCAAAGAGGCTAAACCCTAGAAGCTAGCCTATGGTATGATTGTTGTTCATCCTACGGACTAAAACCCTCCGGTTTATATAGACACCGGTGAGGGCTAGGGTTACATAGAGTCCGTTACAATGGTAGGAGATCTACATATCCGTATTGCCAAGCTTGCCTTCCACGCCAAGGAAAGTCTCATCCGGACACGGGACGAAGTCTTCAATCTTGTATCTTCATAGTCCAGGAGTCCAGCCAACGGTGATAGTCCGGCCAACCGGACACCCCCTAATCTAGGACTCCCTCAGTAAACCTAACCATAGCATGAAACATGTGGATCCAAATCAGCCCCTTACGAAGCAACGCATAAACTAGGGTTTAAGCTTCTGTCACTCTAGCAACCCATCATCTACTTATTACTTCCCAATGCCTTCCTCTAGTCCCAAATAATGGTGAAGTGTTATGTAGTCGACGTTGACATAACACCACTAGAGGTTAGACAACATACATCTTATCAACATATCAAACGAATACCAAATTCACACGACTACTAATAGCAAGACTTCTCCCTTGTCCTCAGGAACAAGCATAACTACTCACAAAGCATATTCATGTTCATAATCAGAGGGGTAATAATATGCATAAAGGATCTGAACATATGATCTTCCACCAAATAAACCAACTAGCATCAACAACAAGGAGTAATCAACACTACTAGCAACCTACTAGCACCAATCCCGGACTTGGAGACAAGAATTGGATACAAGAGATGAACTAGGGTTTGGAGATGAGATGGTGCTAGTGAAGATGTTGATGGAGATTGCCCTCTCCCGATGAGAGGAGCGTTGGTGATGATGATGTAGAAGATTTCCCCCTCCCGGAGGGAAGTGTCCCCGGCAGAACAGCTCTACCGGAGCCCTAGATTGGTTCCGCCGAGGTTCCGCCTCGTGGCGGCGGAGTCTCATCCCGAAAGGTTGCTTATGATTTGTTTTCTCATCGAAAGACTTCATATAGGAGAAGATGGGCGTCGGAGAGCCACCAGGGGCCCACGAGGTAGGGGGACGCACCCAGGGGGGAGGGGCACGCCCCCCACACTCGTGAGCAGGGTGTGGGCCCCCTCGCCTTCATCTTTGGCGATGATTTTTCTTTATTTATTTTCAGATATTCCGTGGAGTTTCGGGACTTTTGGAGTTGTGCAGAATAGGTCTCCAATATTTGCTCCTTTTCCATCCAGAATTCCAGCTGCCGGCATTCCCCCTCTTCATGGTAAACCTTGTAAAATAAGAGATAATAGCCATAAGTATTGTGACATATCGTGAAATAACAGCCCATAATGCGATAAATATCGATATAAAAGCATGATGCAAAATGGACGTATCAACTCCCCCAAGCTTAGACCTCGCTTGTCCTCAAGCGAAAAGCCGATAACAATAAATATGTCCTCATGTTTAGAAGTAGTGGCATCGATAAAAATAAAATACGGACATGAAGGCATCATGATTATTTTCATAACAGCAACATATATTGATTTGTCATATGATTACTTATGTTCAAGTGATGATCTTTTCACAAAGCCAAAGTATGAATCATAAACCTTATTGAGCACCAACAAATTATACCCTCAGTCATTGAAGCAATTGCAATTTATCATAACATCGGAAAGAGTCTATGTCAGAGCTTAAAAGCAAGTCCACATACTCAACTATCACTTAGTCCTTCATAATTGCTAACACTCACGCAATACTTGTGGTTACGGAGTTTTAACCGGACACAGAGAAAGATAGGGGCTTGCAGTTTTGCCCCTCAACCTTTTACCTCAAAGGTAATGTCAACAATAATAATTCATGCTCACCCACATCCAATTAGAGATATATATCATGTTCTTTCCAACATGCTAAGCTTGCCAAAGGATAAAATGAAAAAGGAAAGGTGAAGCTCACCGTGACTCTTGCATAAAGTAGAGGGTAATAATAAAAGATAGGCCCTTCGCAGAGGGAAGCAGAGGTTGCCATGCCACCACTAGAAAAAGGGCTATAGATGGTATTGACACTAATGGCGCACCAGACAAGCGGTGCGCCATTAGTATATACTAATGGCGCACCACCTTCTGATGCGCCATTAGTGTTGAAACTACTAATGGCGCACCAGGCCCACGGTGCGCCATTAGTACCAATTTTTTTTTGAACTAGTGCGCCTGTCCAAACATACTAATGGCGCATCCGCAGTTAGTGCGCCATTACTAGTTGTAACTAGTAATGGCGCACCAGCCAGAAAGTGCGCCACTAATGTTATTTTTTATTATTTTTTTTATTCCTTTTTTTGCAAAAGTACTAATGGCGCACCCTGCCACGGTGCGCCATTACTAGTTAAAACTAGTAATGGCGCACCGTGGCAGGGTGCGCCATTAGTATGTTTTTTTTTTGCAAAACTACTAATGGCGCACTACCAGGGGGTGCGCCATTAGTAACCTGGATTACTAATGGCGCATTTGTCGATGGTGCGCCATTAGTAAGTGGGCAGCAACAAGATATTTTGGACAGCCTCTCCTTCCACACTCATTTTCTCCCCACTTCATTCTCTCCACCCCCTCCTCCTTGTCTCGGGTGCCTCCTCTTTTTCACCTCATTTCCACCATAGATTCATTCAAACTAAGTGGTTAAGTTACCTTGTTTTGCTAGGTAAGTAAGGGGGGAAGCTATATTTATGTTGTTCTCCCTACAACAATGTGCACATGCACTTTTTATGGCCTAGCTAGATCTATGTATGTTCGTGGTGTTGCATATGTTTGTGGTGTTGCAAATGTGTTTGTGTTTGGAGGTGTACCGGTATTTGAAATGCGATAGTTGCCAATATTTTGCCGGAATGTTGATTCATTTCCGTTTCGGCGAGAATTTCGGCATTAAGCATTCTTTTTGGTCCTATTTTTAGGGAAAGTCATGCCAAATTTTTTCTTGGTTCTAAAATATCGTTTTGCTCTACCCCGCAGGCGACCATGGTCCGCACGATGACCGAAGGCATCGTGAATAGGTTTTTGAGGTCCGCGAAGGCCGAGATGCTTCAAAAGAACGAGACGGAGATAAGATGTCCGTGTCGAAGATGCAAGCTGAATAGCCTTATTGCGGACCCGGATTCTGGGCAGGTGCGGGACCACCTGCTCTTGCATGGTTTCATGGATGGCTATCCGTGGCAAGGTGATGAAGATGACAACGAAGTCGTCCATGGGGGCCGGGAAAGAAATGAGGAAGGGCAGCAAGACAACCACCGCTGCTCGGGAGGGGGGGGGGGCGAGAAGACGAAGAATCCCCAGGAGATGATCACGACGGTTATGCTGTACACAGTCATCATGTAGAAGATGTAGGGCATGATGATGATGCCGGCAGAGCAGACGACGCTGGACCATCGATGGGCTGGGTGCAGGACCCTCATATTCAAGAGCTGCTTCTCAAGCAGACGGATAACGCAAGAGCTGCCGCCCGAGAGAAAGCCAAGATGGATCAACTTGAGTTAGACGCGGTTACTCCATTGTATGAAGGATGCAGGCCCGAGGATACCCGCCTGAAAGTAACGCTCATGGCTCTAGAGATGAAGGTAAAACGCAAAATGACCGACGCATGCTTCGACGAGAACATGTCATTCTGGCACGAACGTCTTCCCAAGGGGAACAAGTGCCCGACCAGTTTGGAGGAGGCGAAGAAAATCGTGTGTCCTCTGGATTTACCGCACGTGAAATACCATGTGTGCATGAACAATTGCATCATTTATCGGGACGAGCACGCGGAGTCTACCATATGTCCAGTGTGCGGTGTCACTCGATACAAGAAGAGGAAGAAAGCTCCTCGAAAAGTGGTGTGGTACTTTCCGATCACTCCTCGTCTGCAGCGGTATTTCGCGGACCCTAAGGTAGCAAAGCTCCTGTGTTGGCACGCGGATAGGGAGGAGAAGAAGCGAGAAGATGACGCAAATGATCCGGAGATAGATAAAAAAGACAAGATGCTGAGTCACCCTAAGGATGCAAGCCAGTGGCAAGCGTTGAACTTCGAATACCCAGAATTTGGGAACGATCCAAGGAACATCGTGCTGGGCGCGAGCACCGATGGAGTCAATCCATTTGGCAGCCAGAGAAGCACACATAGCACCTGGCCTGTGTTTGTGTGGATGTACAACCTTCCCCCCTGGTTGTGCATGAAGAGGAAGTACATTCACATGAGTATGCTAATTGAAGGGCCGAAACAACCAGGGAACGACATCAATCTGTATCTGGGGCTGCTGAAAGAGGAGCTTGACACGCTGTGGAAAACGCCAGCCAATACGTGGGACGCCGCAGAGAAAGAATATTTCCCTATGAGAGCCGCACTGCCCACGACGGTGCACGACTATCTCGGTTACGGATATCTTGCGGGGCAGGTAGTCCACGGATTTTCTGGATGCGTAAGGTGCATGGATGACACAACGTATCGCCAGCTAGATAGAGATCCCGGGTCTTCGAAAACCGTGTTCATGGGACATCGAAGGTGGCTTCGCGACGATGACCCGTGGAGGAAACGCAAGGATCTGTTCGATGGTGAAACCGAACCCCGAAAACGCCCGTGTACGAGGAGCGGCGAGGAAATAGACAAGCTGTTCAAAAATTGGAAAGACTGCCCACTGCCGAGAAAGAAGCAAAAGGCGCCAGAGCCGGGAAAGAAGCGAAAGGCGCCAGAGCCGCTGCTGAAGGTATGGAAAACGAGGTCTGTTTTCTAGGACTTGCCGTACTGGAAGATCCACCGTGTGCCTCACAGCCTTGATGTCATGCATATCACGGAGAACGTGTGCGAGAGTCTGCTTTGTACCCTGCTCAACATGCCAGAGAGCACCAAAGATGGGCCGAAAGCAAGGGCAGACTTGAAATCAATGGGCATCAGGCAGGAGCTTCACGCTATATATGATGATGATGATGATGATGATGATGATGATGATGATGATGATGATGATGATGATGATGAGGCGAAGCAGGACACAGAAAGTCGTCGCAAAGGCAAAAAGGCCAAGAAGACCGGAAATGACTACCCTCCCGTGTGCTTCACTCTAAGTCAGGAGGAGATCGAGCAGTTTTTCACCTGCCTCCTAGGAGTAAAACTTCCTTACGGTTACGCGGGGAAGATAAGCAGATACCTAGACCCAGCGAAGCAGAAGTTCAGTGGGATGAAGTCTCACGACTGTCACGTGCTGATGACGCAGATACTTCCAGTTGCAATCCGTGGGATCATGGACGCGCACGTCCGTGAAACGCTATTTGGCCTATGCAACTTCTTCGACGTCATCTCTCGGAAGTCGATTGGCGTGAGGCAACTCAGAAGGCTACAGGAAGAGATCGTGGTGATACTATGCGAGCTTGAGATGTACTTTCCGCCCGCATTCTTCGACGTTATGCTGCATCTGCTGGTCCATATAGTGGAGGATATCATCCAACTCGGGCCGACGTTCCTGCACAGCATGATGCCGTTCGAAAGGATGAATGGTGTCATCAAAGGATACGTTCGCAACATGTCACGTCCAGAAGGAAGCATAGCCAGGGGCTTTTTGACCGAAGAGTGCATCTCCTACTGCACGAATAATCTAGGCATTGAGAACCCCGTTGGTCTGCCCGTCAACAGGCACCTCGGCAGGCTCGCTGGATGGGGTCACCGTGAGGGTCGCCGCGAAATGCATGTCGACTTCGAGGGTCGACTCGCCGACTTTGAAAGAGCAAACCTAGTCGCGCTACAACACATAGAAGTGGTCAATCCTTGGGTGGTAGAGCACAAAACCTTTATTAAGAAGACGTACAATGACCGAGGCCAACAGAGGATTGACGGAGATATACTCAAAGAGCACAACTCATGTTTCACGCGTTGGTTCAAGCAGAAGCTTCTGTTGTACCCTTTACATGAGGATTCTTCCGCGGAAGAACAACTCATATTCACCTTGTCACAGGGCGCCGAGCACAACCTGATGACCTATGAGGCGTACGATATCAACGGCTACACATTCTACACCGAGGCCAAGGACATGAAGAGCGATGGTTATCAGAACTCCAGGGTAACGATGGGATCCTACACTGGTAACGACAAGGACAGATACTACGGAAGGATCGAGGAGATCTGGGAGCTGAGCTACGCTGGAGAGAAGGTCCTGATGTTCCGTGTCAGATGGGCCAAGAACGTCATAAAAGAAGACCGGTATTTCACAACCATGGTTATACCCGAAGCCAAATCCAAGATCGCGGGCGCAAACGTCACCACGAAAAATGAGCCATGGGTACTGGCTTCCCAAGTGGACCAATGCTTCTTCATTACCGACCCGCCAAAGCCCACTCGTGTTGTCATGAGGAGAGGCAAAAGGAAGATCATCGGAATGGATGGAGTAGCCAATGAGCAAGACTTTGACAAGTACGGCGACCCGAGGATCGAACATGACAACGATGATGAAGTAGCAGCATACACCACAAGAAGAAGCAGGACCACCCTACCTAAAGGACGTCCGTTCCACAGAAGAACTCCATTTGCGAAAAAGAAGGGCAAGAAGATTGTGAACAGAAAGCTAGCTAAGATCGATTGTATTTAAATTGTAGCCTTCATTTTTCGATTGTATTTCATGGGTACTTTTTGAACTATCATGAATATTTTTAAATTTCATGGACACTCGATCTCGATCCCCCTCCATCTCGATCGCTATCCCACCTCGCCAGATCCGGTCCCCCTCGCTGCCGAGCATCCCCCAGTCCACCGGCCGCCGCTGCCGACCCCCCGCACCCTCGATTCCCCTACTCAGCCGCCGCCGCCGACCCCCCGCACCCCGTGCACCCTCCCCCGCTCCACCGGCATTACTGTTTGATGATATTTTTTTAAAAATTATTACTGTCTTATAAAAAAAATATTACTGTTATGATTTAAACAAGTTTGAACATATTTAAACACAAATAAGTATCAAATATCCCACCTCGCCAGATCCGGTCCCCCTCGCCGCCGAGCACCCCCCAGTCCACCGGCCGCCGCCGCCGACCCCCCCCCCCCCCCCGCACCCTCGATTCCCCTACTCAACCGCCGCCGCCGACCCCCCGCACCCCGCGCACCCTCCCCCGCTCCACCGGCATTACTGTTTGATGATATTTTTTAAAAAATTATTACTGTCTTATAAAAAAATACTACTGTTATGATTTAAACAAGTTTGAACATATTTAAACACAAATAAGTATCAAACAGCTTTTTAAATGCTAAAAAAAATTTGTGGAGCCTGGGAGTCGAACCCAGGACCTCCTGGTGTGAGAACTGGCTGCTGACCAGTCGAACTAGTAGAGGGGACCTGATGTGAATCAGTTCTGGTGGTACATAACCTGTTGGCTCGAGTTGAAATAAAAAAATACTAATGGCGCACCACGGTGAGGTGCGCCATTAGTATGGATGTACTTATGGCGCACCGAGGGGTGGTGCGCCATTAGTATTGTGCCCGATCCCCCCTTCCCTCTCCCCCTTCGCCCGATCCCCCCTTCCCTCTCCCCCTCGCCAGTTCCCTCTCCCTAGCTCGATCCACCGCCGCCGCCGCCGCTGCCTTGACCCACTGCGCCGCAGCCGCCAACGCGCCCCCGCCGCCTCCCTCTCCCCTTCCTCCCCCTCGAGCCCGCGTCGTCCGCCCAAACCTAACCCGACGCCGCTGCCCCGCCACCTCGACGCTGCCCCGCCGCCTCGACGCGACCCCGCCGCCCAGACGCCGCCCCGACGCCGCCTCGACGCTGCCCCGCCGCCCCGACGCCGCCCCGACGCCGCCTCGACCCCGCCCCGACGCCGCTGCCCCGCCACCTCGACGCTGCCCCGCCGCCTCGACGCGACCCCGCCGCCCGGACGCCGCCCCGTCCACACCACCGTCGCCGGAGCACCACCACCACCCGGACCTCATCCCCGACATCCTCCCCGCGCCCCACTCCCCGGCATCCTCCCCGCGCCCCACTCCCCGGCCCCCGTGAGCTCCCCCTCCTCTCCCCCTCTCCCCCTCTCCCTCTGCACAAGGTCTTGGCTTTTGGGTTAATACACTGCTGCTCTAGTACATTTTATTGGTAGTTCATTTCACTGCATTTTGTATCGGAACAAGGTCTCAGTTCTGGAGTTACATTGTAACTGGACTACTACTATGTAATACTAGCAGATAAGAAGCTCACGTTTCTATCCTTTGCTTGTAGTGTCACAGTGAACTGGCAGTATGTTTTGTACAGGGTAGTGTGCTGGTGAACTATGCAGTGCAGCATGCTTACTTAATCTACTCCTAGTGCAACAAAAGCCTGTAGAAATCATTAGCTATTGCCCAGCTGGTGTTGGTTGAATTCTTCACTGCATGCTGATCCCATCTACACAAGGTCTCAGCTTTCGGGTCACATTGTTGCGCTGATGCATTTTAGTGGCAGTGCAGTTCACTGCATTTTCTGTAAACAAGGCCTCAGATTTGGAGTTGTATTCCAACTTGGGAAGTAGTAACAGATATAAACCTCATGTTTCCGTCCTCCGCTTGTAGTGTCACAGTGAACTAATAAGTTTTTTCACAGAATAATTAAGTAGTAACTTCTGCTTCTAGTGTCACATACTAATCCTAGTGCAACATAAACCTGCGGCAGGCAGGCCTTAGCTATTGTCGCTTATCTTCAATCACTGCATTTTATATCTATAAGCAAGGTATCAGTTCTGGAGTCATTGCAACTGGAGTACTAGTATGTAACAGATAAAAAGCTCATGTTTCTGTCCTCTGCTTCTAGTGTCATAGTGAACTACTACTAAGTTTTTCACAGGGTAGTGTGCTAATGAACTACACAGTGCCGCATACTTAACTTAACCCTAGTGCGGGAGAATGCTATAGCAGGCATTAGCTATTCCCCAGCTGGGGTGTTGGTTGAATTCTTCACTGCATCCTGATCCTATCTACATAAGGTCTTCAGCTTTTTGGTTATAGTGCTGATGTATGCATTTTAGTAGTAGTGCAGTTCCACTGCATTTTGTCCAAAGAAGGCCTCAGTTTTGGAGTAGCATTGCAACTGCAGCAGTATGTCAGAGATGTAAGGCTCATGTTACTGTCCTCCTGCTTCTCGTTGTGATTTGTCAAGTGATGCTGCTGCTACTTGTGATCTTCTAAAATAACCCCTTTCTCCCGAAACGTTGATTAATTTCCATTTCGGTTGAGAAATGGGGCACTCCTAGGTCAAGAAAATTGGCAAAGGTCATGCCCAATTGTCTTGACCTAGAAGGTGCCCGATTCTCAACCGAAATAAAAATTAATTTGCTTTAGTGGTTGGATTAGTTTAGTATTTTATTCACACACTCAGACACCCTTGCTTGCCATGTGTGATAGAGAGATAGTGAGAGGAGACAATAAGCTATCTGCAGCTTAATTTGCATTGCATACTAGCTAGATAGCTTTTGTTTTTCAGGACCAACCGAACAATACATACATATACCTGTAGGCACCAGCTTAATTTCCAAGGCAGGACAATTACTTGCTTCATTATATTCATCCATCCATCCATTTTGCATCATGTACAGAACCAAAAATAATCGGAGTTTCTGTCTGGCTTCAGAAGTCATAACACATGCATTTGGGTAACCCTAAATGTCAAAATTGCACAAGTCTAGACCCCTTTATGCCATATACTTTCTATTTTTCTTCATCGGAGTTCGACTGCGCATTAACCCAACGTGTGCATGACTCGATGGTCCAGGAAGGAAATCATTTCCTTTCATCAGCTAGAAATACTGCCAATGTTTCAAAACTGCAACTTGATGAAGATTGGAGTATATCTTAATAAGTTTACCCTGTTGGGGCACATCACATACACACATTTGCTCAAGTCCACTCTGGCCCATGTAGAGCTGAAACCTAGTTTAGTTCCTTGTATCACTTGTCGCTGAAAACCGTTTGATTGTTTTCACGGAAATGATTTACAAGTTCAGCAAGTAATGAGCTGTGAGAATAACATATTCATTAGGGTAGGCGTCTCCTGCCCTATGCTGAATGTGGTGCAATTTTCGACGCAGATTCATAATTTGCAGCTTAGCTTATCTCTTGGCCCTCTAATTAAAATATAGGGGTTGACCTTCACCACGGCCGAAGCTTCTCTGCATCTATATATAATGGACATTCCCTAGCTTCTGAACAATCAACACAAAGCAGCAGGCCTGAGTGTCTCCAATAGTCATCCTTGTGTTTGTGCAGGTTTTGTTTCCTTGGTCCATTGAGCCTTCATTCATGGTTATGAATGATATGCAATGATCAGCCTGCTAGCGTTTATCCTCTCCGCGTGTTTGAACACCCTGCGGTGTAGTAAAAAGTAATTACAGATACACTCACCCACAGAAGTATTCAACACAATGAAAAAATAGTACAAATTAAGGAAAGGCAATACCATTTCAGACGCTTGTCTTCTAAAAAGAAGAGTGAACTTTCTAGACACACCCCTCAAGAACTAGGTTACCCTGAGAACGTGCACTTGGACCTTAGCAACAACACACTAACAGGTTCTATCCCAAAACACCTAGGCAATATCACAAACATCTCTCAATTGTTCCTTGACAATAACCAACTTTTTGGCGACATTCCTCGAGAATTAGGTTATTTGGTCAACTTAGAGATCTTGTTCCTTGACAATAACCAACTTTTAAACAAACTTTGTTTCTATTTAGAGAGAAACATGGCCCACAACGATGAGGCCGGGGGTTCGGGCGGCAAGGCATTCTGGGAGCTGTCCCAGGAGATGGAGGAACAACCTCACTTGTATGAGGCCGCCGCCTTCCCCACCGATCCTGAGACCACTGATGGTGCCGCCGAGGATGACCACACTGATGCCACCACTGATGGTGCCGCCAAGGATGCCACCACTAATGATGGCGGCGCCCGCACAGATGGCAGCCAACCGAAGAGGCAACGGAAGGACCGGCGCCCGATCGTGCTCCTCACCCTCAAGGAGGAAGTTACTGAAGTGGACTTCAACGGGTATCCAACGGCACCCGAACGAATAGTCAAGGGGTACTCGCTTCAGCTCGGGTGCATTGTCCGGAGCACCGTCTCGATCAACACCGAGAACCTGAGGCATCCTGACCGAGGGAATTTGCGCCACCTCCTCTTCACGAAGCTGCACGAACGATACAAGTTCCCCGCTGAATGTGCAAACACAAGCCTCAAAGGGAATAAAGTGAACAATGCTGCCCTCACGAAGATGAGCAAGGCCCTGTCTACTTGGAAAAGCAATGTGAAGAGAATGATCGAGAAAGGTGAGAGTTATCAGAAGATCAAGGAGAAAAATCCTTCGATCACCGAAGATGACTACAACGACTTCAAGATCAATTCCTCGAGCACCCCAAGCTCCCAATCAAGTGAGTGGGGGAAACAAATGCGGGAGCTGAACATAGGGGAACACACACTCGGTCCCGGCGGTTACAGAGTGGCGGAGCCTATATGGGACAAGGAGGAGGCGGACCGTGCCGAGCAAGGCCTACCGCCCCTCTTCGAGAAATACAGTGGTAACAAGCAGACCAGGAACTTTGTCAGGGCCCGGTACAAGAAGGACCCGAAAACAAAGGAGCTTACCACGGATCCGAAGACCAGGCAGCTTGAGCTTGTTCTGGTAAGGAATACACCCCCGCGTAATTAGCTCCATATGGTTGCATTCTAATTAATGAAGCCAAATTTCTAAATGGTTCACATTCCTTCCGCAGGCGACTGAAAGCAGTAGCGCGGGGTCGACTAAGAGCAACCCTTGGGACACCACTCTAAATAGGGCGTTGAATGTAATGAAGAACAAGGATAAGCTCAGTAAGCCGACGTCAGCTGGTCGTGTGGCCGGCAAAGGCTTGTCGACAAAATGGGGGTCATACTATACCACTGGTGTGCGGAAGGAGAAAAAGACCAGCTCGGAAAGCCAGGCGCGAGAGGTTCAAGAACTCAAGGCACGGTGGCGCGGATTCCGGAGATTGTCCAAGAGCAAGTGGAACAACGACTCGGAGCGACGATCACCGCCCTTGTGCCTTTCTTGATCTCGGGGTTGAGTGCGTGGATTGCGGGCGGCCAACAGGGGCCGCCCCCGATTCCTAGCTTCACGGCCAGCAACTCGCATAATGCGATGGCGGGGCCATTGGTGCCTCCGGCGGAGGCGGCATTGGTGTCTCCGACGCCGGCACGGGAGCTTAATGCACCCGGGTGTATGCCGGCCGGGACCTCTTCAGCAAGAAGCCCCTCCGTCAACTACACGCCCGCCGTTGGCGGTGCGTCGACATTAGCCGAGCTCGACGCCATCATCACGGTAACTAATTAAGCCTATCTCGGCCGAGGACTTCATCTCCTTGCCTTTGATTGGGCATCCCTGACGCCCTACATGTTTTCGCAGGGCGCCGCCGACGTTCCGTGCACTCTCCTCCACTTCGTGAACAACGAGTTGGTTGATGTCGCCAAGGGCAAAATCGTTCAACCGGGCAACCCCTTGTTCCACGGTACCCAGATGCCACCCAACTTGTTTAGGGTTCAACTGGTTCGGGTGCTGCCAGGCTGCGACGACTTGTTACCTCCGATTCGACCCGTCGGGGCCGACGATGATGACCCTCAGCGCCTGCCTGAGCTGGCCCCTGGTTTGGCCGAAGAGCCAGATTCATTTGGGGGCGGGGGACACCACCCCAAAGACAACACCGCCAGTCGTGCCGGCGCCAAGTCGGCCCCATGGCAAGACCGCCGTAACGGTGCCGGACATCCCTATGCCACTGGATCCAAACATGCATATGGCACAGGATCAGAACGACGACGACGACGACGACGATACATTTGCCAACGTCGATCAGTACTTTGCCAATCATGGGTACGATGGCGACTTCATGGGGCCTCCTTCTCAAGAACCAAACCCAACAAAAGACGTGTGCGATCTAGCTGGTACCGCGGAGAAGCCAAGTTGCAACAGGCGCCGTCTGGCGTTTAGCTCTCAGGAGACGCCTCCAGCTGCCGACATCACCGAGCCTCAGATAGGCGAGGTGCGAAATATTATCAGCCCCAACACACTCAAGAAGGCGGTCTGTGAGCAGAACTCGGTCCCATTACAGGAGAAGAAGAAGGCACGCAAAAGAAAGACTAAGAAGGGTGCGAGCCAGCCGGCACCGAGTACGATCCGTGCTTAGGACGGGCCACCTTCACCGCAGGATATCTCGAGGAGGGTGCATGTGGCGGGTAGGGCGATGCTACCGACAAATATGCTCAATGCTGCAACCGGTGCTATGCGGAGTCTGCATGACAGTGTTCTTGCTTTGGAGAAGCGGCGTCTCAGAGAGAAGGATGTGGCATACCCGGTTTTCGCGGCCAAGGTGCCAGAGGGCAAGGGCTTTGTGGATAACTCCATCGGGCGTACGATCGTCCTGCGTTTTGATGACATCCACGCTATGTTGAACCTTCATCCGCTGCACTACACCTTCGTTCGGCTATTTTCGCTGAGTATGGAGATGCGGATCATTCGCGACAAGACCCCGGACATCGTGATAGTCGACCCCTTCTACATGCGTGCCAAGATCTTGGGCAGCGCTGGGGACCGGCAAGTCGCGAGTTCTTACCTCGAAGGCGTCATTCTGGCAAACCAAGATAAGGATAACTTCCTCGTGCCTTACTTTCCCGAGTAAGTCCTCCCCTCAACCGGCACGTAACATATGAATTCTTACATTTCGATCGTTTTTCTTTTAACATTCCGTGTTTTCTGCAGTGACACACAATGCACGCTCATCCTCCTAAGCCCAAAATATTCCATGGCCACGTATTTCGACCCGGACCGTCAGTCGAATGTAGACTACACAAATGTCAAGAAGGTTCTTGATGATGTTCTCCCCAGCTACGCCAAATCTGGAGGCACCTTCACCAGGCCTATTCGTAAGTACGGCAAGCACGTGTTCTCCCACAATACGACGTTCTGCTGTGTCAAGCAGCCGCCTGGCAGTCAGAAGGGTGCCTACTACGCCATCCATCACATGCGGGCGATCGTACGGGACCATCATCAACTTCTGCTACCGAGTAAACTCAAAGATTGGGCAAAGAGCATGTCGGCAATCCAGGACGCGGACCTCCGACAAGAATTCTTTCGCATCCAGTCAGAGTTTGCGGAAATCATCCATCAAGATGTCCTTCGTACCTCGGGGCAGTTCTACCTCAACAATCAACCGTCCAACAGTGACATCGACACAATGCTACAAATGCAGGCTGACAACGACCGTTATTTCATGACTCCCACGATAGACAGCGGCTTCATCCACGCTCCGGTCCCTTGAGTCGAGTCAAAAGCAGTGATGCTGTGTCTAGTTCTGAAACATCGATTGGCTCATGTTGTAATTAAACTTTAATGAACTTGTAGTATGTCTCTTTGGTTTCGAGAGTCGTTCAACTTAGATGTAATCGATGCTATTAATGTCTTGCTTTTCTCTTCCGATCGTTCTGTTGCATACTTATATATTGCTTATGTATTGTCTGTGAATTGGTACTAACGTTTCGTTTGGCTAGTGCATAGCGATGCCGACGTATGTCGTGTACAAGGGTAAGGTTCCCGGAGTCTACGATGACTGGGAGGAGTGTCGGAGACAGGTTCACCGATTTAGCGGTAATAGTTACAAAGGGTACACCACTAGGGCCGAGGCCGAATCTAGATACGCCCGCTATCTAGCGGGAGAGGGGAGGGAGCGTTGGAGGAACCGGATGAAGACGAGTTTCATCGTGATGATTCTCATCGTGATGACCGCAGCTCTCTTCTATGTGATGGTAGTTTAGATGATCGATATCGACTTGTAATGTGAAGACAAACTCGCTACTTGCGGTCTCGAGACTTGTAATATAATGTTCTATCTTTGTTCGGTCTTTTCAATTCGGAGACTAATATGATGAATTGTATTCGGAGACTAATATGATGAATTGTATTCAAAGACTAATCTTCTATTGTATTCGATGAATCTGTTGTTGATATGTGCTGTCTATATTTTGTCAAATTATACATTTTGTAACCTGTGAAAAAAACAAAAAATAAAAAATAAAAAAAACTAATATTCATATTAATGGCGCATCACATGACAGTGCGCCATTAGTATGACAGTGCATACTAATGGCGCATCACTGGGCAGTGCGCCATTAGTATGTCGCGGTTACTAATGGCGCATCAAGTGGTGGTGCGCCATTAGTATGCCAAAGCACCTGGGTATACATGGCCCCTGGGAGGCATACTAATGGCGCACCCTGGCCTATACTAATGGCGCACCCGCGGTGCGCCATTAGTATACCAGATACTAATGGCGCACCAGGTGGTGCGCCATTAGTAAAAATTACTAATGGCGTGCTATTAATGGCGCACCACAGATGCGCCATTAATGGCCATATTAGGTGCGCCATTAGTAGGGATTTTTCTAGTAGTGTGCGCTTTTATGGTTGGATGCACAAAATCTTAATGCAAAAGAACGTCACTTTATATTGCCCCTTGTATCTGAACCTTTATTATGCAGTCTGTCGCTTTTATTGCGTCCACAACAAGTTCGTACAAAGCTTATATCTCTGCACTAATAAGTCATGCATATTTAAAGAGCAATTTTTATTTCTTGCACCAATGACAACTTACTTGAAGGATCTTACTCAATCCATAGGTAGATATGGTGGACTCTCATGGCTAAACTGGTTTAAGGGTATTTGGAAGCACAAGTAGTATCTCTACTTGGTGCTGAGAATTTGGCTAGCATGAGGGGGAAAGGCAAGCTCCACATGTTTATCTCAGATGTAAGCAAACATAACTCATTATGTTGTCTTCCTTGTCCAACATCAACTCTTTAGCATGTCATATTTTAATGAGTGCTCCCAATCATAAAAGATGTCAATGATAATATATCTATATGTGTAACCTCTCTCTCCTTATTACTTCCTCTTAATTGCAACGATGACCAAAGCTACATTTGCCAACTCCCAACAACTTTTAATCATCATACTCTTTTTATGTGAAGTCATTACTCTCAATAAGATCAATATGAACTCTTTGTTTCTTTTTATTCTTTTCTTTATTCACCCAAGATCATGGCAAAGTAATCAAGCCCTTGACTCAACACTTTATTATATATAGCTCACGGACTCGATTGCATAGAGGGATCATAAAGCAAAACTCAAAACTAGATCGTGCCATGACTTTATTCTACTGAATCAAGATACTACAAATAGGATCGAACTAAGAAAAACGGTAAAGATAGGAGTTGTGATGGTGATATAATACCTGGGGCACCTCCCCCAAGCTTGGCAGTTGCCAAGGGGAGTGCCCATACCCATGTGATTATATCTCCTTCTTTGTTGTTGGCGGTGGAGGTGTTGTTGATGATGGAAGCTTGTCGTCCACCTTCCATGGCATAGGCTCACCCTCATATAAGGATGATCAAGTCTCCGGAATCCTCAAATCTGCAACGGAAATAGTTCGAAATGAAAACAGAGGATATTTGCGTGATACGGTCGTAAAAACCTTCAGGAGAATATATAATGAATTTTTACCGACCAAAATATGTATCGTGCAAGAAAACGGAGTCCGGAGGGCACACGAGGTGCTCATGAGGTAGGGGGCGCGCCCAGGTGGGTAGGGCGCGCCCTCCACCCTCGTGGAGGCCTCGTGTCCTCCCTGGACTGCTACTTATTTTTCTATTTTTCTAAATATTCCAAAACAGAGAAATATTGCTTTAAAAATTGTTTTGGGGTCGGTTTACTTACCGTACCACATACCTACTCCTTTTCGGAGTCTGGAACATTCTGGAAAGTGTCCTTTATGTATTCCTCCGGGGTTACGGTTTCAATAATATTGGTTTCAACATTTATGGGATTACCTGAGATATAATGTTTGATTCTTTGGCCGTTTGCCACCTTCGGATTTGTGCCTGCGAAGTTGTTGATTTTTATGGCACCGGAACGATAGACCTCCTCGATAACGTAAGGACCTTCCCATTTGGAGAGAAGTTTTCCTGCAAAAAATCTTAAACGAGAGTTGTATAGCAATACATAGTCCCCTACATTAAACTCACGCTTTTGTATCCTTTTATCATGCCACCTTTTAACTTTTTCTTTAAACATCTTGGCATTTTCATAAGCTTGGGTTCTCCATTCATCAAGTGAGCTAATATCAAACAATCTCTTCTCACCGGCAAGTTTGAAGTCATAATTGAGCTCTTTGATAGCCCAATATGCCTTATGTTCTAGTTCAAGAGGTAAATGACATGCTTTTCCATAAACCATTTTATACGGAGACATACCCATAGGATTTTTGTACGCAGTTCTATAGGCCCATAATGCATCATTCAGTTTTTTGGACCAATTCTTGCTAGACCTATTGATAGTCTTTTGCAAAATTAATTTGAGCTCTCTATTGCTCAATTCTACCTGACCACTAGACTGCGGGTGATAAGGAGATGCAATTCTATTATTAACATCGTATTTAGCAAGCATCTTACGGAAAACACCATGAATAAAGTGTGAACCACCATCAGTCATTAAGTATCTAGGGACTCCAAACCTCAGAAAAATAACTTCTTGAAGCATTTTAATAGAAGTGTTATGATCAGCACTACTAGTTTGAATAGCTTCTACCCACTTAGTAACGTATTCAACAGCAACTAGAATATGAGTGTAACCATTAGAGGCAGGAAAAGGTCCCATATAATCAAAGCCCCAAACATCAAATGGCTCAATATCAAGTGAATAATTCATAGGCATTTCTTGACGTCTACTGATATTACCAATTCTTTGACATTCATCGCAAGATAAAACAAACTTACGGGCATCCTTGAAGAGAGTAGGCCAATAAAAACCGGATTGCAATACCTTATGTGCAGTTCTATCTCCAGCGTGGTGTCCTCCATAAGATTCGGAGTGACACTTGCATAGGATCTGTTCCTGTTCATGCTCAGGTACACAACGTCTAATAACACCATCTACTCCTTCTTTATAAAGATGTGGGTCATCCCAAAAGTAATGTCGCAAGTCATAGAAAAACTTTTTCTTTTGTTGGTATGTGAAGCTAGGTGGTATAAATTTAGCAACAATATAATTAGCATAATCAGCATACCACGGAGTGCTACGAGAAGTACTTATGACATTTAATTGCTCATCAGGAAAGCTATCATCAATAGGTAGTGGGTCATCAAGAACATTCTCTAGCCTAGACAAGTTGTCTACAACGGGGTTCTCAGCTCCTTTTCTATCAACAATATGTAAATCAAATTCTTGGAGCAAGAGAACCCATCTAATGAGTCTAGGTTTTGCATCTTTCTTTTCCATAAGATATTTAATAGCAGCATGATCTGTATGAATAGTTACTCTAGAATCAACAATATAGGGTCTGAATTTATCACAAGCAAATACAACCGCTAAAAGTTCCTTTTCAGTAGTAGCATAATTTCTTTGAGCATTGTCTAGAGTCTTACTAGCATAATGGATAACATTTAATTTCTTATCAACTCTTTGCCCTAGAACAGCACCTACAGCATAATCGCTAGCATCACACATAATTTCAAAGGGTAAATTCCAATCAGGTGGCTGAACAATAGGTGCAGAGACTAATGCTTTCTTAAGTATTTCAAATGCTTCTACACAATCATCATCAAAGACAAATGGTACATCTTTTTGTAATAAATTAGTCAGAGGACGAGAGATTTTTGAGAAGTCCTTAATGAACCTCCTATAAAATCCAGCGTGACCAAGGAAACTTCTTATACCTTTGATGTCCTTGGGACATGGCATCTTTTCAATAGCATAAACCTTGGCTTTATCAACTTCAATACCTCTTTCAGAAACATTGTGCCCCAAGACAATACCTTCATTAACCATAAAGTAGCACTTTTCCCAATTCAAGACAAGATTAGTTTCTTCACATCTCTGCAAAACTCGAGCAATATTGCTCAAGCAATCATCAAAAGAGGAACCATAGACGGAAAAGTCATCCATGAAAACCTCACAAATTTTGTCACAAAAGTCAGAGAATATAGCCATCATGCATCTTTGAAAGGTGGCAGGTGGATTACATAAACCAAAAGGCATGCGTCTATAAGCAAAAGTACCAAAAGGGCATGTAAAAGTAGTCTTTGATTGATCTTTAGCCGACACAGGTAGTTGAGAGAAACCAGAATAACCATCTAGAAACAATAATGTGTATGTTTGCATAGTCTTTCTAGCATTTGATCAATAAAAGGTAAGGGGTAATCATCTTTCTTAGTAGCTTTATTTAATTTGCAAAAATCAATTACCATCCTATAACCTGTGATAATTCTTTGCGGGATCAATTCATCTTTATCATTAGGGACAACAGTAATACCTCCCTTCTTAGGGACACAATGGACAAGACTTACCCACTGACTATCTGCAACGGGATAAATTATACCTGCCTCCAGAAGCTTCAGTATTTCTTTTCTTACCACTTCTTTCATTTTAGGATTCAAACGTCGTTGAGGATCACGAACTGGTTTGGCATCCGCTTCCAAATTTATTTTATGTTGACATAGAGTAGGACTAATTCCCTTAAGATCATCAAGAGTATATCCAATAGCGGCACGGTGCTTCTTCAGAATTTTCAATAATCTTTCTTCTTCATGCTCTGAAAGGTTAGCACTAATAATAACAGGATATATTTTCTTTTCATCAAGATAAGCATATTTAAGATTATCAGGCAACAGTTTAAGTTCAAAAACGGGATCACCCTTGGGTGGAGGAGGATCCCCTAGGATTTCAACAGGCAAATTGTGTTGCAGAATAGGTTCCTGTTTAAAGAATACTTCATCTATTTCACTTCTTTCATTCATGAACATCTCATTTTCATGGTCTAGCAAATAGTGTTCTAAAGGATCACTAGGAGGTACCGCAATAGAAGCACAATAATTTCATCCTTACTAAGCAATTCTTCCTCACGATGTTGTTTACTAAATTTAGAGAAATTAAACTCATGAACCATATCATCCAAGCCAATAGTAACAACATTCTTTTCGCAGTCTATCTTAGCATTAACAGTATTCAAGAAGGGTCTACCAAATATAATGGGACAAAAGCTATCATGTGGAGAACCAAGAACAAGAAAATCATCGGGATATTTGGTTTTCCCACACAAGACTTCAACATCTATAACAATTCCCATTGCAGATATACTATCTCTATTGGCCATTTAATTGTAACATCAATATCTTCTAACTTAGCAGGTGCGATATCATGCATAATTTCTTTATATAAGTCAATGGGTATAACACTAGAACTAGAACCCATATCACATAAGCCACGATAACAATGATCTCCTATTTTAACAGAAATAACAGGCACGCCTACCACGGGTCTATGTTTATCTCTATCACAGGGTTTAGCAATCCTAGCAGTTTCACCAGAGAATTCAATGACATGCCCATCAATATTATCGGACAAGAGATCTTTAACAATAGCAATATTAGGTTCTATTTTGACTTGCTCAGGAGGTGTATAAGTTCTAGTATTGCTTTTACGAACAACAGTTGAAGCTTTAGCATGATCCTTTACTCTATCAGGGAAAGGTGGTTTCTCAACATAAGAGGTGGGAACAATAGGATCATTATAAGTGATGGTCTTTTCTTCAACTTTAATAGGTGCAGCTACTTTTACTTCTATGGGAGGATGATATTTAAACCACTTCTCCTTGGGGAGATCAACATAAGTAGCAAAAGATTCACAGAAAGAAGCTACTATCTCAGAGTCAAGTCCATATTTAGTGCTAAACTTACGGAAAATATCGGTATCCATAAAAGATTTAACACAATCAAACTTAGGTGTCATACCTGACTCCTTACCTTCGTCGAGGTCCCAATCTTCAGAGTTTCGTTTAATTCTATCCAATAAATTCCATCTGAATTCAATATTCTTCATCATAAAAGAGCCAGCACAAGAAGTATCGAGCATGGTTTTATTATTATGAGAAAGACGAGCATAAAAAATTTGCATAATTATTTCTCTTGAGAGCTCATGATTGGGGCATGAATATAACATTGATTTAAGCCTCCCCCAAGCTTGAGCGATGCTTTCTCCTTCACGAGGCCAAAAAATATATTTATAATTGCGATCACGATGAACAAGATGCATAGGGTATTACTTTTGATGAAATTCCAATATCACTCTTTTATAGTTCCATGATCTCGTATCATCACATAGCCTATACCATGTCAATGCGTCTCCCTCCAAAGATAAAGGGAAAGCCTTATTCTTAACAACATCATAGGGTATACCTGCAAGCTTAAATAATCCACAAATATCATCCACATAGCGTAGATGCTCGTCGGGATGCTTTGTTCCATCTCCTGTAAAAGTATTAGCCAGCAGTTTTTCCATAATACCAGAAGGAAATTCAAAAGGAGTTTCATTTTCAATAGGTTCAGTAGGTTGAGGAGCAACTCTTTGCTCTACTGGACGGGGTGAAGATACCCCGAACAAGCCCCTCAGAGATTCACTTTCCATAGTAACAAGTGATAGAAAATTTCAGCACACTATATAAATTTTTCCTTACCAAATTCCACTTACCAAAGGCGCTACACTCCCTGGCAACGGCGCCAGAAAAGAGTCTTGATGACCCACAAGTATAGGGGATCTATCATAGTCCTTTCGATAAGTAAGAGTGTCGAACCCAACGAGGAGCAGAAGGAAATGATAAACAGTTTTCAGCAAGGTATTATCTGCAAGTACTGAAATAAGTGATAACAGATAGGTTTGTGACAAGATAAATTGTAACGAGCAACAAGTAACAAAAGTAAATAAAGTACAGCAAGGTGTCCCAATCCATTTTGTAGCAAAGGACAAGCCGGAACAAACTCTTATACTAGGAAAAGCGGTCCCGAGGACACATGGGAATATCGTCAAGCTAGTTTTCATAACGCTCATATGATTCGCATTCGATACTTTGATAATTTGATATGTGGGTGGACCGGTGCTTGGGCACTGCCCTTACTTGGACAAGCATCCCACTTATGATTAACCTCTATTGCAAGCATCCGCAACTACAACAAAAGTATTAAGGTAAACCTAACCATAGCATGAAACATGTGGATCCAAATCAGCCCCTTAGGGAGCAACGCATAAACTAGGGTTTAAGCTTGTGTCACTCTAGCAACCCATCATCTACTTATTACTTCTCAATGCCTTCCTCTAGGCCCAAATAATGGTGAAGTGTTATGTAGTCGATGTTCACATAACACCACTAGAGGTTAGATAACATACATCTTATCAAAATATCGAACGAATACCAAATTCACATGACTACTAATAGCAAGACTTCTCCCTTGTCCTCAGGAACAAACGTAACTACTCACAAAGAATATTCATGTGCATAATCAGAGGGGTAATAATATGCATAAAGGATGTGAACATATGATCTTCCACCAAATAAACCAACTAGCTCAACTACAAGGAGTAATCAACACTACTAGCAACCTACTAGCACCAATCCCGGACTTGGAGACAAGAATTGGATACAAGAGATGAACTAGGGTTTGGAGATGAGATGGTGCTGGTGAAGATGTTGATGGAGATTGCCCTCTCTCGATGAGAGGAGCGTTGGTGATGACGATGTCGATGATTTCCCCCTCCCGGAGGGAAGTGTCCCCGGCAGAACAGCTCTGCCGGAGCCCTAGATTGGTTTCGCCGAGGTTCCGCCTCGTGGCGGCGGAGTCTCGTCCCAAAAGGTTGCTTAAGATTTTTTTTCTCATCGAAAGACTTCATATAGGAGAAGATGGGCGTCGGAGAGCCACCAGGGGGCCCACGAGGTAGGGGGGCGCGCCCAGGGGGAGGGGCGCGCTCCCCACCCTCGTGAGCAGGGTGTGGGCCCCCTCGCCTTCATCTTTGGCGACGATTTTTCTTTATTTATTTTAAGATATTCCGTGGAGTTTCGGGACTTTTGGAGTTGCGCAGAATAGGTCCCCAATATTTGCTCCTTTTCAGCCAGAATTCCAGCTGCCGGCATTCCCCCTCTTCATGGTAAACCTTGTAAAATAAGAGAGAATAGCCATAAGTATTGTGACATATCGTGAAATAACAGCCCATAATGCGATAAATATTGATATAAATGCATGATGCAAAATGGACGTATCAAAGGCGTCCCAATAATTCAGAGTTTTTAGATCTTGATGCTAAATTTTGTAAAAGTGGGATTGGAGAGGTTATGACTTTAAATAGCATTGAACCCACTATGTCGGATTTCAAGGAATTTGATTATGATAATTGTTCTTTAGAAGGTTGTATTTCCTTGTTGCAATCCGTTGTTAATTCTCCTCATGTTTATAGTCAAAATAAAGCTTTTACCAAACATGTTGTTGATGCCTTTATGCAATCTTATGATGAAAAACTTAACTTGGAAGTTTCTATACCTAGAAAACTTAATGATGAGTGGGAACCTACTATAAAGATTAAAATTAAAGATCATGAGTTTTTTTCTTTGTGTCATTTGGGTGCTAGTGTCTCCACGATTCCGAAAGCTTTATGTTATATTCTAGGTTTCCATGATCTTGATGATTGCTCTTTAAATTTGCACCTTGCGGATTCCACCATTAAAAAGCCAATGGGAAGGATCAATGATGTTCTAATTGTGGCAAATAGAAATTTGGTGCCCGTAGATTTTATCGTTCTTGATATAGATTGCAATCTTTCTTGCCCTATTATTCTTGGTAGACCTTTCCTTAGAACGATTGGCATGATTATTGATATGAAGGAAGGGAATATTAGATTCCAATTTCCATTAAGGAAAGGCATGGAGCACTTTCCAAGAAATAAAAAATAAATTACCTTATGAATCTGTCATGCGGGCTACTTATGAATTGAGTGCCAAAGATGGCACTACTTAGATCTATCTTCGCTTTTATGCCTAGCTAGGGGCGTTAAACGATAGCGCTACTTGGGAGGCAACCCAATTTTATTTGTGTTTTTTGTTTTTTTTCTGTTTAGTAATAAATTTTGCATCTACCTTCTGTTTAGATGTGTTTTTATGTTTTAATTAGTGTTTGTGTCAAGTAGAACCTATAGGATAACCTATGGTGATAGTTAATTTGATTCTGCTGAAAACAGAAACTTTGTGCGCACGAAATTAGTTTTGTTAAATCACAGAAACGTTATTTTGTGTTGATTCTTTTTGCTGCTGATCAATAGACAAATTTAACAGGACTTCCTATTTTGGTAGGAGTTTTAAGTTTCCGGAAGTTTGCGTTAGTTACAGATTGCTACAGACTGTTCTGTTTTTGACAGATTCTGTTTTTCGTGTGTTGTTTGCTTATTTTGATGTATCTATGGCTAGTATTAAATTGTACGAACCATAGAGAACTTGGAATACAGTAGGTTTAACACTGAACTAAATAAAGAATGAGTTCATTAAAGTACCTTATGTGGTGGTTTTGTTTTCTTTCACTAATGGAGCTTATGAGATTTCCGGTAGAGTTTTGTGTTGTGAAGTTTTCAAGTTTTGGGTAAAGATTTGATGGACTATGAAACAAGGAGTGGCAAAAGCCTAATCTTGGGGATGCCCATGGCACCCCAAGATATTCAAGAATAGCCCAAAGCCTAAGCTTGGGGATGCCCCGGGAAGGCATCCCCTCTTTCGTCTTTGTTCATTGGTAACTTTACTTGGAGCGATATTTTTATTCGCCACATGATATGTGTTTTGCTTGGTGTCAGTGTCAAAACCGGCGGATCTCGGGTAGGGGGTACCGATCTGTGCGTCAAGGCTGATGGTAACAGGAAGCAAGGGACACAGATGTTTACCCAAGTTCGGGCCCTCTCGATGGAGGTAAAACCCTACATCCTGCTTGATTAATATTGAAGATATGGGTAGTAAAAGAGTAGATCTACCACGAGATCGTAGAGGCTAAACCCTAGAAGCTAGCCTATGATGGTATGATTGTAATTGTGATCGGGCTTCTAAGGACCAACCTCTCCGGTTTATATAGACACCGGAGAGGGCTAGGGTTTACATGGAGTCGGTTACAGGGAAGGAAACACAATATCCGGATCGCCAAGCTTGCCTTCCACGCAAAGGAGAGTCCCATCCGGACACGGGTCAAAGTCTTGAGTCTTGTATCTTCACGCTTCAATAGTCCGGACATTGTACACAGTCTGGCTGTCCGGATACCCCCTAATCCAGGACTCCCTCAGTAGCCCCTAAACCAGGCTTCAATGACGATGAGTCCGGCGTGCAGTATTGTCTTCGGCATTGCAAGGCGGGTTCCTTCTCCGAATACTCCAAAGTACCTGTTACGACGAAGAGTGTCCGACCTCCAATCAATGTTGTGCTCCTCGGCTTCAGTGCCTCAATAATGACCATCTCCACGTGTCGAGCGAATGCGAGGAGCTGAGGCATTTTTGCATTTGACACCCTCAATCCTCCGGGCTGACCGCCTATTTGAAGGGACGGGGATTCTCAGATCCAAACCTCACTCTCCCTCCCTGAGCTAGCATCCAATAGAGCGCTCCGTAAAAAACCACTCCAACATGGCCGGCCGTCGCAACTCTTCTACTCGCCCTCCTCATTCTAAGTCGGGGGATTGGGGAGAGTGTTCAGTCCCACATAGCCGTTTGATAGAGTTACAAACCCAAGGGTTTCTCCCACTGGCGTTCATGGTCCCTGTTTGAGCCGGAATAACTACTTACGACGGAGGGGAACAGGCGGAGAGATCTCCAAATCCATCTCTAGAGGAGCATATATGCCTCATTCCGCATCTGCTAAGGGGCGTTGGGTTTCCCATCCACCCGTTTCTTTGCGGGCTCCTGGAGTTCTACGGCCTCCAGTTGCACAATCTTACCCCTGCCTCAATTCTGCATATAGCGGGGTATGTCGCCCTTTGCGGGTTGTTTTTATGCTGCGAACCTCACTTCGGATTATGGAGGAAGTTGTTCTGCCTTGTCCCCCGCACCCAGGGAGAATCCCTATGTCAAGTGGGCAGGGCTGAAGTATGGCGCATTGCCGAGACCGGATACCTATCCGGCACTCCTAAGAAGGCACCAGAAAACTGGCCTTCAGAGTGGTTTTACATTGATGACATTGAAGGAAATATGCCCTAGAGGCAATAATAAAGTAATTATTTATTTCCTTATTTCATGATAAATGTTTATTATTCATGCTAGAATTGTACTAACCGGAAAGATGATACATGCATGGACAAACATAATGTCACTAGTATGCCTCTACTTGACTAGCTCATTAATCAAAGATGGTTATGTTTCCTAACCATAGACATGTGTTGTCATTTGATTAACGGGATCACATCATTAGGGGTATGATGTGATTGACATGACCCATTCCGTTAGCCTAACACTTGATCGTTTAGTATATTGCTATTGCTTTCTTCATGACTTATACATGTTCCTGTAACTATGAGATTATGCAACTCCCGTTTACCGGAGGAACACTTTGGGTGCTACCAAACGTCACAACGTAACTGGGTGATTATAAAGGAGTACTACAGGTGCCTCCAAAGGTACATGTTGGGTTGGCGTATTTCGAGATTAGGTTTTGTCACTCCGATTGTTGGAGAGGTATCTCTGGGCCCTCTCGGTAATGCACATCACTATAAGCCTTGCAAGCAATGTAGCTAATGAGTTAGTTATGGAATGATGCATTACATAACGAGTAAAGAGACTTGCCGGTAACGACATTGAACTAGGTATTGGATACCGACGATCGAATCTTGGGCAAGTAACATACCGATGACAAAGGGAACAACGTATGTTGTTATGCGGTTTGACCGATAAAGATCTTCGTAGAATATGTAGGAGCCAATATGGGCATCTAGGTCCCGCTATTGGTTATTGACCGAGAATAGTTCTAGGTCATGTCTACATAGTTCTCGAACCTGTAGGGTCCGCACGCTTAACGTTACGATGATAGTTTTATTATGAGTTTATAAGTTTTGATGTACCGAAGTTTTTTCGGAGTCCCGGATGTGATCACGGACATAACGAGGAGTCTCGAAATGGTCGAGACATAAAGATTGATATATTGGAAGCCTATGTTTGGACATCAGAAGTGTTCCGGGTGAAATCGGCATTTTACCGGAGTACCGGGAGGTTACCGGAACCCCCCCGGTGACATAATGGGCCTTATTGGGCCTAGTGGAGGAAGAGGAGAAGGGGCCAAGGGGCAGCCGCGCGCCCCTCACCCCCAAGTCTGAATAGGACAAGGAGGGGGGGCGGCGCCCCCCCTTTCCTTTCCCCCCTCTCCTCCTCCCCCCCATGTCCTAGTCCAACTAGGGAAGGGGGGGAGTCCTACTCCCGGTGGGAGTAGGACTCCTCCGGTGCGCCTCCTCCTAGGGCCGGCCGCACCCCCCCCCCCTTGCTCCTTTATATACGGGGGCAGGGGGGCACCCTAGAACACACAAGTTGATCTACGGATCGTTCCTTAGCCGTGTGCGGTGCCCCCCTCCACCATATTCCACCTCGGTCATATCGTCGCGGAGTTTAGGCGAAGCCCTGCGCCGATAGAACATCATCATCGTCACCACGCCGTCGTGCTGACGGAACTCATCCCCGACGCTTTGCTGGATCGGAGCCCGGGGATCGTCATCGAGCTGAACGTGTGCTGAACTCGGAGGTGCCGTACGTTTGGTACTTGGATCGGTCGGATCGTGAAGACGTACGACTACATCAACCGCGTTGTCATAATGCTTCCGCTTACGGTCTACGAGGGTACGTGGACAATACTCTCGCCTCTCGTTGCTATGCCATCACCATGATCTTGCGTGTGCGTAGGAATTTTTTTGAAATTACTACGTTCCCCAACAGTGGCATCCGAGCCAGGTTTTATGCGTAGATGTCATATGCATGAGAAGAACACAAGTGAGTTGTGGGCGATACAAGTCATAATGCTTACCAGCATGTCATACTTTGGTTCAGCGGTATGGTGAGATGAAGCGGCCCAGACCGACATTACGCGTACGCTTACGCGAGACTGGTTTCACCGTTACGAGCACTCGTGCTTAAAGGTGACTGGCGGGTGTCTGTCTCTCTCACTTTAGCTGAATCGAGTGTGGCTACGCCCGGTCCTTGCGAAGGTTAAAACAGCACTAACTTGACGAACTATCGTTGTGGTTTTGATGCGTAGGTAAGAATGGTTCTTGCTAAGCCCGTAGCAGCCACGTAAAATTTGCAACAACAAAGTAGAGGACGTCTAACTTGTTTTTGCAGGGCATGTTGTGATGTGATATGGTCAAGACGTGATGCTATATTTTATTGTATGAGATGATCATGTTTTGTAACCGAAGTTATCGGCCACTAGCAGGAGCCATATGGTTGTTGCTTTATTGTATGAAATGCAAACGCCCTGTAATTGCTTTACTTTATCACTAAGCGGTAGCGATAGTCGTAGAAGCAATAGATGGCGTAACGACAACGATGCTACGATGGAGATCAAGGTGTCGCGCCGGTGACGACGGTGATCACGACGGTGCTTCGGAGATGGAGATCACAAGCACAAGATGATGATGGTCATATCATATCACATATATTGATTGCATGTGATGTTTATCCTTTATGCATCTCATCTTGCTTTGATTGACGGTAGCATTTTAAGATGATCTCTCACTAAAAATTATCAAGAAGTGTTCTCCCTGAGTATGCACCGTTGCGAAAGTTCTTCGTGCTGAGACACCACGTGATGATCGGGTGTGATAGGCTCTACATTCAAATACAACGGGTGCAAAACAGTTGCACACGCGGAATACTCAGGTTAAACTTGACGAGCCTAGCATATAACAGATATGGCCTCGGAACACGGAGACCGAAAGGTCGAGCGTGAATCATATAGTAGATATGATCAACATATTGATGTTCACCGTTGAAACTACTCCATCTCACGTGACGATTGGACGTGGTGTAGTTGATATGGATCACGTAATCACTTAGAGGATTAGAGGGATGTCTATCTAAGTGGGAGTTCTTTAGTAATATGATTAATTGAACTTAAATTTATCATGAACTTAGTCCTGGTAGTATTTTGCAAATTATGTTGTAGATCAATAGCTTGCATTGTTGCTTTCATATGTTTATTTTGATATGTTCCTAGAGAAAATTGTGTTGAAAAAATGTTAGTAGCAATGATGCGGATTGGATCCGTGCTCTGAGGTTTATCCTCACTGCTGCACAGAAGAATTATGTCCTTAATGCACCGCTAGGTGACAGACCTATTGCAGGAGCAGATGCAGACGTTATGAACATTTGGCTAGCTCAATATGATGACTACTTGATAGTTTAGTGCACCATGCTTAACGGCTTAGAATCGGGACTTCAAAGATGTTTTGAATTGAAGTTAATATTTCAAGCAAATATCCGAGTTGAGAGATATGAAGTCTCCAACAAGTTCTATAGCTAAAAGATGGAGGAGAATCGCTCAACTAGTGAGCATGTTCTCAGATTGTATGGGTACTACAATCGCTTGAATCAAGTGGGAGTTAATCTTCCAAATAAGATAGTGATTGACAGAATTCTCTAGTCACCATCACTAAGTTACTAGAAATTCGTGATGAACTATAGTATGCAAGGGATGACAAAAATGATTCCCGAGCTCTTCGTCATGTTGAAATCGACGAAGGTAGAAATCAAGAAAGAGCATCAAGTGTTGATGATTGACAAGACCACTAGTTTCAAGAAAAGGGAAAAGGGAAACAAAGGGAAACTTCAAGTAGAATGGCAAACAAGTTGTCACTCCCGTGAAGAAGACCAAAGCTGGACCAAAGCCTGAAACTGAGTGCTTACACTCCAATGGAAATGGTCACTGGAAGAGGAAATGCCCTAAATATTTTGTGGATAAGAAGGATGGCAAAGTGAACAAGGGTATATTTGATATACAGGTGTTTGATATGTGCCTTACTAGTGTTTATAGTAGCCCCTGAGTATTTGATACTTGTTCGGTTGCTAAGATTAGTAACTCGAAATAGGAGTTACAGAATAAACAGAAACTAGTTGAGGGTGAGGTGACGATGTGTGTTGGAAGTGGTTCCAAGATTGATATGATCATCATCGCACAGTCCCTATACTTTCGGGATTAGTGTTGAACCTAAATAAATGTTATTTGGCGTTTGCGTTGAGCATGAATATGATTTGATCATGTTATTGCAATACTGTTATTCATTTAAAATCAGAGAATAATTGTTGTTCTGTTTAAATGAATAAAACCTTTGATGGTCATACACCCAATGAAAATAGTTTGTTGGATCTCGATCGTAGTGATACACATATACATAATATTGATGCCAAAAGATGCAAAGTTGATAATGATAGTGCAACTTATTTTTGGCACTACCGTTTGGGTCATATCGGTGTAAAGCGGATGAAGAAACTCCATAAAGATGGATTTTCGGAATCACTTGGTTATGAATCATTTTGATGCTTGCGAACCGTGCCTTTTGGGCAAGATGACTAAAATTCCATTCTCCGGAACAATGGAATGAGCTACTAACTTATTGGAACTAATACATACCGATGTATGCGATCCAATGAGTATTGATGCTCGTGGCAAGTATCATTATTTTCTGACCTTCACAAGATGATTTGAGCAGATATGGGTATATCTACTTGATGAAACATAAGTCTGAAATAGTTGAAAGGTTCAAAGAATTTCAGAGTGAAGTGAAAAAATCATCGTAACAAGAAAATAAAGTTTCTATGATCTGATTGTAGAGATGAATATTTGAGCTACGAGTTTGGCCTTCATTTCAAAATGTGGAATAGTTTCACAGCTCATGCCATATGGAACACCACAACATAATGGTGTGTCCGAACGTCATAATCGTACTTTACTAGATATGGTGCGATCTATGATGTCTCTTATCGGTTTACCACTATCGTTTTGGGGTTATGCATTAGAGACAGCTGCATTCACGTTTAATAGGGCACCATCTAAATCCGTTGAGACGACACCGTATGAACTATGGTTTAGCAGTAAACCTAAGCTGTCGTTTCTTAAATTTTGGGGCTGCGATGCTTATGTGAAAAAGTTTCAACCTGATAAGCTCGAACCCAAATCGGAGAAGTGCGTCTTCATAGAATAACCAAAGGTAACTATTGGGTACACCATCTATCACAGATCCGAAGGCAAGTTATTCGTTGCTAAGATGGATCCTTTCTAGAGAAGAAGTTTCTCTTGAAAGAAGTGAGTGGGAGGAAAGTAGAACGTGATGAGTTAATTGTACCTTCTCCCTTATTGGAAAGTAGTTCATCACAGAAATCAGTTCTAGTGATTCCTACACCAATTAGTGAGGAAGTTAATGATGATGATCATGAAACTTCAGATCAAGTTGCTACCAAACCTCGTAGGTCTTCCAGAGTAAGATCCGCACCAGAGTGGTACTATAATGATGTTCTGGAAGTCATGTTACTAGACCATGATGAACCTACGAACTATGAGGAAGTGATGATGAGCCCAGATTCCCCGAAATGGCTTGAGGCCATAAAATCTGAGATATGATCCATGTATGAGAACAAAGTATGGACTTTGATTGACTTGCTTGATGATCAGCAAGCCATGTTAAATAAATGGATCTTCAAGAAGAAGACGGACACTGATAGTAGTGTTACTATCTACTAAGCTCGACTTGTTGCGAAAGGTTTTCAACAAGTTTAAGGTGTTGAATGCGATGAGATTTTCTCACTCGTATCGAAGCTTAAGTCTGTCTGAATCATGTTAGCAATTGCCACATTTTATGAAATCTGGCAAATGAATGTCAAAACTGCATTCCTTAATGGATTTATTAAAGAAGAGTTGTATATGATGCAACAAGAAAGTTTTTGTCAATCCTAAAGATGCTAATAAAGTGTGCAAGCTCCAGCAATCCATCAATGGACTGGTGCAAGCATCTCGGAGTTGGAATATAGACTTTGATGAGTTGATCAAAGCATATGGTTTTATACAGACTTTTGGAAAGGCCTGTATTTACAAGAAAGTGAGTGGGAGCACTACAGCATTTCTGATAAGTATATGTGAATGACATATTATTAATTGGAAATGATGTAGAATTTTCTGGAAAGCATAAAGGAGTGTTTGAAAGGAGTTTTTCAAAGAAAGACCTCGGTGAAGCTGCTTACACATTGAGCATCAAGATCTATGTAGATAGATCAAGACACTTGATAAGTTTTTCAATGAGTACATACCTTGATAATTTTTTTGAAGTAGTTCAAAATGCAACAGTCAAAGAAACAGTTCTTGCCTGTGTTGCAAGGTGTGAAGTTGAGTAAGACTCAAGACCCAACCATAGCAGAAAATAGAAAGAGAATGAAAAGTCATTCCCTATGCCTCAGTCATAGGTTCTATAAAGTTTGTTATGCTGTGAACCAGACCTATTGTATACCTTGCTCTGAGTTTGACAAAGGAATACAATTTTGATCTAAGAGTAGATCACTGGATAGCGGTCAAGAATATCCTTAGTGAGGACTAAGGAGATGTTTCTCGATTATGGAGGTGATAAAAGACCCCGTCATAAAAGGTTATAACGATGCAAGCTTTTACACCAATCCAGATGACTCTAAGTCTCAATCTGGATGCATATTGAAAGTGGGAGCAATTAGCTGGAGTAGCTCTGTGCAGAGCATTGCCGACATAGAATATTTGGAAAATACATACGGCTCTGATTATGACAGACCTGTTGACTAAACTTCTCACACAAGCAAAACATGATCATACCTTAGTACTCTTTGGGTGTTAACCACATAGCGATGTGAACTAGATTATTGACTCTAGTAAACCCTTTGGGTGTTGATCACATGACAATGTGAACTATGGGTATTAATCACATATAAATGTGAATATTGGTGTTAAATCACATGGCGATGTGAACTAGATTATTGACTCTAGTGCAAGTGGGAGACTGAAGGAAATATGCCCTAGAGGCAATATAAAGTTATTATTTATTTCCTTATTTCATGATAAATGTTTATTATTCATGCTAGAATTGTATTAACCGGAAACATGATACATGTGTGAATACATAGACAAACATAACATCACTAGTATGCCTCTACTTGACTAGCTCATTAATCAAAGATGGTTATGTTTCCTAACCATAGACATGTGTTGTCATTTGATAAACGGGATCACATCATTAGGGGAATGATGTGATTGACATGAACCATTCCGTTAGCCTAGCACTTGATCGTTTAGTATATTGCTATTACTTTCTTCATGACTTATACATGTTCCTGTAACTATGAGATTATGCAACTCCCATTTACCGGAGGAACACTTTGGGTGCTACCAAACGTCACAACGTAACTGGGTGATAATAAAGGAGTACTACAGGTGTCTCCAAAGGTACATGTTGGGTTGGCGTATTTCGAGATTAGGTTTTGTCACTCCAATTGTCGGAGAGGTATCTCTGGGTCCTCTCGGTAATGCACATCACTATAAGCCTTGCAAGCAATGTACCTAATGAGTTAGTTACGGAATGATGCATTACGTAACGAGTAAAGAGAGTTGCCGGTAACGAGATTGAACTAGGTATTGGAGACCGACGATCGATTCTTGGGAAAGTAACATACCGATGACAAAGGGAACAACGTATGTTGTTATGCGGTTTGACCGATAAACATCTTCGTAGAATATGTAGGAGCGAATATGGGCATCCAGGTCCCGTTATTGGTTATTGACCGAGAATAGTTCTAGGTCATGTCTACATAGTTCTCGAACCCATAGGGTCCGCACGCTTAACTTTACAATGATAGTTTTATTATGAGTTTATAAGTTTTGATGTACCGAAGTTTGTTCGGAGTCCTGGATGTGATCACGGACATGACGAGGAGTCTCGAAATGGTCGAGACATAAAGATTGATATATTGGAAGCCTATGTTTGGACATCGAAAGTGTTCCGGGTGAAACCGGAACCCCCCGGTGACATAGTGGGCCTTATTGGGCCTAGTGGAGGAAGAGGAGAAGGGGCCAAGGGGCAGCCGCGCGCCCCTCCCCCCCAAGTCCGAATAGGACAAGGAGGGGGGGTGGCGCCCCCCCCCCCCCCTTTCCTTTCCCCCCTCTCCTCCTTCCCCCCAAGTCCTAGTCCAACTAGGGAAGGGGGGGAGTCCTACTCCCGGTGGGAGTAGGACTCCTCCGGCGCGCCTCCTCCTAGGGCCGGCCGCACCTCCCTTTGCTCCTTTATATACGGGGGCAGGGGGCACCCTAGAACACACAAGTTGATCTACGGATCGTTCCTTAGCCATGTGCGGTGCCCCCCTCCACCATATTCCACCTCGGTCATATCGTCGCGGAGTTTAGGCAAAGCCCTACACTGGTAGAACATCATCATCGTCACCACGCCATCATGCTGATGGAACTCATCCCCGATGCATTGCTGGATCGGAGCCCGGGGATCGTCATCGAGCTGAACGTGTGCTGAACTCGGAGGTGTCGTACGTTCGGTACTTGGATCGGTCGGATCGTGAAGACATACGACTACATCAACCGCGTTGTCATAAGGCTTCCACTTATGGTCTACGAGGGTACGTGGACAATACTCTCCCCTCTCGTTGCTATGCCATCACCATGATCTTGCGTGTGCGTAGGAAAAAATTTGAAATTACTACGTTCCCCAACAGATGTTCCCCTTCCGGATCTAGTCCAGACAGGCCTCCCCAAGTTCAGCAATGCCCCGCCGAGGGCATGCCTAAGCTGGCGCCCCCGGGGCCCTCAAGAAGAGGATACGATGGAAATACACTTCCTGATGAGCAGGATAAAGTTACTGGCCAAATCCGGACTGACGATAGTCAAGGTCATGGCAATATGCATAATGCGGGGAGTGCAACCGCTTCAATATCGCGGGAAGCCCATGTGGCATTTCAACGGGGAAGACGACGCCACCCGCTGCGGCCGTCCGGACTCTGTTGCTGCTCTGGCAAGAATATTGTTCGATTTATACAAAGGGGAAGAAGAGGAATTCCTTCGCATTAAACGGCAGGACGGATTCTCTATGCACAACCCCCATAGTGGGTAAGTCGTAATTCATTTCCCTGTTTCACTTACTTTAGCGTTCTTCTGCTAAGATTTCCTGCATCGATGTTTCCAAGCAGGAACTGAGGAGGGCTGTAAAAGGAATCTTCAGCCCCTCCCCGCAGCCAGAGGACCCCGGAAGGGCCTTGGATCCCGGACTAAAAGAAGATCCGGATATTACCGTGGAGCTTGTCAACGGGTTATTTAATCAAGCGAGCTGGGATGGTGCCTCAGTGGCCATTACGGCCGACTATCCCAGACTGCTCCCTGTGTCGCGTGTAAGTCAAACTAAAAAACCCTATCCTCCGAGGAGGACTCCCCTCAGGTATTATGCTTTACCCTTGAGGCGTCGTGCTGTTTGCAGAGACGACGGTCGGAGCGCGGGGCCGAGCCCCTAGGGACTCGTCAGCCACGGGCGTCCGGATCGGGCAGGCCCAAGAGGAAGGCGGTGAGGGTCGACACACCGCTGCAGAGGTAAAGTAATAATCTGCCCTATGATTGCAGTATTTGAAATATAATAGTGCCCTTTGCGTCTGGCAGTAAGAGAAGCAGCCGGACAATATCCGGGGATCCCGCCAATCACGCCTCCACCAGCCGGGTTCAAGAACCAGCTTCGAGAGCGGACGCGGACACGAGGCCAGTTCCGCCTAATTCTCCAACAGAGGATGCGGATATGTTTTCGGCCACAAACTCCGAAGTGGAGAGCGCCATGAATCACCGGCGCCGGAGGGCCGTGCTTCGGAACAACATTTTTTCTGAAGAGGCATTTAATGCCTTCAATTCGGCAGATGCATATGTCCGAGCTGCTCAGGGAGGACTTGCTTGAGCAACGAACCAGTATACCAAAGATATACGGGTAAGAAGCTTTGATAAGTATGTATAACAGTAGCCCCTGAGACTTGAAAAAGTTGGAACAACTGTTTGAAGGATCAATTTATGCACAGGTCCTTGTAGATAAAAATGAACAATTGGCTCGGGAGCTGGAGGAATGGAAGGCCCAGCTGAGGGACAAGGTTGCCGAGTTGGAGGAATCCCAGAAGGCTTCATCTGGTAACGTTTGTTTTAATTGCATGAAGATGCACGAGTTAGCAAATGGCTGGTATGACTAGTCTAACAGAAAATTCTGCAGACAATCCCGAGGTGAATCCGGAGGGCATGACGGATGACGACTCGCATCTTAAAAGGCAGCTAAAGGCTGGCGAGCGCATCCTTACGCAAGTTAAGCAAGAGAAGAACAATCTTCAAGATGCCAATATTCGGCTGGACGTGGAATTAAAAGGTGTCCACGCTCAACTGGCGGACTCCGTGAAGGAGAACAAAAGGCTTCGACGCGGCATTTATGGTGAGTGCCTAGACGAACTGTATAATAGTTCGGCGAGGAAGTATATTGAAAGAATTTTGCTTGCAGGAATGTTAACAGGTCGCCCCGAAGAGGAGATGCCCTCATCTGCAAGTGATTTACTGCAAGACCTCTCGCAACTGCACGAGCGAGCTCGGCAAGTGATGCAGGGTGTTTCTCAGGCCTTGTGGCCATCAAGCTTATTGCCGAACAGCATGGGGGAGCTTGTGGATATGCTTCAAGGAGCACGGCGGCACTTTCGACTGTGGAAGATGTCAGCTTGCCGGCAAGGTGCAAGAGAAGCCTGGGCTATGGTGAAGACGCGCTGCACCAAGCTGGACCCGAACCATATGGCCGAAGTAGGACCGGCGGGGCCTGATGTGCAAGAAATTCCCGTGAGCCTGGTGTATGACCAGGTAGCATTAGCCGCCAATTATTCGCAACAGGATTGTAAGCTAGATAGCCTGTTGGAAGGTATAGAGGAAGAGTATAGTCAGTCCAAGTGATTATGTAATTTAATGGACATGATTAGTCCCTAGACGGATTAGAATCATTTGTCATGGCGGACCTTTTCACTTCGGCCCCCAGATCCTGTAGTCTGGGGTGTGTCCGAATACCCGCTCAGTTACACAAGACCGGGGTATGCGTGGAGACAAGGCGTAGGGTCATAAGTGCTTGAACAGACAAGTACCCAACTAGTTATGTTATATTACATGGATAGTAAGAAACATCTTCCAAGGAGAATAGTTTCGTTAGCGGTTCCTTTCCCTGGATACGCATGCGACAATGCACATGTCCGGACTGCGAATTATGGCGCAGGATATAAGACTTCTGGGGATTTATGTTGTAATAAACGAATACATCTTTTGTTCACAGATCGAATATTCTCTTAAGGAAACTAGCTTTCGGCTTCACCCAGTCTGAGGTACACATCCGGCTGAACCGGCAGTAACAATCGCAGAGGTGCTCCCCTTATGCCCAAGCCGAATTAATGGGAACGTAGGGCATAAACACAAGAGCCAGGCAACCCAGCTTAGTCACATCTTAAGTCATATCGATGCATATAATGGTGAAGAAAAGGCACATATGGAAAAAAGAACGCATATGTGGTGGGCAAAAAGCCATTTAAAGTAATTATGTTTAGCTTCCAAATAGGAAGCCTCCAGGTATAGCTTACACACATAGTACGGCCGGAGTGATCCGGGAGTCCGCACTGTATTAAATACTTTGTGTGAAGAAAGAGAAAAAAAAAGGGGTCGAGAAAGGAAAAAAGGGGGTGGGGCATAATTCAAAAGGATGGGTAAGGAGACGAACACTGAGTTCGACGTTAGGCGTAGAATCTCCGGAGTCTGGCTGCGTTCCATGGGTTCGGCTCGAGTCTGTTATCGGATGCGTTACATAAGCGGTACGCTCCTACGGTGAGAACTTTGTCAATGACGAAGGGACCCTCCCCCTTGGGTTTGAGCTTGTCCTTCTTCTTCTCCAGTAGGCGTAGAATGAGCTCGCCAATATTGTAAGTTTTGGCCCGCACTTCTGTGCTTTGATATCGTCGAGCCTGCTGCTGATAGAATGCTGAGCGGGATTTTGCGACGTCGCTTTCCTCCTCCAGGGCATCCAAGTTATCCTGCCGATCTAACTCGGCTTCCTTCTCTTCGTACATGCGTTCGCGTGGCGAATCATGTATTATGTCATAGGGTAGTACTGCCTCCGTGTTGTATACCATAAAAAATGGCGTATATCCGGTAGTGCGATTTGGCGTGGTCCGCAGCCCCCAGAGTACGGAGTCGAGCTCTTCAACCCAGTGCATATCCGACTCTGTCAAGGATCGCACTAGTCTGGGTTTGATGCCGCTCATGATGAGACCATTTGCCCGCTCTACCTGGCCATTTGTTTGCGGATGGTAGACAGAAGCGTAATCGATCTTAATGCCCATTTTTCCGCACCAAGTTTTCACTTCATCGGCTGTGAAATTTGAGCCATTATCAGTGATGATGCTGTGGTGGACACCGTAGCGGTGTACGACCCCGGATATGAAGTCTATTACTGGTCCGGATTTCGCTGTTTTGACTTGTTTGGCTTCTATCCATTTGGTGAACTTGTCCACCATGACCAATAAGTATTTTTTCTTATGGCTTCCCCCTTTAAGGGGGCCGACCATATCCAGCCCCCAGACCACGAAGGGCCAAGTTATGGGGATTGTTTGGAGAGCGGTAGCGGGCATATGACTCTAATTGGCGAAGAGCTGGCAACTGACGCAATGTTGGACAAGGTCCTGTGAGTCTGCTCGGGCCGTCGGCCAATAGAAGCCTGTATGGAAGGCTTTGCTGACTAATGCTCGAGCCGCGGCGTGGTGCCCACCCAGTCCGGCATGGATTTCAGCCAAGAGCTGCCGCCCTTCCTCTTCGGAGATGCATCTTTGGAGCACTCCGGTAGCACTTTTCTTGTAGAGTTCCCCTTCGTGGACTCTGTAAGCTTTAGAACGCCGGACTATGCAGCGTGCTTCATTTTGGTCTTCGGGGAGCTCCTGCCTATTTAGGTAGGCCAAGAAAGGCTCAGTCCACGGGGCGATTACGGCCATGATTTCGTGGGCCGAAGATGTTATGTCGGTGGCAGAGCCTCCGATTGTGTCTAATGGTTCGGGATCTGGGGGTGTGTTCGGATCCATGCTAGTATTGCCGGACTCCCCTTCCCATACCACGGATGGTTTGAACAACCTTTCTAGGAATATGTTAGGTGGGACAGGGTCGTGTTTGGCGCTGATGCGGGCGAGGACGTCCACCGCTTGATTGTTTTCTTGTGCCACATGGTGGAATTCTAGCCCCTCGAACAGAGCTGAAATTTTGAGGACGGCATTACGGTAGGCTGCCATTTTCAGATCCTTGGCATCAAAGTCCCCGTTTATTTGTGATATTGCGAGGTTTGAATCCCCACGCACTTCCAGGCGCTGAATGCCCATAGAGACTGCCATCCAAAGACCATGCAACAGAGCCTCGTATTCGGCTGCGTTGTTGGAATCTGTGTATAATATTTGTAGGACATACTGGAACGTGTCACCGGTGGGAGACGTCAGGACTACACCTGCTCCCAATCCGGCTAGCATTTTAGAGCCGTCGAAGTGCATGATCTAGTTGGAGTACGCGTCGTACTCTTTAGGGACTTCGGCTTCCGTCCATTCGGCGACAAAGTAGGCCAGTACTTGCGACTTGATGGCCCACCGTGGTTTATATATTATGTCAAATGGAAGGAGCTCGATAGCCCATTTGGCAATCCATCCCATAGCGTCGCGATTATTTATTATGTCATTGAGTGGTACTTCGGAGGCCACTGTAATCGAACACTCTTGTAAGTAGTGTCGCAGCTTTCGGGGTGCCATGAAGACCGCGTATGCTATTTTCTAATAGTGTGGGTATCGGTATTTGCATGGGGTGAGGACCGTTGATACGTAATAAACCGGCCTTTGGAGCGGCAATTTGTATCCGTTAACCTATCGTTTGATGACGAGCACTGCGCTTACAACTTGATGTGTTGCGACTATGTACAGTAGCATAGGCTCGCCGATATTTGGCGTTGTTAGGACAGGATTACTGGCCAGTAAGGTCTTTATTTCATCGAGTCCGACCGAGGCTGCATCCGTCCATACAAAGTGTTCGGTGCGCCAAAGGAGGCGGTAAAGAGGCAATGCCTTTTCTCCTAACCTGGAGATAAAGCGGCTCAAAGGGGCCACGCATCCAGCTAGTTTCTGGATGTGCTTGAAGTCTGTTGGTATAGCCAACTGCGACAGAGCTCGGATTTTTGCTGGATTCGCTTCAATTCCTCTATTGGAAACAAAAGCCCAGCAGTTTCCCCGAGGGGACGCCGAAGACGCATTTTTCCGGATTCAACTTAATGTCGTATGTCCAGAGGTTATCGAATGTAAGCCTCAAGTCATCTATTAGGGTTTCAACATGTCTAGTTTTTATGACCACGTCGTCCACATATGCTTCCACTATTTTGCCGATTTGTTTTTCTAGGCATGTTTGAATCATGCGTTGATAGGTTGCACCGGCATTCTTAAGCCCGAAGGGCATAGTGTTGAAGCAAAAAGGGCCATATGGCGTTTATAAAAGCTATTGCAGTTTGGTCAGACTTTGCCATCTTTATTTGATGGTATCCAGAGTATGCATCGAGAAAACACAACGAGTCGTGCCCAGCTGTGGCATCGATGATTCGATCGACGCGATGGAGGGGAATAGCACCGGGCAATACCACCGGTTCGTAAGGCCCTGTAGTGCCGGTTCCATAACCGGCACTAAATTGTGGTCACTAAAGCCCCCCCCCCCCTTTAGTACCGGTTCAAAACGAACCGGTGCTAAAGGGCAACCACGTGGCACGAGCCAGCTCCGGGGGCCTGGAGCCCTTTAGTACCGGTTGGTCAGACCAACCGGTACTATAAGGTTTGGGGTTTTTTTAGTTTTATGATTTCTTTTTCATTTAATTTTGTGTTTCCATTTTAATTCTTTTTCGTTTGCTGGTATTTTACAATACTACACATTGTACACGTTAAGCATATATATATATATATATATATATATATATATATATATATATATATATATAATTTCTAGTAGAACCAATCATGCATATATATATATATCATCAATATGTCTCACAAACCACCGTATTAATTAATTCACACATACCACACATGTATAGCTATATACAATTTCTCCTACATATGCATGTTGCCTTCGGAGCCAGTGGCATTAGCCTAATTGGTGCCTTCGGAGCACGATGACAATTGGAAGTGGTTTTCATGGGGGCGGTAGCGGGTAATAGAATTCTCCCTTCGGATTTATGACCTGGTCGAGCAAAAATCACGCTATTTCCTCTCGAAGTGCTTCTACGCGCTCCGTTTCTACGAGCTTCTCCCGCACCTCTTTGAACTGTTAAGAAGGAGATCAATATGCATGTGTATTAGTTGTGTGACTAGATATCGATAATGGTGTAAAAATTGTGAATAGTGTTCTGACATGCGTACCCATTCCTGTCTTTGAGATCTGCTCCTTTCGGACGCCATCATGTGAATGTTCTCACAAACGCAGAATGCACACAGATCAGTCCCCTGCGCCTGCTTCAGGGCCTTTACGAGAATGGAATTTGATTAGATAATAATTAATCAAGCATGATAATTAAAGAGATGGCAGCTAGCTAGCTAGCTAGTACTACTTACTTACTTACCTTGGGTCGAAACCATTTAAGCTTTTGTTTCCATTCGCCGGGCGTGACGCTGATGAACCTTGCCCAAGCCCTGCCCGCCGACAAAGAAAATGAATAAAGGGGTTATTAAATAGTTCATATCATGAAATGACGAACTAAATAGGCTGAGATATATAGTTAATAATGATTGAAATTACCTGTTGACTATCCCAAACAAGATGTTATAGTCAGTTTTTTCTGAGATTAGTGAGTCCAGTACTTCAACTGTTCCGGTGTCAACTTTAATGATACACAAGACCCAGTGAAGTCTGCATGCACACACGTTTGCATGTCTTAATTAAGCGGGCATATGTAAGCAAAAACATGTAGCTAGCTAGTAGGCAAAAACAGAGAATTTGTAGTACAAGACAGTGTGACTCACTGGAAGTTGTAAGGAAGTAGTATATCTTCATTGTATTTGAGGCGCTTCAAGAACTCTAGCATGTTGTCCTCTACGTTCTTTTGCTGACGTTGATTTATCTTCTATGTGTATTCATTAACGGTGTTTGGGTCAATGAACCCAATGCCAAAGCGTCCACCTTTTCTCATTTCATACATCTTCATCCTGCATAATACCACAAAAAAGAATATAGTAAGGATAATTACAGGTAATGATTGATCAAAAGGACCACTACAGCTAGCTTGAGACTTAAATTATAGAAAGAAATCACTTACAGACAATAGCAACTGACGATAGATTTGTCGAGTGCGTCTTGATTGTATAACTGAAACAGTTCAGTATACTCAACGGACACAGCTTTCTCATGGTAGTAATGCTCCTCCTTGACATTCACCATGAGGGACAATCGATCTGAAATCTTGGTAATGTTCATGTACCATTGATGCAATTCATACATTCTCGTTGGGAGGTTCTTGACCTTGTCTGGCGCGACCAAAGGTTGGCCCGGACATATTTCCGTTTTATTTCATCCTCTCTAAGCAAAGGCATGGGCTCGATCTCGAGGAGTTGTCCAACAGTGATGTTGAGAACTTCAGCCTGCATTATATGCTCCTCCGTTATTACCACATTTAATGCCTACCTCGGGAACTTGCACTGTTTGCCCACAATAATATTGGGCGCGCGTACTGTCACCTGTTGTTGGCACAACAAGCGAGGGGATCGATTGCGCCGCCTGTTCTCCCAGCTGGGGAATGGTTTTCCTGCATTTTTTGGCAGCTGCTTCTTGTTTGCTCGATCCCGATGTAGATGTGCTCGCCTCCCTTTGTAGACGTGCTCGATTTAACTTCCTGATGTGGCGCTCATAGTCTGTGTCAACAGGCTTGGGAACTGGTGGTTGAGCCATACGAATGAAGTGGTCAATTGTTTCCTCAGGCACTTTCTCCCTTGGCAGCGGTGGCGGTTTCAGTGCAAAATGGGCTTCCACCTCGGCCTTCGATATGGCTGTGATTTCCTCCTCGGACCTGTCATAAGACCTCTGCGGAAGAGGCGTGAGGCTTGGACCATATTTATATCGCTTGCCTCCGCCTGTACTTCCTGTACTACCTCGACTTGTACCGCTACGCACCATAGCTGCGGGGTGTCTCTTCTGCGATTGCTGAGGCGGCGGAGACGGCTGACGGGGCTGAGTTGGACGAGGAGGAGTGGCCTGAGGTTGTGCCGGACTTGGAGGAGGAGTGGACGTCTGACGCTGTGGCGGACTTGGAGGAGGAGGAGCGGCCTGACACTTTGCCGGACTTGGAGGAGGAGGAGTGGCCTGACACTTTGCCGGACTTGGTGGACTTGCAGGAGCGGGAGTCTGCTGACTCGGTGGCGGACTTCGACGAGGACTCGGCTGACGCGGTGTCGGTGGCCTTCGAAAGATGATGCAATCGTTTTTCCATAGGATGATACGATGTTTGGCCTCTCCCAGAAAGCGCTCGCCGTCACCTCCAGCAATGTCAAGCTGTAGCTCCGAATATGGTGGGTCCACCACCTCATCAACCAAGACACGAGCATAGCCCGCTAGAATCGGGTTGCAATGGAAGGTTGCCTCGGGGGGATTTGTAAAAGCAAAGCCGTCCGCCACCTTCATGGATATGTTCTTCATTTTGACGTGTAGCTCGCAGTTAGTGTTCTCCGTGATGTCATCCACGGGGTATCTACCCAGCATTGCGTCGTCCGGGACGGAACCCACGCTGCTTCTCGGCATGGATGGGCCGGTGCTATCTAATGCTGGATCATCCGCTAGCTGCTGCAGCTGCTGAGACCCCCTTTGATGGGTAAGTGAGTCGATCTGCTCCTGTTGCCGCTGGAATTTGACTCCCAATTCCGCTTGACTTGCTTCTAGGCCTTGAAGGCGTTCATAGTCCCGCTTCCTCTGCTCCTCCTACATCTTCCTCTTCTTCTCCTCCGCAATCTTCTTTCTCGCACGGGTTCTGTAGTCGGTGTTCCATTCTGAAAACCCCTCATACCACGGAATAGCGCCCTTGCCTCGTGTTCTTCCCGGGTGTTCAGGATTTCCCAGGGCACGCGTAAGCTCGTCATTCTCTCTGTTGGGCTGGAACACCCCCGATCGTGCCTCTTCTATTTCAACAAGTATCGCATCGTCGGCTCCCTTCAGACTTGCCCTTGTCGAAACATTGCCTGTCTCCGGGTCCAACTCCCCCCATGTGCATAGAACCAAGTCCTGACCCTGGGGGGCCAGCTCTTAGTAACCGGAGTGACATCTGCATCCTCCATCTCTTTCTCAGACTTATCCCACTTAGGCATTGCCACCGCATGGCCACCTGGCCCCAGCTTATGGAACTTATCCTTTTTTCGGCATTCTTCTTGTTTATTCTCGACCGTTCCTTAGCTAATTCCGAATCCTTGAATTTCACGAAATCGTCCCAATGAGCACATTGGTTCTCTAGTGTTCCCTTGAATACTGGAGTCTTCCTTCCTCCCTTGACGTACTTCTTCCATTCACGATTCTTGTGGTTCTTGAATGCAATCGCCATCATCCTAAGAGCAGCCTCCTTGACTTTCTGCACATCTGCTTCTGTGAAATGATCTGGTATGGTGAAATGTTCCATGAGAGTATCCCAAAGAAGATCTTTTTGATTCTTGTCGACAAAAGTAACATCTGGATGTGGCTTTGCTGGCTCTCTCCATTCTTGAAGTTTGATCGGGAGTTGGTCCTTCACAAGAACTCCGCACTGACGAACGAACTTGTCCGCAATCTTCTCAGGCGCTAATGGTTTGCCAGTAGCGCTGCATGCCTCGATATTGTACTTTACGCCCTGCTTCAACTTTTTGTTCGGGCCTCGTTTCGTCATTTTGCCTGAAGATTTGCTCGATCCGGATGGCTGAAAGAACAAAGATCGATTCGTTAATATATCTTCAAGTCATTTAAAACATGTGATGATCACCAGATGCCTGCTTATATAAATATATATACCTCGCCGGTCTTTGTTGTTTCAGGATCAACATGTTCTTCGTCATCGTCATAATCGTAGTTCATGACTTCATCAATTTGGTCGTCGCGATCAAATATCATATCACCCTCTCCGGTGTTGTTTAGAAATTCGGAGCCGTCATAATCTTCTTCATTCTGATTATCATCTGGCCCGCGTATCATATCGAACATGGTCTGTTCTCCCTCTCTGTCGGTATTGTCTGCCATAGCTTTTATTTAACTAATCCAAAAGAAATATAAAACAATTTAGTATTCAAATTACATCATCTCGAATAATAGATATAATCTCGAATACATCGTCTAGAATAATAGATATAATCTCGAATACATCGTCTCAAATAATATATAATATTGAATAGTACATCACTGGCTATTAGCTAATAAAGATCGAATACTACAGAAGAATCTAGGACACTCGCAGTTCCTCCGGCGCGGGCGGTGGACACCCAAAGAGAAGGAACCCTCACAGGATCATAGCTCAAGTGAGATCCCCGAAGAAACTGCCAGGTATTGGAGAACCTGCCGCCCTCTAACGCAACCATGTAGCGATGGACGTGCTCGTCCTCCTCCCTAACACGGCGACGTACCACCTCCGGCGGGGCCGGGTCCCTCCACACTGAAACTGGCCCACGCGAACGCCACCAAACGAGATCAGGGTCGACGACGGGACCCGGGGCCGGGTTCCTCATCAAGCGGCGCGCCCCTCCAGGCAGCACCTCCCAGTGCCAGCCCGGCGGAGCCCAGTCCCGGACATGGGTCGGCTGGACCTCGTCGCGGACGGGTCGACGGCGAGGATGCGGGCCGGGCATCGTCGAGAACAAATACTAGCTATATGCCCGCAAAAAGTAACATTTTTTTAATGATTGGATTTTGATAACTAAAATTTCTAACATTTCTATATAACACTAATTATGCTAATCTAAATAATCTAAATAACACTAAAATTTCTAACATTTCTAACATTTCTATATAACTCTAATTTCTAACATTTCTATATAACACTAATTTCTAACTGATTAAACACTAATTATATCCATCTAACATGCATTCATACATATATAATAGTGAAAAAATAATAATCTAAATAATCTAAACTAATTAAACATACAAAATACGTGTGTGTGTGTGTACTAATTGAACACTAATTATCTAAAGTAATTAAACATACAAAATAATAATCTAAATAATCTAAACTAATTAAAGACTAATTATCTAAACTAATTAAACATGCTTGTGTGTGTGTGTATGGGCTCGGGGAGGGGCGGCGCCCATGGTGGCCGCCGGGGGCGAGGGAGAGGGGTTAGAGGGGGAGAGCTCACAGCGAGCGACGGCGACGGCGAGGCGACGGCCGGGGCGGCGACGGCGGGGACGGCGCGACGGGGACGGGGACGGCGCGACGGGGACGGGGACGGCGTGACGGGGACGGGCCCGGGGCGGCGACAGAGACGAGGGCGGCGACGGGGACGGGGGCGGCGACGGCGACGGAGACGAAAACAGAGGAACGAACAGAGAGGGAAAACGAAATTTTCGCACTCTAGTATATATAGAGGGCACCTTTAGTACCGGTTGGAGCCACCAACCGGTACTAAAGGCCTGTTTTGGCCAGGCCAAGCAGCGGGAAGCGACCCCCTTTAGTACCGGGTGGTGGCACAAACCGGTACTAAAGGGGGGCCTTTAGTACCGGTTTGTGCCACCACCCGGTACTAAAGGGGGTGCGCTGGTGCAGGTGCGTGCAGCAAGTTTAGTCCCACCTCGCTAGTTGAGGGGTTACCGCACTGGTTTATAAGCCCCAGTGCGGTAGCTCTCTCGAGCTCCTCTCCTAACCAGGCCTACTGGGCCTACCAGTCCTCTTCGCCTAGTGGGCCTACTGGGCCTTCACGGGCCTGCATCCTGGCCCAACGAAAGGTTGTGTCGCTAGTCGTTTGCAGGCCGCTTTGGCCCAGTAGGCGGGCTTTTTTTTCTTAATTTTTTTTTGCTTTATTTTTTTTGTTTTATTTATTTTTGAGTTGTTTTTTGCTGTATTTAGAGTTTCTTTGTGAATATTTTTGCTTTAGGTACAAAAAATTACAAACTTTCTGTTAGTGCCGGTAGATTTCAAATTTGAATAGTTTAAATTTTGAATTATTTGAAATTTGTGTGAATCACTAGTTTGTGAATAACTTAACTTTGAAAAAAGTTTTTTCAGTGATTCTTTTTTCTTATGTTTAATATTAGTGTGCTTTATCATTATATTCAACTAGCAGAGTGGCCCGCCCGATGTGCGGGCTAGAATTTCATAAATTTATTTTATGGGAACACATCATTTGATTTGTATACAGAAATTTTTATAGCAAATGTGATTACATTCACAAATATGATCCTTTTGCAAACATAGTTTTTGCAATATATGTATTTGTTCTTAGAGAGTTTTATAATAAATTTGCCAATTAGGTATTTCATATTATTTTGCAATGAATAAATGTTGTGTAAGCTTTTGTGTTGTACATGATATATATTATGATATGTTTTTTCTAATATTTACAGTATACAAATTCCTTTTGTTCATTTTCCCATTTTTTACAAGCAAACTAAGACATAACAAAAAATATAGATAGAAAAAGTTGGAAACACATTTGTATGTAAAAAGTTTTAATGGTAGTTTGTATCCAAGCTGTGTCTTTTTATTTGCATGTGTTCAAAATTTAGACCAACATAATTTTCTGGTCTTCATCTAGTTTTTTTCTGTCGCTTTATCGTGGTTCCTCTAGTGTGCACACCGCCTCTCATTTTCTCTCGCCTCTATGTCACTGGTCAATTGCCAGCCTATTTGTCCATGATTTTGACCAGCGATATGTCTATAGGTATATTTAATTTGTGAAACATCACCACAAACCTCTTCCTTGGTGAGGTTTTTAACTTCACGGCTCAATAATTTTGATGTAAAAGATGACAGTATACATATTTACTGTAATCAGCTAATATAGTAGTCCATTTCCCATATCACAATGAACGAAATATAGCTATGAAGTAATTAATGAGGCACCAAATAACATTTAATATGTCCCTGTGTTGAGCATTAACTCAGAACTACAATAGATGAAACCAACATAACCTTTGTTCTTTACCAAGTATGAAAACTTTGATATCCTGACATGCGCCACTTGACCATGTGTATGATTATCTTTCAATGTGAAAGGCCTACACATTTATAGAAATCCTACAAATTCATCACACCTTGCATTTTTTTTATCAAAATAATTTGCATTACTTGACTCTTCTCTTGTCCTCTATTGTGACATGGAAAATTTATTTTAATATTCCATCAACTATATTGCTTTGTCTGTACAACATCAAAAGGAGATCCATACTTTTATTGGATCTTTAATTTAAAAATGTGTCTCCTTTTTCTGCTTTTCAATAGAATGTTTTCAAGTGGTTGCGTTCTTCTTTCTTCAAGAAGTAGATAGAACAAATGCAACGCGATACACATACGATTAAACATCTAAATACCTTTCAAGTTTGCCACTCGCAGCGATTTTGTGTACCAAATGCGTCTGTAGCGATGTTAGTTATTTTTTGTGTCGTGTTCTTACTTTCTAAACTGTATTATTCTGTATATTGGATAAACGTATGATACCTATATGCCTATGCCATGTGGTGTGTGTTTAGTTAATTAAATGTTAACATGGGAAAATTTGTGGCAGGCTAATATCTAGCTCTCTTGACTAATAATAATTTCTCTTGAATAGTTATCGAAACCACCTCCTCTTTAGCTTGATAGTAAAACTAATAATTAGCTTGGAACTTCTGTTGACATTATAGGGTGTAGATGGGTAGTTTCAGAATGGTGATGCGTACCTAAAGGATGCGGATTCCCCAAGTCCAGTAGAAGGGTTCAATAAAATAGGTGAACAAAAACCCAACATATATATAGCATGAAAGATGAGACTCTCAAAAGAACGTGATGCACAACTATTTAAGGTAAGCGCATTCTCGCATACTTACATCGTCATTTGGAAAGGAAGTCAGGGACATGAGCGTCTCATTCCATCCACGCTGGAAGTCCCTCATGAATCCCAATCGACCTGCACTCACCAATTGATCCGCACATGTCCAGTCTCTCTTGCAGAACTCAACCTTCTTCTGCTGTAACATGAACATAATTATTTATTCTGGAGGTCATCATCAACTACGACCAGAAGCATGTTAGAATGAACCACGATGTAGTGGTCCGTGTCCGGATTGTACACGTTCAGTCACGTAATAGTAGTAGGATTAGAACTCCTAACCCGTGTAGGTTACCTTGTCTTATATATTGCTAGCTATACCCCTTGTAATTTGTAACCCAGATCAACAAATCAAGGAAAAACAACAGGACCGAAACGGCCCTGTTTTTCCATAAACTCGGCGTCTCGTGTGTTCGTGTGTATTTGTTCCGTCAACTTGTGGCATCGTTCAAGTTGATCGCTAGCTTAGCTAAAGCTAGCTTTCTGTACGTGCGTGATCCATCCATCTGGGAATCGATCCATCAGCTTGGCTAGCTGTTTGAGTATACGTGCACCTCGCCGTGTACGTCCTGCCAGGCCCGGCGGGACAGGTCTATGTACGGCCCGCTCTGTTCGACCTGCCGGAAAGTATTCTGCTGTAGCTTGTACATCGTCAGAAAGTACTCGACGACCGTGTCAACAAAGCGTTGGTGCACCAGGAGCTAGGTAATGAACATGGATATGGACATGGTGCCCCATACTGCCTGCACAGTTTCCTGACAGCACATGTGCCTGCATGTAATCTAGCATGACGGTACCAAGATATGAATTAGGGCAACCCATTGTGTCGCCAAAGGGGTAATCATAAACTCAATATAATTGTTCATGAAAGAGCAGCAAGCATAATAGTGTTTAGAAAGACGAAGCAGGAATATTCATTATGATCTCTTATACATTTCCTGTTTCCTTGAAAGGAGTAAATGCAACACAATATAGGTTAATTATCAACAAAGATTCAAGCATGATCAAACATAATTTTAGTAGATAAACATGATGTCACATTGTATTGGAAATAGACTTAAATGAGTAGCTTGTAGTATTCGTGCATCAAATCTATGGGCATGGCTCTATGAAGAATATGTTCAACAACTTATGATTGTCTTGGTCAAAATCAACAAACTGCATAGATACCTACAAATGATTTTTTACAATCAGTACCAGCACTAATTGAGGGCAATATGAGAAACACAACAGTTTAGTACTACATATGTAGAGAAGTGTGGAACAAACTGAGCATGTGACTCTGAATTAAACTTGCATCTCATGTCCGCTCCAAAAATCATCAAAAGCACGCCAGGTGAAGTACCGGGCAGCAATATTTTGCCGATTGGACCTCACCGACTCCACGAACAACCAATTCAAGTGGGATTTCAGGGGCTGCATGGAGTACCCCCGGACGTCCTTGAAGCACATGCATATGAAGAAGTTCATGGAAACACAGATGGTAATCTAGAAGGTTCAGATCCTCCAAGTGCTCAAGAATAAAAACCTAGAACTGTGGGAACCCCAAGAGCTGGAGCATTGCAAGTGTAGATTTTATCCCAAAATTAATGTCAAAAGCACTTGGTGCTTAATTTAAGTATGTATGTGTGTATTTTAAGTATGGATGTGTGTGAATGATTCTGTAAAGGTTTTCAGAAATTTATCTCATGATGCTTACATTGAGGGTAGTGTCGAATTAAGGCCATCAGATGCTAATTTTGCTCACAGTATGTACCTTGAGGGTGGTGCAAAATCAAGAAAGGTCATACTCATCTTTCTGACTCTTCTCCAAATGTCCGAGAACTAAGATGAATGTGGTGCTTCAGGACTAAGTGAAACATATCACATGAAGACCTGAAATATTAATGCACAACACAAAATTTATTCAGATCTGACATTATTAGGTGGATTTTATTATCTGCAAGCATACG